>CM033728.1:39612262-40212692 GCA_019671005.1 Hibiscus mutabilis | reverse complement strand
TGATTAATGGCCAGTCTTTCTCTTCCAATTCGAGCTCCTATCACCCTGCCAGAGTTCTTAGCTTCGCTTAGAATAGTGGAAAATCCTTCAGTGCAAAACAAGAATAAATATGGACTTAGTGGATCCCTTGTCGCAGCCCACGCTAAGGGAAGAAAACTTCACTAGCAGTCCCGTTAATTCCAACAGTGTATGAGATAGATGTCACGCACCTCATAATGAGAGCAATCCAGTGAGCATGAAACCCCAATCGGTACATCATCCCTTTGATAAAGCTCCATTCAACTCTATCATACGCTTTACTCATGTTGGGTTTAAGCGCGAAAGACCCTGCATTTCCAAACGTTTCATTTTAAGTGAGTGCAATAGTTCATAGGCAATGAGGATGTTATCAGATATTTGTCTACCAGGAATAAAAGCCCCTTGAGCCTCATCAATTCAATAATCTAGAACCCCTTTCATGTGTAGTACTAAAACTTTCGCAATTAGCTTGTAAAGGACATTACACAAGCTAATGGACGAAATTGGGTCATGTTACATGGCTTTTTCACCTTTGGTATGAGGACAATATGTGTCTGATTAACGCTAGCAATATCAATCTCTCCATTTAGTATAGATAAGCAGTAATATGTGACATCTTTGCCAATAATGTTCCAAAACTTTTGATAGAAAAGCACAGGAAAGCAGTCAGGTACCTGGAGCTTTAAGAGGAGACATTGTCTTAAGCGCTGCCCATATTTCCTCGCCTTTGAAAGGTTCCAATAGAGCATTATTCATTTCAGGCGTGCCGCCACATCGGACAGTGTCAAAGATAGCAGCGGAATCTCCCACATTTGATGCTGAAAATAACTCTGAAAAATATGCAGAGGCCACCTCCAAAATCTCATTGGTGTTCGAAACAGTTCTGCCATTTCCATCATCCAGTTCGGCAATGGCATTGTTCTTTTTCCTGGTTGAGGCAAAATTGTGGAAAAAAGACGTATTTTTATCCCCATTAATAAGCCAGTTAATGCGTGCTCGTTGCTCCCAGAACCTCTCCTCCTTATCCGCTTCCATGTTCAAGCTCAATTTTACATCGACCATTTCAGCGAGTACATCCTCATCAGGGTCGCAATTATCCAGCTCCTTTGGACGAGCTTCAAGACTCTCTTTCAATAATTTCCTGTTACGTTTGGATCTCAGGCCCCATTGTCGCAGATTGTTCCCCAGGTTTGCTAATTTATCAGGCAATGATTCTTTATGAACGTCCCAAAAATTCTTAATCACCTCCTCACAAGAGTTTTCCATAGCCCAATTGGCATCAAATATAAACTGGCTGGCAGTAGCCTTGCTTCGCTTCTGTCTTTTGCCAACTGTATCAATAAGAAGGGGGCAGTTATCAGAAAAGGAATGGGATAAATGTTGCACCGAGAAGTCAGGGAATGTGGACCACCATATCGTGTTCGCTACACCTCGATCAAGTCTTTCGCGGACATTATTGGATGGAAGACGACCACGCTCTCATGTGAACCAACGGCCAGTGTATCCCAAGTGACAGAGATGATAGTCATATAACGCTGAACGGAACCTTTCCATAATTCTTTCAGGACGTCAACAACGGCCACGCTTCTCATGCTAATACATAATCTCATTAAAGTCACCTGCCACTAGCCAAGGAATAGATGGATCCTGATCAAGCTGTTGAAGTAAAGCCCAAGAAGCTTCACGCAGACTTTCTTCTGGATAGCCATAAAAGCCACTGAACCGCCAATCAAAGGTATCAGCCTCAGCTCGAATTAAGACATCTATATGGTTTTGGGAGTAGCTACCGTACAGTTCTCCTTCCATCCCAATGATAACCCTCCTTTGGAACCAATAGCACTAACATCTATGCCATTTAAAAAACCACGGACTCTTTCCATTCTCCTCACATTGAGTTTTGTTTCCATAAGAAACAAAATTTGGGGACATATATCTCTCCGATTATTCTTGAGACGATTGACAGCCCATGACTTCCCCAATCCACGAACATTCCAGCATAATGTTTTCATTGCGTCATTTTAATTCATAGGCACCATCGAATCTGCCTGAGTAGAAACATTTGGAGCCTGTCCATGCATACGTTGTCGTTTCTTACCCGCAGCAATAGAAAGCGGGTCATTTTCATCATCTGAGCCCAATACCCGTAGGCCCAGTTGGTATTAGGAAGTTATAATTGGTAACCCTTCCCTGGCGTGATTTGCTTTGAATGGGAAGATCCCAGTAAATTCAAATTTGGGAGAAGATAAGGAAAACTGCGGGCATCTCTCAAATCACTCCCTTCCTTGTCTGAATCCACGATCTTGTTCAGACCTGGTTCAACCAAACAGCGACTTGTCACCGGTGGAGTTCTTCTAGCAAAGAAACATCCCAACCAAAAGAGATCTCGGTTAGCTTAAGGGTGATGCGAAGAGGGCAAAAATTTTCACCATGCCCCAGTTTGCCACATATGAAGCAGAACAATGAGAGCTTCTCGTACTGGAATCGGGCATAGACAAATCGGTCCGGTACTAAAGAAATCTTCTTCTTTTTTTCTTTTCAAAGGTAAACAAACGTCCAGTAAAACCTTGAGACGCATGAATCTCTTAGAACCAGTAGAAGATATATTCGTATCATATTCCTGAAAAATCCCCAAGAAAGCCTCAAATTGTCTTGCCGACATCAGACCCGGTGGAAGGTCATGAACCTGAACCCAGAAATCCGAATGAATCAGCTGAATCATTAATAGGTCCTCATCAGCCTGAATTTATGCAGAAAGCAGCAAATGTTTGTTGAGAAACCATGGGGTTCCCTGCAACACTGTTCATGTCAACTTCATAATAAAACCGAAATAGTAATCGCTTATCTCCAATGTTAATACCACCAAGTGGGTGCCATAGTATTTCTCATAGATGTGAAATGGACTACACTTGCCGTCAAGAGCGTTCCCACGAAGCAAAGATTGTAGTCCTCAGTAAGAGTCACTGTAACCCCTTGGAACTCGATAGGTTCATCTTCACCGTCTGCAATGCTCAGTGAAGCCAAGCTTTCCTCCATTGTTCTCTAAAATATTCAAGGAACATCTACGCTCCAGAAATGCAAAGATCTGACAGAAAGGATCAAGAACTCGGGCTATGAAAGACAGACTAATCATCGTGTCAAAAGACAGACTCATTTAGGGTTAAATGGATAGAATTTGTAAATATGTAAATTTGTTAAATTAGAATTAAATTGATAAAAAAAGTATAAATATTGAGAGTTAAATTTGTTATTGTATCAATTAAAATCAGACATGTCAAGAGTTATGTTAATTATTTAGCCGTGTCTAAATTAAAAAATAATTCGATGCCAACATAGAAACACACTAATAATTATACGATCAACAAAATAGTTTACTTTATAATCTAATTTATGAATATGAAGATATATAATATTTTAGTATTAACATTTAAAAATATTAATATGTACTAAATTTTGACCTACGGTGAGAAAACATTTTATGTAAACAATATTTATAAAACCTTAATCATTAATAAATGATTTATATATAAATTTACATGTCACATGTTTGATCACTTGTAAGTAACTTTTCATTGTTTATCATTTTAAAGATTACATAAAAAATGATAAGACAAAAACATCAAAAATATTATTCATTAACATGTAAAATAATGGCATTTTAGTATTTTTCTACTAAATTGAAGCTTATTAAAACAATTGCACTGAAACATTATTTGATAACTTGTTGAAAAATTTCAATGTACAAAAAATTAATATTTTCAATGATTTAAAATAAGTTTAATAATCTAAAATGAAATCTATTTACTAGATTTTGATGGAAAATGTTTTCAGCAGATTATATTTTATTTTATTTTTCTGATTTAAGTATATCATACTTTAAAATCAACACCTGCAACAAACAAACATCTCCACTTTCTCATCCCTACACTATCTATGGACCACAGGGAGAAAAACAAGTGTGTCAGTGTATAGATTGCAAATCCTGGCACTAAGCAATCTGGAAAAATATTATGAGGTCCGTTTTCCAGTCAACGGGCTCTCAATTTGCCTGAGTTGAACCATAGAATGTGAAAAACTTAAACTAGGCTGCTTGACATGGGTTTAAAGTGATACATATCACAAGCAGCAGCCCGTGTTACTGCAGAGAAATACCTCAAATCTAAACAGGCACAAACCCCAAGCCGCTTTGTCTTTCAAGTCCATCTATAATTACTCAATCTTTCTAAGAGTGTTAATGTAAGTATAACTAGAAAACGTAACGAAAAACTTTCGGAACCTACAAAACCAACATTCAAAACATGAGGAAAAATAGAGAAGAAATGTTGAGTTTTCACAAGTCAACCACCATTGGCTACGCTCAATTCTATTCATTCAAACTTTGTTGGGAAACAAATATACCAAACCCATTGGCTTACGTGTTGTGCCATTGCCAGGAAGCTCTTCCGTGGTTGCTCATTAAGCAAGCAATGTATTACACCCCTTGAATGTCGTTTGATATCTAAATTTGACATCCAAACGTCAAACAGTCCAGTATACTTGCGCAATAAGTTTATACTCACCTGAAACAATGGGGGAGAAGTATCATAATTCAAAACTAAAGGGAAAACCCCAGAAATAACATAATATGTTTAATCACACAGAAAAAAGATGATTAAGATCACTGATTTGTTCAAGGGTCTTTCTCCTCCACTCACTGGAAACTTGGCCAACAAACTCTAATTTCTAGATTAAATCAACAAGAAAATCATTTGATTGGATTCCAGAGAACAAAGAAAGAAAGAAAGTTGTTTAAACTTAAATTTAGATCAAACCAAAGGGAGAAAAGACAAGAAAGAATTTAGTAGTGGCAAAATTGATGCTAGTAAATCTTTGATCATGAAAAAATTAGTTAGGTAACGTCACACAAGAATGCAAAGCAGTGTTGCTTCAGGAAGGCAAAGCTTGTACACAGACAGGTCAATATGGACAAAAAATGTTACAACCTACAAGACCTTAACCAGAAACTGGTCATGTCGACCTCTTCTTTTCCTATTGCTGCTAAACTTTTATGATCAGCAATGGTTAAAAAAATTTAGCGCATATCAAACCTTTAAATTTATATAATTAAATAATTGAAGGAGGAAACGAACTGAGATTTGAAATGAAATTTGTCAAAAAATAATGAACAGTACTCATGCAGTCGGCTTGGAACCAAATTAGCAACCAAAAGAGTAAGTAAAAGTAAAACAGAAAACTATTTTCCTTAGCTAATGTCATCTTTAACATGATATGTTAAAAAAGGTAGAAAGGCAACTTATAAGTTCCCAGGCTTCAATATTTCCTGGTGCAGAATCATTCAGGAACTTGCTGTGCATATAAGACAAAAAGTAAAAAAGAATTCAGAGTGGAATCAAAAGGCATTATTATTAGTGGTGACCCCTTTTCGTTTATTATTAGAGAATAACTTTTCGATTGAACCAAAATATTGTTGGTGACCTAGTTTTGTTGCTTAGTATTGTTGAAAAATGATGGAAAGTCAATCTGATATTTCTTAGCAAGATAAAGGATATACACTCCATCTGGAAATGGTAGAAATATTAGTCGAGAGGATCAGATACAGAGAGAATAAATCTTAAGCCCTTGTAATTAAGTGCTCACATCATCAAATAGTTACATGAAGGCAGTATCACATTTTATTTTCTTCTAACGCTTGATGCTATGGACATTTAATTTTTTTTACTTCTGTGCAATTGAGTTGAAAAATAGGAAATGATTTTAACTTACCGTACCCCATAATGCACATCACCATGGTTGCAATGACCCTAAACACCATAACTATCAAATGTAATAATCTGAAAAATAAATAAGAGAAATAGGAAGTAAAAGATCTTAACAAACAGGCAGTAACAGAACCTTCAAATGATGCATATTGCTCCCGCTCACAAATGCATGCATCTCATAATAGCCTAACTTGGACAGTTGGACAATTTATACAGTAATTTCGAGAAGAAAATAAATCATCTTGAATTAAAGTAACAAAGCATGTAGGCAGAAAAAACAACAGAGCAAGAATGTACCACATCAATCACATGACTGTAAACCTCCTCTTCAATGATGTTTGCCAATAAACAATGGTTCCAGACTTGTCCAAAACCATCCTGATATGAAAAAACAGATTATAAACTCCTGTTAATTCATTTTATCAATTAACAATAGACTCAAGATTACATAGCCTTGGTGCTATATCCAGCCAAACAAGTTTTTGCATTTTTCACCGCATATGAAAAAGCATCAATTTCCCAAAAGCAAACACCAAATTATGAAGAGAATGGTTCAAAATCCATAAACAAAATAAAGGAACTTAATAGTATAACCTGCAAATCCGGGTGGTCCAAAACCTTCACTCGATCAAGTTGAACCTGAATTTACAAATTTAAAAAAACTAAAAGCACCGTATAGTTGGAAGATGAAGTTGAAAAAAGTAATGATATCATGAAATGCAAGGATATCTTGTAGCTAGAAAAACCCAGAATCAGGTTGTTGCAGGTATTAGAATACACAGATTACTTAAGCAGTTAGACCCCATCTATGCTTTGTAGGATAACAAGATCACCTTAAGAACTACACAAGCACGATAAAGTTCCTCTTTTCTAATGCTTCCCATGCCATCAGCGTTACCTGCACAAAGAGAAGAAATCAAGTCACATAAACCCATGTGGGGAAAAAGGAATGCTATCTTTGTAGAACACTTGCCAATGTTTTTGTTTCTGACTCCTACCATATTCGTTTCCCTTTTGAAGAGACATAGATGGTGGCAGGACAGATAGCCTAACGGTAATACACAAAACTACCAGTTGGCATAGGAAAACGGATTCAGACCACCATAAACTAAAACAAGAGATTGATGAAAATAGAATCTCCCCCTGAAGTAGATTAGTGTATTGTTAATGCATATCCCGAGGTATTGAGCTGGCTCAGGGACGGAGCCATGTTATGTAGCCCATCCCAAATTTTTTGGTATAATTGCATTTGAGGTCCTTTTAGTTTAAATAGTGGTAAAATAATATTTTTGCCCCTCCCAATTTTTAGATTTAAAGGCTTAATAGACCCTTGCCCCTCCCAATGTTTGATCTTGGCTCCGTCCCTGAGTTGGCTACTTTACATTAGTATTTGTGAAAGAGATTGATTACAACTTAACCTTCTTTAGTTGGCTTACGATTTGAAAATAAGACACATTTTTATTGTCAGTAGACTTCATAATTCTTTTGCAACTAAGTGTCTAAGGTCCTTAAGTTTGTAATGCAGATCCTACGGAAAACTCAAACTCTCAGTTGTTGACTACAATTCTACATGAGACATTTACTTTCATAGAGATGAGAGCTCACATAAAACCTTCTGGACACAGAAATACTAAAAAGTAAAAAACGACCAAGCCACACAAGGATGAAAATGAAATACCAATAGACATGCATAATAGGTAAACAGTGTGCCCTCTTGAAGTCAGGTAGTTTATCGTTGGTGAAAAGAACCTGCAACAGAATACAAATATAGCACATCATTATAATAAATCGGTTTACACAACATCCAAAAATGAAACTTCCATACCAAAAACCGATCCGCAGGAGTGAAGATGTCACTTGCATAAACTAATTACTCACATAGTTACTGATAAAACGCATTTAGTGATTCAACCATTTTCCGATTCATTAGATTTTAGATTTCAGAAAACAAAAGGCAAAACCAAGCGAGAGTTCAATTCAATCTAGAAATGGGAAATTAAAGAGATGCGTTCAGAAACGTACATGGACTCGTCATCAGGGTGGGCAACAACCAGCAAGACATTCTTTTTGAGCAGAGGTGAATCTGGTTTCAATGGGTAAATAAACAGAATCAATAGAAACAAAATTAACAACATGCTTTTGTTGAAAGAGAAATCTAAAAACGTTGGAGCTACCTTCGTTTAAGAATGAGGGTTTTGAATCGGAGAAGTAAAGTTTCCAAAGAGAAGCTACCCAAAATCCCAAAACTGAAAGAACCACCAACATCCATCCCATAGGCAAGAAACAAAATATTATGAAGAAATTATTCAAAAAAAAGAATCAAATATTTATAATCTGAGATCTACCGGCCGGAGAAAGAACAAGTATTGGGAGTTGGGACGGTGAAGGAAACGGAGAAAATAACCAAAAAAACAATCGAATTAAAATTTATGAAACGACGTCGTTGTGTGATGAAATTATATAAAGAGGAGTCAAGGAGTGCAGGATTTTAGCAACAAACTTAATTTATTTGTAAGAGTTAATTGCACTACAGGTATTTAAACTATAATCTTTTAATTTAATAAGATATCTAAACTTTTAACATTCAATTTCATTCGTAAATTATCGATATATATTAATTACATTATTTTTAATAAAAATGTTAAAAATTTATAAATTGTTATATAAACATTAATGTGTATAATATAATAAAATAATATCGCATAAATAATAATTAACATGTATCACGTCACCGCAAATCACTATTTAAGACGAAATTGAAAAAATATTTGGTTCATATTTTTGTTCTCTCAAAAAGTTGTTTATAATTCTTTACATGTTTCAAAGTTAAATTATTATTTTATTTAAATATAACCTTAATTATCATTCATACCATATTTTATTATTGCAAAATAATATCACTGTTAAATATCAGTTAACAAATTTTATAATAATTTTATTAATATAGAACATGTTTAGTATATATCAGTAATTTGTGGATAAAATTAAAATATTTATTAAAGTTTATTTTCAAACTTCTAAATAAAATACATGCAAATATGATTCAATGTTTACAACCTTTAATGTAAATATAAAATGTTAAAATTATTAGTATTTTATAATCACTTTTTCTTAATATGAAAATAACTATTTTAAATTTAGTATTAATTATCAATTAAATCAGAGTATAATTTAACGATGATATTAGAATTTTAAATGAGAAAGGTGACAAACGAAACGAGTCAGAACCGTTTATTGGTATTATATGTTTTATTGACGCGCTGGTGACATCAGGGTTCTATGGTGTAGTGGTTAGCAATCTGGACTTTGAATCCAGCGACCTGGGACTCCCGGTAGGACCTTTCTTTCTGAAAAATCTATTTTAATAAAATATATCAGTAGTCAAAGTTCAAAATTTACACATTCCAAATTATTAAAGATTTGGGTCAGAAAACTGATAGTCAAGAATCGCAGTGGTGTCATATCTGCTAGTTTTTAACAGAAAATTTAGTCCCATAAAACAAACTATTTATCATACATGTATGAATCCATAAGTATGAATGACTTGATGCACAATATCTGCTGCTGATGATTTTTGACATCCATCTAAATATTAAGCAATATCCAGTATTGCAATATACCATGATAAGTGACTAAGTCAGTTGTTCATCAAAAGAAGTTATACTAAACGGGCAAATCGTGGTGATCCATTACCCGTGTTAGAGTGTACTCAAAGATCAATCATAAGATTATTGTAAATGACATTTGTTTTACCTTGTTTATTAATACAGAGACGTTGTCATTCTTATTTTCAATTATTATTCTGCGTGCATAAATGAACTAAATTATAATAAAGTCCTTAGAATAATATGGTTATTCTTAAATGTCCTTAGTCGAGTATTATTGTGGGCATAGACAACAATAATACATTAAGACTAATTTGTAGTTGATTGATGACAAAGTGTTGTCATTGACATGGAGATGTCAAAATCAATACATAAGTATGTGTTAGAGAACGACATACTGGACGTACCCGCTATGAGCATGCTTCTTAGATTATTATGTGACAGTCACAACATTGCTCATAGTGATAATTACATGTATGATCTTTAGACTTGAGATCATCATTATTTCAACATCGTGAGTGATATATTTTGATACAGTCAAACGTTTGTCGTAACTGACTACTCTATAAAGACTGATATTGGATGTGTCACAATCTATGTAGTGGGATATGGTTGATCAAGATAGGATTTGTCCCTCCTACATAATAGGAGTAATATCGTAGGCCACTTGATTGAGTGGGACTAGAAATGCATGGGCATGCTCGAATAAGTTGGTATGAGATATCATAGTTATTTGTTTACAATAGTCTACTCAAGATATCAAGAAATATTAGATGGACTATACAAGTGTGTCTGTTCCATGACTTGTGTCCAATCTAAATATAAAGGTCCAAAGGATGTAATACATGAAAAAGAGTTAATCACGAAGAGGTTATATCAAATCATGATTTCTTGTAACTTAGGTGACAATGACATATTGCTAGATGTCACTCATTGTTTGTAATATTAGAAATGTTCTAATATTTACTACTAATGTTACAAAGAACCTACATGGTCACACCCACGGTTAAAATGAGCATATATTAAATGAATTATATATGTACAAATTTGTTGTACACGAATTTAATTAAATTAATATATATTTGATATATATAATTTAACTACTGGATAAATGTTAAAAAATAATTATTGTAATTATGAATCTTTTAATATATAAATAATATAATTCGATTTAAATCAATATATATTAAAATCCTAATTAAGTTTAATTGAGATCATATATATTTAATATATATATATATATATATTGAATTCCTAATTAAGTTGAATTGAGTTTATATATATTTAATATATATATATATATTAAAATCCTAATTAAAGTTAAATTAGGATTATATATATTAATATATATATATATATTGAAATCCTAATATGAGTTGAATTAGGATTTTCAAAGGCTATATAAAGGCATGAGAGATTTAGCAGTCATTAATGCTTTTCGGAAAAACCCTCTAAATAGTTTAGAGAGTTTTATATGCTCGTTTCAATTGGGTGAACTAAGTAGAGGTCAGAGCGTTATCGTTGCGACTTAAGAATCGACATCGTGGAATCGTGATTGGATATCTATCTTTTCCAAATTCAGAATTCCAGATTTTAAATAAGTAATTCTTTACCCCTTTTCACCCCGATTCGTTCCTCATACATGAATCTCTAGTGGTGATCGCCGGATAATTTTTTCGCTGCGCCATGGGGTGTACCGGCATGGAGCCACTTGTACAATACGAATTCGGATTTTTAATTACTTGGGTGATGTAATTGTATGAGATACATGTTATTTTTCGATTTATTTAGCGAATATGTGACATTTTTACGAGCAAATCGTTTCGATCACGGTTAACCTATTAATCCAGTTAAAAGACGTTCCTAAGATCGATGATTAAGAGTTAATCATCAAGATCTTGGTCGATAGGGTTTGAAATATTATATATTAATTGTTAACATACTCAATATTGAGTTTTAGGGCTGGTAGCATTTTGCACGGGAACAAAAGTTGTTCCAAACGAAAAACCTTATGGATTAAGAATCCCGAAAACACAAATCTGTTGATAAAACTTATCAAATTGTGAGGTTTTTCCCCCACATGAAATATACATACAATTTTAAATTTTGCCCTTTTAACCCTACGAAGGCAATAAAGGCGATAGACACATATTGCTAATTTTAATAATCAAGATGAAACAAGTATGTTATGATTGATATGCACGGTGTTTGAAATGCATGGTTATAGCCCAATAGCCCATTGATTTTGATTTATAAGGTTTTATAAATACAGTCTGCGTGTCATGCCTCTATCTACTTATATTGTAATTATCTTCTGATCTTGCCGTCTCGTATGTAAAACGACTTTATGAAATTGTAACCTATACGAAGAAGCAAGGAACAGAGGAACATAAAGATGGGCCGATAGAAAGATGCTTGAGAAGTGATTTTATCCTTAGAATAATTTGATTCTCCCATTGGCTTGGAGTGGGTCACCTTTGGATATGGGCTATAACTATTGCATTTATATTTACTACTTTTCATGTATGTGATAAATTGAATGTATGAGATGCATGCTAGTTAATTGATAAGATCAAATGTTAAATGGTGAGACAATATTCACAAAACCCCTAAATAAAATATTAAGTCTTTTATTGCCTCCCAATGTTAACCCTCGTTAAAGTCTAAATCGATACAATGTAAGTTCTACTAAAGCAAGGTACTTGTATCTATCTTGGCCAAACGCGAAAAATAAGCAACTGATATTCACAGGTTGTAATATTGGTTAAAGACTTAACTAGGTTACTCTAATAAGATTGGAAAACTAAAGGCTAGTTATTTGGATAATCATAAGATGATTATGAACAAAAGTTGTTCATTAAATGAAGGAGTTACATGAGATTTAATTAGCAAATGTTGCTTACCTAAATAAACCATAATCTTAAGAGAAAAGCCAAAGCTGTCTTAAGAGAATGTGAATTTTGGATCCTTACCCACTAGAAAAATTTTACATAAAGTATTTTTGACATTAATTTTTTAGGGTTATAAATTTTAATAAAAGCAGTGAGAGTATAAAGTCATTTTATAATCAAACTTGGTAAACGTACTCAAAAATTCATATTTTATTGTTGTAGACTTATTACAAATTCGTTATCATTGCGATCAGTCCTTGAGAATGATAAATTAAATGACGTGAACTTCCTTGACAGGTCACTAAAAGAAAAATATTTTCATTGTAATAAGACATGTCAGAGGAAGAAAAACTGCCCCATTTATCTTAAAAAATCAAGAAGGCAAATGAAAGTAGAGCGTCCGCCTCAGATATTTATGTTATTGATATTAATTTATCAACACCTATTTCTTGGGTATTGGATACCGGTTGTGGTTCTCATATTTGTACATCTGTACAAGGACAACAAAAGAGTAGAAATATGAGAAAATGAGATGTGGACCTACGGGTTGGTAATGGAGTAAGAGTTGCTACATTAGCTATAAGAACATATACTTTATTTTGCCTAGTGGACTTAATTTATGTTTAGAGATTGTTATTTTGTGCCTAGTTTGACTAAAAACATCATTTCGATTTCTTGTTTAGACAAGATTGGTTTTGAGATAATTATTAAGAATAATTGTTGTTCTTTTTATCTCGATAATGTTTTCTATGGTGTGGCACAATTAATAAATGGCCTCTATATTTTGGATCAAGAGAATTCTATTTACAACATAAATACGAAAAGATCAAAAACAAATGACTCTAATCAAACTTATCTTTGGCATTGTCGTTGCCTAGTGGAATTAATTTATGTTTAGAGGATTGGTATTTTGTGCCTAATTTGACTAAAAACATCATTTTGATTTCTTGTTTAGACAAGATTGGTTTTGAGATAATTATTAAGAATAATTGTTTTCTTTTTATCTCGATAACGTTTTCTATGGTGTGGCACAATTAATAAATGAGCTCTATATTTTGGATCAAGAGAATTCCATTTACAACATAAATACAAAAAGATTAAAAACAAATGACTCTAATCAAACTTATCTCTAGCATTGTCACTTAGGTCACATAAGTGAAAAACGCATTTCAAAACTTCATAAAGATGGATTTTTGGATTCATTTGTTTTCGAACAATTTGATATATACGAGCCTTGCTTATTGGCAAAGATGACCAAAGCTCCTTTTAATGGTAAAAGTGAGCGAGCAAGTGATTTATTGGGATTAATACATAGTGATGTATGTGGACCAATGAATACACGAGCCAGATGAGGGTTTCAATAATTCATTACTTTCATAGATGACTTCAGTAGATATGGTTACATTTACCTAATGCATCATAAATCTGAAGCCCTTGAAAAGTTCAAGGAATTTAAAAATAAAGTACAAAACCAACTAGGAAAAAGCATTAAGGCTCTTTGATTAGATCGAGAAGGAGAATACTTAAGCTTAGAGTTTGGTGACCTCTTAAGGAATGTGGGATTGTCTCACAACTTACAAGTAATACCTCAAAATTTTGGCTAGTGTCCAAAATGAATAAAATGAAAGTTTGGTGATTAAAGTATAAACTTAGGAAAAGTTCAGGGACTAAATTTTAATTTTTGAAAGTTATGCATTTTAGTCCCGTAAATGAATAGTTTACCCCCAAGAATGACGTTTTCATGTTACCCGAATTTTTCGTATAGAATTTATGTTAAAAGCTATAAAGAGTTAAAGTTCGAGAAAAATTCGGATAATCAGATCGAATCAAATATTTGAGATATTTTGTTAGATGATAAGGCAAGGTTAATAATATCTTTTCCATGCCTTAATTTGGAAGGATTTAACATAGACCATTGGATTAAAGTAGATTTTCCATGTTAAATATGAAACGTTGGATGAATAATGGCAAGATTGTAATTTTAGAAAATTACAAGGGTAAAGTTGGTAACCACTAACTTATTGGTTTATTTTTGACCATTGGATGAATAAATTAACATGTGGAAAGATGAGAGGCATTGGATCATAAGGGCAAAATGGTTATTTTGTCATAAAATAGATTTTTAATTAAACTTTCTATAAATAATGACAAATGGCCTAAATTAAAACAATTGGAAATCTCAAGAAATTACTTCAAATTTCTCTATCTTGCCGAGACCACTTCTTAGGGTATGAAAACATTTTCTTTTTGATTTTCAAGCTAAATTATTAGGAATTTGGATGAAAGCATGAAACATGAAATTGACCTATATGAAATTCTCTATCATTTGGTATTATTTGTTCATGCTTTCCACGCTTGAATCCTAAGTTCTTGAATTTGGTGGATGAAGAGGATGTTGGATTATGATATGAGAATGATTGATAATGCTTAGAAATGATGTTTTAAAGTTGAATTCATGCTTGAATAAAGTTGTAGATCAAGCATAAAGTGACCTTTCATATTCGACTATGGTGAAATAATTAGGAAAAATGTTGGAAAAAATTTATTAAGGTTAGACAATGATGAATGAATTATTTTACAAGCTTTAGAATGTTGTTTGGACCCATTTGGAAGTTGTAAAGGTTGGGGGACCTAATCACATATTGTAGATATAAAAGGGTTTAAAGTGGAAATTAATTAAATTGAGGTACTATGCTTGAATAATTGTTGGAATGATTTATGAATCATTCTTTAAATTGGATATTAAAGGAAATTTGAAGTGTTGAGATTGATATGAATCGTATGAAATGGATTTACTATCGAATAAACATCGAAAGAATTTGTAGGAATTTATTTTCCTATCATGTTTCTATGTTAGTATGATACTAACATGTATTTTTGAAATGTACATGTATTGTAAATGATGTACATATAGATCGTGATCAAAATCGGGATCAAGCTAATGAACAAGAAAAGGAAAATGATCAAAATTAAAGCTTAGTGAGGATTTAAATTACGACCTATATAAAGTGTCAAGGTGAGTGCAATGCATACATAACATGATACATGGATCTTTTATACATCATTAGGAAGACTTGCGATGAGTCTACCTTGTTTATGTTGGCATGATATTTATGTCATTAATCATATATTTGACATGTTCTAAATATGTCAAAAGTTGAATATAAATGCATGGATCACTATTTATATATGATGTTATATTATGATTGTTATTTTGGGTATAAACTTCCCAATGTTAAATTATGTTGATATACATTGCCATGGATGAAATAAATATGGAATATATGCCTAAGTATATTATTGAGGGACATAGTATAGTTGGTATGCCATCGAGTCCATCATCACGTTGCATACTTGGTTTAGCACTATAGTTTATATAAAGGACACTTAGTGCATATGGTGGGCATGACCTTCCATGTATTATGGTGGGCACAACCTTATGTGTATTATGGTGGGCACGACCTTATGTGTATTAGCACTTCTGTGCATATTTGACTCGTGTACCCAAGGTCCTCATAGGTTTATTTTTGGGCTATGGTTTATTGGTTAATAAAAGATAAACAGTTGAATAAGCTTATGAGCTTTTGGAATAAATGACAAGTATATATATTGGTAAGAAATTTATATCCGGATTATATTATGTTAATATATGATTAACATAATGGTAATACATATCCAGTGATCATGATGCATGAGTATTGTTACATCTTTATATTTATAGACATGTTGTATTGCATTGGATATTATTATTGTCTCACTAAGTGTATACTTAGCGTGTGATGATCTTCACTCGTAGGTGAAAAGCATGAATCAGAGTAAGGAGTTTTTGGCATCCTACTTAGCAAGGAGTATATTTACGGTATCAATAATGACATCTTTGATGTATTTTGATTTTACTAGTTGGCATGTAAATGATAATAGTAGTTGGTTTTAAAATAGTTCAAACATGATTTGTAATAACTTATAAACTAGTTTATGCTGATAATGAATGATGAGTAACTTTATTAAGATTGAAAATGGTTAAAGGAATTACTAGTGTAAAATCGGGTAACTATTAGGAATTGAATAAATAGAGTAATCGATTAGATTTTTAATTTAGACAATTTTTTAGGCAGTTATAATACTTATAGGCTATAGTTATGGACTGCTAAGTTGCTGCCTGAAATCGGAATTAATTTGGTAGATTAAAAATTAGAAAACTGATATTACGCGATAAATTGATAAATGGTTTATTGTGATTTTTAAATAAATGACTATTATGGATTGTTAGCAATTCTCTATGTGACACTCTGACTAGTATTGGATATTAAATAATGGTGAGGGTTTTACATTTATTGGTATCAGAGCTATAGGTTTAGCCTGTTCTGGATACGAATCGGGCCTGTAGAGAGCCGGGATTATATACATGCCACTAGGATGTCAAAATTACTGATATTTATATAAATATACTTTGATTCCTATTAATTAGTAATGTTACTACTTACTTATGTGGGATGATCGTGACTTTAACAGATTTCATATCATCAGGAATCCCGTCAGGCAACTGAGCATGATACTTCTGCACAGAGCGGGAGTAATAAGGTAAATCAGAATTCGCCTCTTGCTTAGCAAATGTAGAGCCACCGGTTCAAGGTCTAAAAATATGTATGTACAAGATCAAGGTTTATTTCTTCAGGCATTGGATACTATCATAAATCTTCGAGCACCAGTATCAGTTCCAAAGGAATTAAGGAAAATAAAAGCACCAGTATTTCGGGGTGATACTAATGCAAATCCAATGGTTGCTGATTACTGGTTGGATGATATAAAAATTATGCTGAGTAGGATTCCTTGTGATGAACAAGGAAAGTTAGAGGGAGTAGTACTTCTACTGATGGAGCAAGCTAGTGTGTGGTGGAATGTAGTCACTGCACGAGTTCCTCTAGAGAAGATTACGTGTGAATTCTTTCTAAAAGAATTTAAAGAAAAATAGATTGGGGACGTGTTTGTTAATGAAATGAGACAACATTTTCTGGATCTAAAACAGTCTGGCAGGCCAGTCTATGAATACGAATATGAGTTCAATAGACTGAGCTGATTTGCAACAGAGTTTCTTTCAACCGAAAAATCCAGAATTGACAAATTCATAGATGGGTTGGATTCTCAATATAAAAGAATATTGGTCTCTCACAATTTCACTGCTTTTCAAGAGGCAGTAAATCAAGAAGGCAAATTTACTAATGATCGAGATGGCTCAAAGATCGCAGCAGGTATGATCAAACTTTTTGGCAGACATATTTTTGCATTGATTGATCCAGGCTCTACCTATTCTTATATTAGTTCTAAAGTATTAATTGAAAGAAATATTCTAGTAGAACCAATTTTGAGTAAGGTAGTTACTATTAATCCAATAGGACAAAGCGCCAAAGTAAGTCGAATATGCAAAAATGTCCTATAAAGATTCAAGAAAATGAATATCCAGCTAAACTTATGGAATTACCCTTCCAAGAATTTAAAGTCATTATTGGAATGGATTGGTTATCGACATATGATGATACGGTTGAATGCCAATTGAAAAGGTTAATTTTAAAAGGACTAGGTGGCTCAGAAACAGTACTTGTAGGCGAAAGGCTGAATTATCTGAGTAATGTGATATCAGCTGTAACTGCTGAAAAGTTATTATCACATGGGTGTGAAGCATATTTAGCTCATGTGATAAATACTCAGGAAACAAAGATAAATTTGGAAAATATACCAATGGTACGAGAATTTCTAGATGTTTTCCCAGATGAATTGTCGAGATTACCTCTAGATCGATATGTGGAATTTGGTATTGATGTGCTTTATGGAACAACACCAATATCAATGGCACCTTACATGATGGCTCCTACAGAACTTAGAGAGCTAAAGGCTCAATTACAAGAATTATTAGATCGAGGTTTTATACGACCTAGTATATCACCTTGGGAAGCTCCAATCCTATTTGTGAAAAAGAAAGATAGATCAATGAGGTTATGTGTGGATTATCGTCAACTTGATAAAGTGACGATAAAGAATAAATATCCTCTGCCAAGGATTGATGGTCTCTTTGATCAACTTAAAGGGGCAACAATATTTTCTAAAATTGATCTTCGATCGGGTATCATCAATTGAATATCAAAGAAGCAGATATACCAAAGATAGCTTTCAGAACTAGATACATGCATTATGAGTTTGTAGTAATGCCTTTTGGACTTACAAATGCACTAGTAGATTTATGGATCTAATGAATCGGGTATTTCAGCCATATTTAGATCAATTTGTGGTGGTATTCATAGATGATATATTAGTTTATTCTAAAACCAAAAAGGATCACGATACTCACCTCCGAGTAGTTCATCAGATCCTCTGAGAAAAGAAATTTTATGCAAAGTTGTCAAAGTGTGAATTTTAGTTGTCTGAAGTAGTATTCCTTGGACATATAGTTTCAACTGAAGGGATTCGAGTCGATATTAAAAAGGGGTCAAGCAATCCTAAAATGGAAAATTTCTAAGAATGTCTCTAAGGTGAGAAGTTTTTTAGGGTTAGCTGGTTATTATCGGCGGTTCATGAAAGACTTTTCAATGATTGTCGCTCCAATAACTAAGTTATTAAGAAAGAATGCGCCATTTGTTTGGACAGATAAATTTCAAGAACAAAAGCTCGTGTTTTGGTACAACCAAAATCTGGAATTGATTTTATAATATATAGTGATGCATCCCATAATGGTTTGGGATGTGTATTAATGCAAGAGGGGAAGGTTGTAGCGTATGCCTCTCGACAACTCAAAACTCATGAAAAAATTATTATACCCATGATTTAGAGTTGCCTGTAGTAGTGTTTGATTTAAAAATTTAGCATCACTACTTATATGGTTAAAAGTGCTATATCTACATGGATCACAAAAGTTTGAAATACTTGTTATCTCAAAAGGAGCTTAATTTGAGACAAAGAAGGTGGATAGAACTAATCAAGGATTATGATGTAATTGTTGATTATCATCCGGGGAAGGCTAATGTGGTAGCAGATGCACTTAGCCGGAAAATATTCTCTGCCTTAAGAGCATTGAATGCCCAATTGAAATTGCAGAAAAAATGTGCATTAGTGGTTGAACTTCAAATTAGGTCTACCTTGATAAGTCGAATTAATGAGTTACAAGAAAATGATGAGAAATGCTTGGAAAAGAAGAAGCAAGTTGAGCATGGTGAATCTAAAGACTTTGAAATAAGATCAAATGGATGTCTATATTACAAGGGACGTGCATATCTTCCTAATGATGAAGAATTAAAGATGGAAATACTTTTGAAGGCATATTACAGTACTTTAGCTATACATATAGGAGGCAATAAAATGTATCAAGATATAAAGAGTCGATTTTGGGGGCCTGGTATGAAACGAGCTATCACCAAGTTTATTGCTAAATGTTTAACTTGCCAACAAGTAAAGGCAGAACATCAAGTTCCATCAGGAGTAATTCAACCAATTTCAATTCCACAATGGAAGTGGGAAAAGGTTACTATGGATTTTGTAACAGGTTTACCACTGATGCCAAGTAAAAAGGATTTGATTTGGTTGATTGTGGATCGATTGACTAAAACGACACATTTTATACCAGTTCAAACAGAATACTCCTTGAATAAGTTAGCGGAGTTATATATTAAGAAAATTGTTAGATTACATGGTGTTCTTATGTCTATTATATCCGATAGAGATCCAAAGTTCACTTTATGGTTTTGGAGTGCATTACATGAAGCGTTGGGAACTCAGATACACTTTAGTATTGCTTACCATCCTCAAACGGATGGACAATCAGAAAGAACTATTCAAATACTTGAAGAAATGCTCAGAGCGTGTATAATAGATTTTGCAGGCTCGTGGGAAAAATATCTTCCATTAGCTGAGTTTGCCTATAACAACATTTACCAATCAACTATAAAGATGGCATCATATTAGGCATTATATGAAAGAAAATGTCGAACACCATTGAATTGGTTCGAGCTAGAGGATCGAAAAATCATTGGACCAAATCTTGTTCAAGAAGTAGAAGACAAGGTAAAGATAATTCAAGATAATCTCAAAACTGCCTCTGACAGACAAAAGTCGTACTCAGATCTTAAAAGGAAAGATATTGAGTTTGAAGTTGGAGATAAGGTATTTTTAAAGGTTTCACCCTGGAAAAAGATATTACAATTTGAACGAAAAGGCAAACTTAGTCCAAGATTCATTGGTCCTTATGAAATTTTGAAAATGGTTGGTCCAATGGCATATCAACTAGCATTACCACCGAAAATGAGTAAGTTCTATGATGTTTTTCATGTGTCCATGCTTCAAAAATATTGATCAGATCCATCGCACGTCATTACACCAGAATAAATTAAAATTCAATTAGATTTGACATATGATGATGAACCTGTAAGAATCTTAGCTTGAGGAGAAAATAAATTAAGGAACAAAAAGATTTCTCTAGTTAAAATCTTGTGGAGAAACTACAAAGTGGAAGAAGCTACTTGGGAAACGGAAGAAGCAATGAAAAAGCAGTATCTGTATCTTTTTGATCCAAGTACCTAAAGAAAATTCGAGCACGAATTTTCTTAAGGGGGATAATTATAATACCTCAAAATTTTGGCTAGTGACCAAAATGAATAAAATAAAAGTTTGGTGACTAAATTATAAACTTATGAAAAGTTTAGGGACTAAATTATAATTTTTAAAGTTATGCATTTTAGTCTCGTAAATGAATAGTTTACCCTCAAGAATGATGTTTTCATGTTACCCGGATTTTTTCGTACATAATTTATGTTAAAAGCTATAAAGAGTTAAAGTTCGAGAAATGTAACACCTCAGTTTTAGGGCTAGGTGTTTCAAAGGTTGGTCCGAAGGTCCGGTGGACCGAAATTAGAGATTTGAGTCAGTTTTGGGATTAAATCGATAAATTTTTTGGTGTTAAAATTGTGGAAAAATATGCAAAAATCATTATTTAATATATTAAGATTTATGGTGAAGTCAATTTGGAAAATGGGTTTTTGGAAGGGTAACATTTTGGTTAGTGACCAAAATGTAAATTTTAAAAACTGGTTTTAAAAGGTGACTAAAATGAAAAGGGATCAAAGTCTTAGAATCCTTTAGGAGCTATTTTACCAAGTTTTTTCTGGTAATTTCCCCTTTCAATTAATTTATTTTAACATGTATTTCAAAAGCTAATTAAAGGGATTTTTTATATTAAAAGTTAGTTAACCTTTTTTAGGATATATTGATGTAACTTTTCTCTCAACCTTTCTCTTCACTTCTCTCTCAGCCAAACACTCAAGTTTTCATCAAAATCTAGAGGTAAAAGATCTTTTTACTCAGATTATTGATTTATAATTGATTCATTAACTTTGTTTTACAAAATCTCGTTGAAATCTTGTGTTTTTCTAGTTTTAAAAAGCTAATTGAAGGAGAAATCTCACAATAAGGGTAAGGTCTGTGATCTACTCTATTGAATGGTTCTTTATTGATATTCCCAAGTGTTTGATCCTTGATTCATGATTTATAAACTAATTTTTCATGTTTTACAATGTTTAATTGAATTAATTGGGTGGAATTGATGGAATAGTGAAATGTTCGAAGTGGATCTGTTTTCCAGTGTTTAAGATTGATTTTAAGCATGTAATATATTGAAATTTTGTTTAGTGACCAAAATGTAAAATTTGAAAAGTTTGGTAACCAAAATGTAAAATTTGAAAAGTTTGGTGCCAAAGTGTAAACTTTGGTAAGTTCAGGGACCAAGTTGTAATTTTAAAAAGTATGTAAGTTAGTCCCGTAAATAAATAGTTCACCCCCAAGAGTGGCATTTTTGTGATACACGGATTTTTGATACGGAGTTTGTATTAAGAGCTATAAAGCTTTAAAGTTCGGGAAAAATTCGGATAATCATATTTAATCGAATAAATGAGAAATATTTTATGAGATATTTTAGGAGATATTTTATTAAAATAAGGCAAGGGTAAAAAGGTCATTTCCATGCCTTATTTTAATGGAAATTAATATGGATCATTGGATTAAAGATTACTTTTCCATGTTTAATCTTAGCCATTGGATGAAAAATGCCAAGATGGTAATTTTTGAAGATGGCAAGGGCAAAGTTGGTAATCAGTAACTCCTTGGATTTTTTTGGACCCTTGGTTTGGTAGGTAGACATGTGGCTTGATATGGAGCTTTGGATTTCAAGGGTAAAAAGGTCATTAAACATTAAAATGAATTTTAAATTCATTTTAATTATATTAAGGACAAATGGCCAAAATTGAACTAAAAGAAAATTCAAGATTTTTCTCCCAATATCAACCATTGTTCGAACACTTCTTGAGGTAAGGAGAGAAATTTTATTTTGATTTTTCAAGCTTATTTCTTTGGATTTTGGATGAAAGTATGAAACAAAGAATTAATCTACATGAAATTCTTTATCTCTCGATACCATTTGTTCATGCTTTTCTTACTTAAAACCTTAGTTTTGAGGTATTAATGGATGAAGGGGATGTTGATTTAGGATGAACTAAGGTTAGTTTTTGATAAATATGATGTTGTGGAACCATATTAAAGCTTGTGTGATGGTTGAAATTACATGGAAATAGCTAAACCCTAAATTGTTTAGGGTTAGGGTTTTAATAGAAAAGTTGAATTTGGAATGATTTTGAGTTGGGAATGGTTGTGAAGGCTTGGAAATGATGTTTAAGTGTTAAGTAGACTAAATTGGAAACTTGGAAAAGTATAGGGGTGATTTCGGCATTTTGAAGGAATTAGGGGAAATTATGGAAAATTTTCCATAAATTTGGAAATGTTGAAATTATGATTTTACAAGCTTTAAAATGTCATTTAGACCATTTTGGAAGTTTGTAGAACATAGAGATCAATTCGGAAATTTGGAAAAGATTGGGGACCAATTCGACAATTAGGAATAATTTAAAGACTAAAGTGAAAATTTATTTTCATGGAAGCATTATGCTGGAATTAAGGTTAGAATGAGTTATAAATCGTTCTTTGAGTAAGGGTTGGAAGAAATACAAAGTATAGGGGATGGAATGACTTGTGTCATAAAACTAATATTTGGAAAATATTAGGGTGTTTATAGGAAAACTATTCCTATATTGTTTATGTGTTAGTAGGATACTAACATATAATTTGGAATGTACTTATGGTAATTTTTAATACACTGTAGACTTGAACAAAATCAAGACCGAGTTAGCAATCGAGGAAAGGAACGAGATCAAAGTTGAACTTAGTGAGGCTAGTTGAACATTGATAAAGTATAAAGTGTCGAGGTGAGTGCATTTTTATGCATGAATAGTTGCTTGATAACTATATTATGAATTTATATTTGACATGTTGAGAATTGTCAAAGGCAGAAGAATCACATGCATTGATCACAGGTAATTTAATTTTGATATGTTGTGTTATAGGGTATGAACTGCCCAGTATTTAATTATATTGCCATGGATGAATCGAATATGGAATTGGGAAAATATGCCCAAATAAGTAATTGAGGTATAGAGTATAATTGGCATGCCATAGAGTCCAGCGGTTTATTAACACTTATGTGTGGTTTCTTAGCACTTATGTGCGGTCTCTTAGCACTTCGGTGTGGTTTATTAGCACTTTGGTGCAGTTTTGACTCGTGTACTCAAGTCCTCAAACTATGTTGGGCAGTAATTTATTTGATAATAAATGGTTAATAAAATTAGAGGGTAAATAAACTCTCGGATAATGGCAAGGATATTAATAGGATTTATAGATCTGGAATATATTATGTTGATATTTGATTAACATAAGGAAAATAAAAGAATGGTGACCAAATTGCATGTTATTTATATTATGGATATAATTCAAGCATGTTGATGTATGTTAAATAATTATAATGCCCCACTAAGTGTTTACTTAACGTGTGATGGTTTCCACGCGTAGGTAGTAATCCAGGGCAAGAGTAAGGAATATCAGCATCATCATCACGAGGAAAAATAGTTGTATCAGTAATTTACATCTTTGATGTATTTTGGTTATCTCTAGTTGACATGTATAAAATAGTAGTAGCTCACTTTAACTGATCTAGATATGGTTTGTAATATTAATATCTAGATAAATGGGTACTTTATAATGTGATTTATAGTAGTTTAAAGAACTTTCTAGCAATGGAAATCAGGTAAAATTTATAACTTTGATTTTTAGAGTAGTCAAGACCATTTTTAATTTAGGAAGTTTTTACGCAGTTTACTTAATTAAAAGGTGTTGTTACAAACTGCCAAATTGCTGCCTGAAAATGGAATCTATTTGACTAATTAAAAATTAGTAATTGATTTTACGCGATAAATATAAATTTTCAAAAATTACTATTTTTGGATTAATTTGGTTAGTATAAAAATACAGTTAAATAGTATGTGACATTCTATACTAGTATTGGTTAATAAATACTGGTAAGGGTGTTACAAAACATATTTTGGATGTATTATGTTTTTGATAAGTTATTTTTATCAATGGAATCTCAAAATTCTCAAATCTCTAATTGGTTAGGTTGTTAGATTTGTGTTTTTGTGGTAATAATTGAGTTTTATCATTGCCGGGGAAAGGGTTTTTAGCTGTTAATTGATGAAGTTTTATGGTTTGAATCGTTATATTATGGCTGGGTTAAGTTTTGGAAGTGTTTGAAGATGATTTCGGTATGTTTCGGATGGTTTTCGAGTGGGCAACTTGAGAGTTGCGGGGTTTTGCTTTGAGGCAATGGTTTAAATGCATAATGATGCATTTATCCTCTGGTTTTATGTGTTTAAAATAGGGGACAATCACGGCGACGGAGATTGAAGTTGTTTAGTTGCTTGCCGGGAGCTTGTTTCGCGTTGGCAAGGATGGCGAGGCGTATCAGTGAGTGGAAACTGGTTTTTAAATGCTTTACAAAGGTTTGTAAAGGTTGTTGGGAGTTTAGGGTAAGAGTGAGACACTTACGTAAGGTCAAAAGTAAGTTTCCCTTATTTTGCTCTTGAATATCGGCTTGGATATGGACGTGTAGTTTTCATGTTTTGGTGATAAACATGGTATAATTTACTTACTGGAAATGCATGATTTTTAAGTACGTATGCAGGGGATTAAAAGTATACTAAATGCTAGTGAGCACTGGATTACACTCCGATTGGGAATGATGTTATTGCTTGGGCAATGTGATTTGCATAGATGGTGTTTTATATAATGCATTGTAAAACAGTAAGCAAATGTTGGTAAATGATATATTGGCTATGTGACAAAGTGAGAGACAATCGGATATAGTTGACATGCCATGGGATTATAAGTGCACTATAAAATATGAACAAAATCGATCATGGCCATGGGTCCTTGAGGTATGGCGGTTTAACAAGGCCACTCGGACTGTTAGGAAACTCATTAGGCATACGGTTTAACTAGCCAACCCAATTTGATGGTGATCTTGCGGTTTAACTAGGCAAGGTCGGTATACTTGCGGATTAAGTAGGCAAGGGTGGTTAATCTCACGGTTTAACTAGGCGAGGGTGTCAAATCTTGCGGTTTAACTAGAAAAGGTTTGAGAATATCATGCGGTTTAACTAGGCATGGTATGAGAGATCCGTGTATCTGATATGTTGGATAGAGGGTAGTCTATCCGGGTCACTATTAATGCCAATATATGTGAAAGTTCATGTGTTGAACCTATTATGTAATGCTTTGGGATTTAAGCATATTTTATTTGATAATCCTTTGGGATTTAAGCATGGTTTATGATTAATGCTTTGGGATCTAAGCATGGAATACGTACATGATGTTGCATAAGAGTGTTTATGCATGTCTCGGTTGGAGACAAGGAAAGTGCTTTGGTTATAAGCATGTTTTGGAAACAAGTGTTTTGGTTTCAAAGGTTTTAACTCCATCATTGTTTATGATCATCCTCACTAAGCATGTGTGCTTACGATCTATTTTTCTTAATGATGCAGAGCATTAAAGTTTGGAGGCTGCAAGGGCAAGGCTAAAGTGATCCTAAGACAAAGACTACTTTAAGTATAAACTCGGTTTGTGATTTTGGTTAATAAGGCAATGTGTTCTTCATATTTTGGGGTTTTGTAATTCTGCTTTTTCCATGGTTTTTAAGCACATGAAGTGCTGGATTTCATGTTGATTTGTTGTTGTTAGACTTGTTTGAATCATTGCCTAGTTTGATGCTAGATATGTGCTTAGGAGTGCATCTAGTTATTTTGGTGTGGTTGCCATGTTTTGATGATTCAAGCAAGTTTGGTATGATATTATAAATGTGCAAGCATGTTGAGTATGCCTTAAAGGTACCAAATGTGAGTTTTGGTTGTTTGGTAGAATGATATTAGGAAGCATGCCTATAGATCAACAAGTTTGTATGAATGCCATGTTTGGTTGATGTTTCTGTGTTGCTTTGGTGAGAAATGTATTTTGCTGATGTTGTATAAGTGTTTGAAGCATGTATAAGTTGTTTGGTTTTCATTAAAGTGTGATTAAACAACAATTTGGGACATTACAGGCCCAGGTGTATCGAAACATGTGACCTTGTACCGGTACGGCTAGGCCATTTTAGGCATAGCGTTTTGATACGCGGGTAGGTGTTTCGATATGGATAAGCCTTTTCAGGCATAGCATTTCGGTACTCGAGCAAGTTTTTCGATACGGTCTTAAGCATTTTTTCCAGGCATTTCGATAGGCGAGCAAGCGTTTCGGTATGGGTTTTAGCTACTAGAGTCTGAGTTTTTGAAATCATAAGGGCATATCGAAACACTTGTATGCATACCAGTACGACTACCGTTAAATCGGTTATTTTGGAATCATGAAGGTTTCTGCTTCTTTCATTTTGGTCCTTGAGTTATGTGAATGCATTTGTAAGAGTTTGAGTGATAGTAATGACCTGGAATTTGTCATGTGAGCATGTAAATGGACTAATCGAGGATTGGTAACTTTAATTCCATTTTTGGTCCCTAAAATTATTAGTTTTGAAATTTAGTCCCTAAAATGCATGATATGCAATTAATGGCCTTCCCGTGATCTATTTTCTTTGAAAATTTAACCGCTGCAAGTATACACATGTAGGATTAACAATTTGCATCTAGATAAGATAAAAAGAAAAAAATGGACTGAGTTTTCGTAATTGTTCTCCGATTTGCTTTGACAAACCTAATATAGTTCTCTCAGTTCGATCCGGTGTCTAGGCCGGGTCGAGGGGTTATATTTGTTGGTAGCAGAGCCAGGTTACGAAAAGTTAGGACGTTGTTGTGTGATTAGTAAGTGATGTTTGAATTACACGGTGATTGTGTATATGTTCGGTTATTGTTTAATATCATGTTGGGGTATGAAATAGGAATACATTGCCTATTACCGAGGTTTTAAAATATTTTATAAGGTTGTATTGGATCCTTTACCTTATTCTAGCCTAAGTTTAATGTGTTTTGATTCTTTTGTTAGCATGGCTCGACGTGAGACACGATCGATGGCTAATACTACTGAGTAGGGCAGAATAACGAGATGGAAGAGAATTCCCCTAACATTTTACCTCTGCCTCTTTCGATGGTTCTTCTAGTTAATGTTGGGGCAGGTGAAGTACCCCAGGTTCACCAGGTGCCTGTATATGTTGATTTGACTCCGTTAGTTCAAGCAATAACGGGGGCTTTCCAAGCAGCGATGGCTAGGGTGCAAGCGCAAGTGCCGGCACCTACTGTGGTGGCTAATCAAGGTTTACCCTTGGATCACCTTAGAAGTTTAGGAGGCAAGGAATTTTAGGGTCTGAGTTCTGAGGCAGCTAAGGGTAGGCTGGAGAAAATAATCCGTATTTTGAACCAGATGGGTTGCAATGAGGAGCGCAAGTCGGGTTGTACTGTGTCACTGTTGCTAGGTGATGCATATCATTGGTGGGTGACCACGATTGCGGGTGTTCCCGAGGCGGATGTGACTTGGGAGTTCTTTAGGAGAGCTTTCAAGAGGAAGTATCTTGGTACTCATTATATGGATATAAAGAAGTGCGAGTTTATGTCGCTGACGCAGGGTAGCATGTCAATTGTCGAATATGCAATGAAGTTTTTTCGCTTAAGTCAGTATGCTCCTGAGTTGGTCCCTGATGATCAGTAGAGATGTGACAGGTTCCGTTATGGGTTGGTTAAGGACATTAAGACATATCTCTTTGACCGGCTCTTTTCAGTCGTATACCCAAGTGCAGGTTGTTGTCAAGTAATAATTCTCAATAGTCCGAGGTCGAATCCACAGGGAAGTTTTGTTTAGAAATTTCAAGATAAAAAATAAAATAAAAATCTGAAAGAGAATAATTGATTAGAAAATAAACAAAAATATAAATAAAAGAAGCTGAGGTTTTGAGAATCCACTATTGGTATTATACAAAGATTAATTTTTATTCTTCTTATTACTCAATTGAAGTCCATAGGATGAAATGAAATCCACTCGAAAGGTCCTACATTGAAAGTCCAAAGTCCAATGTCCAATGTCCAATGTCCATAATCAAATTCCAAAGTGCAATAAACAATGTCCGAAAAATGCAAAGGTATAGCATATGGTGTTATATGGATTGGTGGAATCAAAATTAATAAACAAGTCCAAGTGTTCATTATGCCAATTTGTTTTCTCTACAATAATTCAAGTTAATTATAACAAGCATTTATTGTGCCAAATTACTTTTCTATAATGAAACAAGGTTCTTAACTTACTAACATGAATATTAACCAACTGAATTTAACATCATATACTAATTTAACATGTTTTAGCGTACGTTGAGAATTTCAAACTAACCTTTAGTATATACCAAGAGCTTCATCCTTTCACCTCAGCAACTTGACTTAGAACGACACCATAACTTTAAAGAAAATACATTTTGGTTTACAAAAACCAAACATAAAGAAGAAAAATATAAAGATGAAAGAAAAATATAAGGATGAAAGAAAGAAAAGTAAGAAAGAAAAAAATAAAGAAAGAAAGAAAGAAAAGTGATCTTGAATATTTAACAACAATGTTACAACCAAGCTTTCAAGATGATTTACAAGGAAAAACTAAAGCCTATTTATAGGAAATTTGGGAGGCTAGATGACAAAGGACGGTGGCTGGAAATTCATATCCTTGAATTATTCGATGATAACTTTGCATTATTTGATGATGACTTTGATAAGCTCCGGTTTTCAGCAATTTCTGGGAAATTCCAGATTTGATTTAGATTTCCAACCACTTTGAAAATTTATTAGACTCAATTAGCTTTAAAACGGTGTCTTACGGGCCAATTTTCGAGTTCTGGAGCTCAAGTTATGGTCAAAACCGTGCCACATATTGAGTGCAGAATTTTAGTACGAGTTTATTGAGTCTATTTTCTCAATTCAGCATTTTCCTAATTCCTTTCACCTTGGATCATCTTTAGATTCAACTTCATTTGTGTCATAATTGCAATCACCAAATTCAACATATCTAATCCTGCAACTAACACAAACATACAATTTATTAAAAATAACTGAAAACATAACAAAAATACTAAAACCACAACATATTTAAAATACATACCGCAAAATATGAAATAACTAAAAAAACTACAAATGTCAATAAAACACTTAATAAATAATGCAAATGTTCGTACTATAGATACTAAAATGAGACTATATTAAGGACTCGTCACACCCCCACACTTACATTTTTGCTTGTCCTCAAGCAAACGAATCACCAATGCAAATGTAGATGCAACCTAATATACTTTAGTATCAACTGATGAGGAGAACTTAAATGTTTAAACATGGCCAAATAGAATGCTATTCATGACATATGTGGTCTCTAGAAAAGTCTCACAGTAAAAAAAATATAGGACAATGAAACTTCTATGCTTATATGTGTGCAAATCACCTGTGTGCAATCTCATCAGCACATTGGAAGAGTAATAAACAATAAGTGAATGGCTATCATAAATTAATTCATTATTCACCTTTATATATAATTAGTTCCAATATAATAGAGTCACCAAGTCTTTTTAATTGGCTTATAACTGGGCTTAGGTCAAGGTATGATATTTCAATGAGATTGACTACAATTGGCTTATCCTAAACTCAATTTACTTATGGATCAAAGTGAGCAAGAAGTATTAATTCCCATTTTCCCCTAGTGATAATCCAACTCCATCATTTTCCAAAATATTCCTTATTTCTCCATTACAAAAGGATAAAGCATAAGTATTTTTTTTCTTTTTTCTTTTTTTAAGACACTGGTATTATTTTTTTATTCTTTTTTAATTTTTTCAATAAAGATAACATTTTTGTAGAAAAATAGAATTCCATGCTTTAATCCTTCTTATGTCTTTCTCCTGTTAAAATTTATCTATCTACCCCATTAATACTTATGCTCATAAAGATATGTCCGATAAGTATTGAGCATCTAAAACAAACAAAAGTAAGAGCTTTAAGCTCTATAGTTAAAGATAAATAAAGAAATATTTGGCGAGTCAAGAAAATGCTATAGGCTCAAAATCAGGTGTTCAAGGGAAATATTATATGGTTGGCTAAAAAGGCTCAATCGATCCAACAAAGATAAAGACTTAGATCGTCCCTTGTCATGCATTTGGAACTCTTATTATTATAAAAATGAAATAATGAATTTTTTTATGATTGGGTTCATCATTCACTTAAGATCGATTACAATTCTATGTACGTCCCATGAGACAGATGATATGTAACAAAGAAATCACAAATTTTGGAGATATCAAGGAAGATTCAAAATGAAGCATCCAGTGTCCTTATTCTTCTAACTGTGAAACATCATAGACTCTTTCTATAGACAAGTCATAGCATAATTTTGACACATATTTAATCTTTCAAGTCTTTAATAGCGATGTTTTACTTTATATTCACAAAATTATTTTCAACTCACAGAAATCAACTAAGTACATGCAACACTATATGCACAAAAAAACAAACAAACACTCAAGCATCAGACCAATCACTTTTTTCTTTTTTTTATATATTATCAAATTGCCAAAGTGCGTCTCAAGATTTACTTTACTCAGCCACTTTTTCAACTTAACTTCTCTTAAAAATTTAGACATCTAATAAAACATGTATTATAACAACTACTTTATAAAAAGGTAAAAAAATTAATATCAACAAGGTGTGTCTCAGTATAAGTACTTACTCAACCACCTTTTTCCTAGATATGTCAAAAAGACCAAAGTGCGTTTTACAATTAACCAACAAGATTAACTATAATCTGTCACTTTTTTTTCAATTTGACTTAACCTAATGATTTAACAAACGTCAAGTTTTTCTTAATTTTTTATTATATCCTCTACCCCCACCTAATTAGGACATTATCCTCAATGTCAAAATTAAAAGTATAATTTAGAGGATTTTACCTGTTATGCTGCTACGGATTGCTAGAATGAACACATAAAAAATAAAAAAAAATAAAAAAATTAAAATAAGATAATATCACAGTGATAAAGAACAATCCACATCTCGCTTATCTTCGTCTCTTTTCTTTTTCCCACGTGTACTCTCAATTAAATTAGGAAGACACCTGAAATCTTGGAGCTTTTTGAGTAGTTCTTCAATTGTTGTAGCAGAGATTAAGATTCTTCTTGCCTTTGAAAACATAAATCCATTTTCCACAAAATTATCAAGAAAAGAAAGTAAACTATCAAAATAAACATTATTATTAAGCAAACCAATGGTTTTTTATTGCTAGTCAGGGATGACCAGGAAGCTACGCAGGCAATTTCTTCCAGTGTACCGATACCTCCAGGAAGAGCAATGAATGCATCAGAAGAATAAATCATGATTGCTATTCATACTGTTATAGTATTGACTTGTACTTCTCTTCCTATTGTAGGTCCACACAAATAAGATAATGTCTTTGGAACTATTCCCAGAACTGAGCTTCCTTTCACAAATGCTATTGTAGCAACTACTCCCATTAAACCCATACATCCATCTCCATAAATAACTTCATATTTTTGTCTGGCCATAAATTCTCCCAACTCCTTAGCTGCACTTGCAAAAGATTAATCTTTTCCTGGATACGATCCACAAAAAACTCAAAACTTTTGAATACGTCTTGTTGAAATATTTTCATTTTTTTTCTTTTTTCTTCTTTTGAAAAGAAAGGAAGAACAATACAAATATATAATAAGTGTTAGATAAGTTGTTGGTAGAAAAAGTTAAACCGAAAAATCAAAATGTAAAAAATAGAAAACAAATTTCAAAAGATAAACAATAAACGACTGTCATCAATGAATCCTGCAGCAAAGAGTGGTAGATAAGTTGTCGGTAGAAAAAGTTAAACCGAAAAATCAAAATGTCAAAAAGTAGAAACCAAATATCAAAAGATAAACAGTAGACAGGCTATCATTAATGAATCTTGAGGTAAAGAGTCAAAAAGTCAACAGTAGAAAATGATTACGATTGCAACAATGGTTCCTGCAACACACAGTTTTTCAAGATCACTAAAATCCAAACAATAATTTAACATAACGAAGAAGAAGAAATTATTGCAAATCAAAGCTTGAGAAATATTTACAATAGTTGCGACCGTGGCTTACAGCTTCCTCTGGTTTTACGTCCAAAAATGGCTTGAACATATTCTATGAGTCGAGGATAGGCTTCTTATCCAGTTTTCTTAAAAACTGACAAACATGATCTTTTATCGTCAGATTCCCTAGACGTTGCCATTCATTTTGAAATATCAACCATAAATCAAGAATTTGTCTTTGCGCATCTCCACTAGGATGCGTCTCAAGAGAACTTTAGATATCCGCCAAATTCTCCTTCCTCAGTCCATCCTTAACAAATCTAATTTTGTCATCTCGATTTATGGAAGGCATCCCAATAGAATAGCATCTTCCCGAACAAGTCTATCTTACACATTTTCAGCAGTTTGATCTGAGACGTTTGGATCTTCTTTTCATTGCATGTGTACTTCTTCCAGTACCAAGTAAATGTAAAAAGAGAAGATATTCTTCATACCTTACTTTTGCTTCGATTAGAATACAAACATCGGTAGGCATGCCTTTGTGCATGAGCATTCTCAATCTTTCAAGCCTGACTTCGTAAAGTTTCAGAATCATGTTTGGTGGAATAGAAGAAAGATGTTTCTGTAATTTTGAGAGAACAACATCCATTTTTAAAGCAAAGGAAAATAAAAGAGAAAACCAGAGAGTGAAATTGAAAGAAAAACTGAGAAATGAATATACAATATCAATTTTGTGGGTAGCTGATGAACCGAAATATTTCATGGAGTACCGTTATTCGTCATTTAACCGGGAATAAAAATACTAATAATAATTTAATATAATAGTAAATATAATAATAATAATAATAATAAAATATAATATAATAAATATAATTATATATAATTACACCAAAATATTTTTAACAAGGATCTAAAAGATAAAAAACCTCACCTTGATTGGCTTGATTTTCAATGAAAGGTTTAAGTCTGTGTCCATTAACTTTGAACATGTTTCCAGTTTTAGGATTTTCAATATCAATTGCTCCATAAGGATAAACATGCTTCACAACAAAAGGTCCACTCCATCTGGATCTTAATTTTCCAGGAAACAAGTGAAGTCTAGAATTATAAAGGATAACATTTTGCCCAACATCAAATGTTTTTCTTGAAATTCTTTTATCGTGAAAGGCTTTGCTTCTTTCTTTATAAATATTTGAATTTTCATATGCATCATTTCTAAGTTCCTCAAGTTCATTAATTTGTAATTTTCACAATTCTGCAGCTGCATCAAGATTAGAGTTAAACATTTTAATAGCCCAATATGCTTTATGTTCCAATTCCACAGGTAAATAACAACGTTTTCCATAAACTAGCCTATAGGGGGACATGCACAATGATGTTTTAAAAGCAGTTCGATAAGCCCATAAAGCATCATTAAGTCTTAAAGACCAATCTTTACGATTTGGGTTAATTGTTTTTAGCAAAATCTGTTTAATTTCCCTATTTGCAAGTTCTACATGTCCATTTGTCTGAGGGTGATAAGGGGTTGCAACTTTATGTTTAATGGTATATTTTTTCATTAAAGATTCAAAAACCTTGTTGCAAAAATTTGTTCCACCATCACTTATAATGGATCGAGGAATTCCAAATTGACTTAAAGTATTTTCTTTTAAAAATTTGATCACTGTTCTGTGATCATTATTGCGACATGGAATTACCTCTATCCATTTTGAAACATAATCAATGGCGACCAAAATATAGAAGGTGGAAACGGACCCATAAAATCAATTCCCCAATAGTCAAAGATTTCAATCACTAAAATTGGGTTTAATGGCATCATGTTTCTTTTAGAAATAGTTCCCAAATTTTGACAATTTTCACAAGACTAGCAAAAATTATGAGCATCTTTGAATAAGGTTGGCCAATAAAATCAACATTGTAAAATTTCTGTTGTAGCTTTCTTTGATGAAAAATATCCACCGCATGCCCAAAAATAACAAAAATTAAGGACACTACTTACCTCATTTTTCGGTATGCACCTTCTAAATATTTGATTAGGACAATACTTGAACAAGTAAGGATCATCCCAATAAAATTTCTTTACTTCATTCAGAAACTTTCTCTTATCTTAAAGATTCCATTGAAAAGGAATTTTACCTGTGGCGAGATAATTAGCAATGTCAGCAAACCATGGTGTTATAGAAATACTTAAAAGTTGTTCATTAGGAAAAGTATCATTAATTAGAGTGGATTCAAAAGATGTATCACAAACTAGTCTTGATAAATGATCTGCCACCACATTTTCTACTCCTTTCTTTACACGAATGGTGATATTGAATTCTTGAAGTAAAAGAATCCACCTGATCAACCTTGGTTTGGCATCCTTTTTGGAAAGAAGATATTTTAAAGCTGCATGATCACTAAAAATAACAATTGGTGATCCAACAAGATAAGATCTAAATTTATCCAAAGCAAATACTACTGCAAGTAATTCTTTTTTAGTAGTAGAATAATTCATTTGAGCACTATTTAAAGTTTTACTTGCATAATATATGACATATGGTTTCTTATCATTCTTTTGTCCTAAAATAGCACCAACGACATAATCACTAGCATCACACATGATTTCAAATGGTAAAGTCCAATCATGAGGTCTCATTATATGAGCAGAAATTAACATGTTTTTAAGTTGTTTAAAAGCATGCTCACAATCTTCATTCCATTCAAACGCACTATCTTTTAATAAGAGATTACATAATGGTTTAGATATTGCACTAAAATTCTTTATGAATCTCCTATAAAATCCTGCATGTCCTAAAAATGACCTTACATTCTTTACAGTCTTAGGTGTTGGCAAGTTGGAAATTAAATCAATTTTTGACTTTTCTACTTCAATTCCTTTTCTAGAAACAACATGACCTAAGACAATACCATTAGTAACCATAAAATGGCATTTTTCCCAATTAAGAACAGGATTTTTTTTCTTCACATCTAACCAATACCTTTTCTAAATTTGACAAACAATCGTCAAAGGAATGACCAAAAATAGAAAAGTCATCCATAAATACCTCAAGAATACGTTTAAACATATCACTGAAAATGCTTAACATGCATCTTTGAAATGTGGCTGGAGCATTGCATAATCGAAAAGGCATCCTTCTATATGCAAATGTGCCAAAGGGACATGTGAATGTAGTTTTCTCTCGATTCTCAGGTGCAATTGCAATTTGATTATACCCAGAGTATCTATCCAAAAATGAATATTTCAGGTGAGATGGCAATGGCTTCAGATCCAACTTTGGTGGTTCTTCATTTGATGATACCAAAGCAGTTGGTATTGATGGAAGTTTCTCAAATTTTTGTATCCAATAATGATTATCATTTTCCTGCAAAAAAATTTTTTAGGGGCATCATCAATTTTAGAATCAGCAAAATAATTTTCTAAAGGATTAGAAAGTTTAGAAATGTTGATTTGTTCATGAACAAGTTCATCGATAAAATCCACTTCATGTACTTCAGAATTCTCTCCAGGTTGCTTACAAACATTGAACACATTTAATTCTAAAGTCATGTTCCCAAAAGAAAGGTTTAAAACACCATTCCTGCAATTAATCAAGGCATTAGAAGTAGTAAGAAATGGGCGACCTAAAATAACTGTAATTTGTGCATTTGCATTTGAAACAAGACTTGTGTCCAAAACAATAAAATCAACTAGAAAGTAAAATTAATCAATTTGAACCAACATCTTCTACCACCCCTCGAGGAATTTTAATAGAACAATCAGCAAGTTGGAGTGTAATAGGTGTTGCTTTAAGTTTACCCAAACCTAACTATTGATATACCGAAAAAGGTAAAAATTAACACTAGCACCAAAATCAAGCAAAGAACGCTCTATTCTAGTGTTACCAATCATGCATGAAATTGTCGGGCATCCAGGGCCTTTGTATTTGGGTGGGGTAAGATGTTGAATGATTGAGCTTACAGTTTCTGTTAAAAATACTTTCTTTTGCACATTATGTTTTCTTTTGACAGTACACATATCTTTCAAAAACTTTGCATATGATGGAACTTGTTTGATTGCATCCAATAAAGGAATATTGATCTTAACTTGTTTAAAAATTTCTAAGAATTCAACATTTTTGTCTAAATTCTTTGTTGGTTGTAATCTATGGGGAAAAGGAGTAGGAATTCCACATTTCTCTTTTTCTGTGTCAATATTTTCAGACTTACCATCATTCTCACCTTTACATTTTGAAGGAGATAAAGACTCTTGAATTTTTTATGGAATAGTTTTATCAACCTTCTTACCACTTCGGAGGGTTGTGATAGATTTAACATCTTCTTGCTGAGTTCCACTAGAACAAGAAGCAAGAGATTGATTAGAAGGATTTGGAAGAGGTTGAGAAGGAAACTTACCTTTTTCTTAAGTGTGCAACGAAGCTGTCAATGTTGAAAGTGTTATCTTGATTTCATTGATAGCTTGTGATGTTTGAATATTAAAATTTTTTTGTTCCTGCATGAAAACTTGCAATGTCTCATCAAGACTTTTTACCTGCGAATATAAATTAGATGAACCGTATGAAGGCTTTTGGTTTTGCGGTACATGAGGATGGTTATTATTTTGCCAACCAAATTTTGGATGATTTTTCCATTGAGGATGATAAGTTTTAGAATAGGGAGAAGGAAAAATGCTTTGAGGCTGTATTTATGACATTTGCATTCTTATGCAGCGTTTCTTTAAAAATCGAAATATTCGGACATTCAAGAGTAGAGTGTCCCATAATATCACAAATATCACAACTCTCTTGATTTTTCACAGAATTAACTTCTTTTATTTTCCTAGTTTCTATGGCATCGAGTCTTCTAGATAAAATAGCAAACTTAGCACTTAAATCATCATCTTGGTTAAGGTGATATTTTCCTTTATTATGCACAAGATTATGTTTAGCAGATCCTTCTATAGAATTATCTCAGTGCCAAGACTGAGAATTTTCAGCTAAATGATCTAAGTAATCAAAAGCTTCTTCAGGTTGTTTACTCATGAAATCACCATTGCACATTGTTTCAACAAATTGTTTAGTTTCAAGAGTCAAACCATCATAGAAAAAACTTATGATACGTCATTCTTCAAAACCATGATGTGGGCAAGAATTTAATAAATCTTTAAAATGTTCCCAAAACTGAAAAAATGTTTCATTTGGCTTCTGATTGAAATTTTGAATTTGTTTCTTTAAAGCATTAGTTTTATGTGTTGGAAAAAACTTTTTTTAAAAATTGAGTTTGCATTTCTTGCCAAACGTCAATTGACCTAGGTTTCAACGTATTAAGCCAAATTTTTGCCTTATCTTTTAAAGAAAAAGGAAATAATTTTAACTTAATAATTTCATTTGAACATTGTTGGTCATTAAAAGTGACGCATACATCTTCAAAATCTTTAAGAAAAGCATAAGCACTTTCACATTCCATGCCATGAAAAGTAGAAAGTAAAGATATCATACCTGGTTTAAATCAAAAGTTGTTTGCATTTGGGGGAAACATAAAACATGAAGGTAGTGAAGTGCGAGAGGGTTGCAAGTAATCACGCATCGAACACACTTGCATATTTGCATTTTCATTGAGAACAATTTGATCTTCAGCCATGGTAGGTGAATTTGGAGGTGTGTCAAACAGATTTCCGAAAAGAGTTTCAAAATTATTTCTAACCAAACGACGAGAATTAAAATCACGTTGCCACACTGATATAAAAAACTAATATACACATAAGTATGAGGTCAAACCGTCCATTAAATATAATATATATATATATGAGGTAGAACCGTCCATTAAATATAATATACATAGGAGGTAGAAACATTCATTAAATATAAATATATATATATAAATAAACTTGAATTCTAAATCTTACCTTCCCCGGCAGCGGCGCCAAACACTTGACCGGCTCTTTTCAGTCGTATACCCAAGTGCAGGTTGTTGTCAAGTAATAATTCTCGGGAGTCCGAGGTCGAATCCACAGGGAAGTTTTGTTTAGAAATTTCAAGATAAAAAATAAAATAAAAATCTGTGAAGAGAATAATTGATTAGAAAATAAACAACAATATAAATAAAAGAAGCTGGGGTTTTGAGAATCCACTCTTGGTATTATACTAAGATTAATTTTTATTCTTCTTATTACTCAATTGAAGTCCATATGATGAAATGAAATCCAATCGGAAGGTCCTGCAATGAAAGTCTAAAGTCCATTGTCCAATGTCCAATGTCCATAATCAAAGTCCAAAGTGCAATAAACAATGTCCAAAAAATACGAAGGTATAGCATATGATGTTATATGGATTGGTGGAATCAAAATTAATAAACAAGTCCAAGTGTTCATTATGCCAATTTGTTTGTCTACAATAAATCAAGTTAATTATAACAAGCATTTATTGTTCCAAATTACTTGTCTATAATGAAGCAAGGTTCTTAACTTACTAACATGAATATTAACCAACTGAATTTAACATCATATACTAATTTAACATGTTTTAGCGTACATTGAGAATTTCAAACTAACCTTTAGTATATACCAAGAGCTTCATCCTTTCACCTCGGTAACTTGACTTAGAACAACACCATAACTTTAAAGAAAATACAATTTGGTTTACAAAAATCAAACATAAAGAAGAAAAATATAAAGATGAAAGAAAAATATAAGGATGAAAGAAAGAAAAGTAAGAAAGAAAAAAATAAAGAAAGAAAGAAAGAAAAGTGATCTTGAATATTTAACAACAATGTTACAACCAAGCTTTCAAGATGATTTACAAGGCAAAACTAAAGCCTATTTATAGGAAATTTGGGAGGCTAGATGACAAATGATGGTGGCTGGAAATTCATATCCTTAATTATTCGATGATAACTTTGCATTATTTGATGATGACTTTGATAAGCTCCGGTTTTCAGCAATTTCTGGGAAATTCCAGATTTCATTTGGATTTCCAACCACTTTGAAATTTTATTAGACTCAATTAGATTTAAAACGGTGTCTTACGGGCCAATTTTCAAGTTCTGGAGCTCAAGTTATGGTCAAAACCGTGCAACATATTGAGTGCAGAATTTTAGTACGAGTTTATTGAGTCTATTTTCTCAATTCAGCATTTTCCTAATTCCTTTCACCTTGGATCATCTTTAGATTCAACTTCATTTGTGTCATAATTGCAATCACCAAATTCAACATATCTAATCTTGCAATTAACACAAACATACAATTTATTAAAAATAACTGAAAACATAACAAAAATACTAAAACCATAACATATTTAAAATAAATACCGCAAAATATGAAATAACTAAAAAAACTACAAATGTCAATAAAACACTTAATAAATAATGCAAATGTTCGTACTATAGATACTAAAATGAGACTATATTAAGGACTCATCGCTCTTGGCTGCTAATTACACGGATTTTGATGTGTTGGTCAACCGGGCCAAAGATGTTGAGCAGTCTTTTGTTGCACCAGTCCAGGCTGCGAGTGCGAGCTTGGGTAAGAGAGCAGCTGAATCTAGCTATTCTGGGAGACAGAATAGGAAGTTTTGAGATAAGAGACATATGTCGGATCACATGCGTGGTAGTGGTGCTGGACAGAGTAATCAGGGAGCTCGTGTTGTACCGGAGTGTGAGCGCTGTGGTAGGCGCCACACGGGTATGTGCTGGGGCAATGCTGGAGCTTATTGGATTTGTGGGTCATTTGATCACTTGAAGCGTGATTTTCCTCGAGCTGTGAAGGATGCACCGACACATGTTGTTGCACCTGTTAGAGGCCGAAGTCGTGGCAGGGGTAATTTTTAGAGGTGCGAGGATAGACAGAGGGTTATGGCTCATGCCGCAGCGGTGAGATCAGAGGGTGGTGGACCGGCTCGGGTCTATACTCATCGCGAGGGCCGCAATGACACAGATGTGATCGCATGTGCTTTTACTTTGCAATCCTTGTCATTGTTATCTTTGATTGATTCAGGGTCTGCTCATTCTTATATCTTTAGTGAGCATGCATTTTTGTTGAATGTTTCTGTTGAGGTCCTTGATGTTGGCATGTTAGTAACTAGTTCCTTTGGAGAGACTGTTACAAGTAGAAAGTTATATAGGCGGTGCCCATTGGTTGTACAAGGTTATGAGTTTGTCGCGGATCTAATGGAGTTATTGTTCTATGGTTTTGATGTCATCTTGGGTATGGATTGGTTGAGTGAGCACAAGGCGGATGTGGATTGTGAATCCAAAAAGATTACCTTTAGGTTGGCCGATGATTATGATGTTGTGGTGGTTGGCGAGGATGTGAGGTTCTTGTCCAATGTTGTTTCGGCCACCCGTGCAGAAAAGATGATGCAAGGGGGTTGCCAAGCTTATTTGGCTATCGTGATGAACCCTGAGGCTAAAGGTGTTCAGGACAGGACATTCGAGTTGTTTGTGATTTTTTAGAAGTTTTTCCTGAGGAATTACCAGGTTTACCGCCGGATAGAGAGGTGGAATTTGGTATTGAGTTGTATGCGGGTATAGCATCGGTGTCCATTGCTCCTTATAAGGTGGCGCTGAAGAAGTTGAAGTCACAGCTTCAGGAGTTGTTGGATCATGGGTTCATTCGACCAAGTATTTCGCCTTTGGGTGCTCTGGTTCTCTTTGTGAAAAAGAAAGATGGTACGATGCGTATGTGCATTGATTACCTGCAGTTGAATAAGCTAACGGTGAAGAATAAGTATCTGTTACCGCGAATTGATGACTTGTTTGATCAGTTTTGTAGGGCAACTGTGTTTTCCAAGATTGATTTGAGATCATGGTATTACCATTTGAAGGTTAAAGATGTGGATGTGCATAACACCGCGTTTCGTACGAGGTATGGGCATTATGAGTTCTTGGTCATGCCTTTTGGTTTGAAAAATGCTCTAGCTGCGTTCATGGATATGATGAATAGGGTGTTCCATGAATATCTTGATCAGTTCGTGGTGGTGTTCATAGATGATATTCTCATGTATTCGTATGCCAAGGAAGAACACGATCGGCATTTGCAGATTGTGTTACAAATGTTGAAGGATAATCTGTTGTATACCAAGCTGAGAAAGTGTGAGTTTTGGCTTAGGGAAGTGATGTTCCTTGGTCATGTGGTTTCTCCGAAGGGTATTCGTGTTGATCCACAGAAAATTGAGGCTATTCTTAATTGGAAGCAACCTAAATCTATTTCGGAGGTGCATAGTTTTCTGGGGTTGGCTAGTTATTACAGTCGCTTTGTAGATGGGTTTTTGAGTATTGCAGCACCGTTGACGAAGTTGTTGCAAAAGAATGTTCCCTATGTGTGGACGGAGAAGCAACAACTTAGTTTTAAGAAGTTAAAAGAGGTTTTGACGCGTGCATCTGTGTTGATTCAACACGAGTCAGGGAAGGTGTTTATGGTGTATAGTGATGCATTGTATGTTGGGTTGGGTTGTGTACTGATGCAAGATGGTAGGGTGGTGGCCTATGCGTCGAGACAGTTGAAGGTTCATGAGCACAACTTTCCAACTCATGATTTGGAGCTTGCGACTGTGGTGTTTGCCTTGAAAATCTAGAGGCATTACCTTTATGGCGAGAAGTGTGTGGTTTTCATGGATCACAAAAGTTTGAAGTATTTGATGTCTCAGAAAGATTTAAACCTTAGGAAACGTAAATGGTTGGAGTTGCTTAAGGACTATGACTTGACAATTAAGTATCATCCCGGAAAAGCCAATGTGGTTGCAGATGCGTTGAGTCGTAAGGTTGCGGTTGAGCTCAGAACTATGTTTGCAAGGTTGAGTGTGACACAGGAAGGTGGGTTGTTGGCTGAGTTGCAAGTTAAGCCCACGTTGTCGCAGTTGATTAAAGCTAAGCAACCGTATGATGATTCTTTGTTTGAGCATGTTAGGGACATATCGGAGGGTAATCCGATGAATTTTCATTTTGATAATGATTGTGTTTTGTGCTTTAAGGGCTGAATAGTGGCGCCAGAGGATTTGGAGCTTAGGCACACTACTTTGGCGGAGGCGCACTCTAGTCCTTTTGCTATGCATCCTGGTAGTACCAAGATGTATTGTGATTTAAAGGAAGTGTACTATTGGGTTGTTTGAAAAAGGATGTGGCAGAGTTTGTTTCTAAGTGTATGGTGTGTTAGCGGGTTAAGGCTGAACATCAGTTTCCATCCGGATTGTTACAATCATTGAGAATTTCAGAATGGAAATGGGAGAGAATCACCATGGATTTTGTGTCAGGATTACCTTTGACACCGGCTAAAAAGGATTCCATTTGGGTGATTGTGGATCGGCTTACGAAGTGTGCACATTTTCTGCCAGTGCATACGACGTACACTTTGGACAAGTTAGCGAATTTGTACATTTCTGAGATCGTGCGTCTGTATGGGGTACCAAAGTCCATTGTTTCAGATAGGGATCCAAGGTTCACAGCAAGGTTTTGGTTGAGCCTACACTGAGCTTTAGGTACGAGATTGAATTTTAGCAGTGCGTATCATCCTCAGTCGGATGGACAGTCTGAGTGGGTTATCTAGATTTTGGAAGACGTGCTGAGGTGTTGTATTATTGAGTTTCAAGGAACCTGGGAGAAACATCTAACTTTGACTGAATTCGCGTACAACAATAGCTATCAAGCAAGTATTCAAATGGCACTGTATGAGGCATTGTATGGTCAGAGGTGTCGTACGCCCTTGTGTTGGGCTGAGGTAGGGGAAAAGCATGTTTCCTTACCGAATGTGTTGAAAGACACGGATGAAAAGGTAAAGCTTGTGTGTGATCGCTTGAAAGTAGCTACGGATCGGCAAAAATCTTACGCGGATTTGAAGCTTAGGGAAATTGAATGTGCGGTAGGCGATTGGGTGTTCTTGAAAGTGTCACCATGGAAAAAGATGATGCGGTCCGGACGTAAGGGTAAGCTTAGTCTGAGGTTTATTGAACCATATGAGATTGTGGAGCATGTAGGTCCTGTGGCTTATCGGTTGAGGTTACCTCCCGAGCTTGAGAAAATGCATGATGTGTTCCATGTATCTATGTTGCGGAGGTATCGGTCGGATCCCTCACATGTTATGTCGGTGGAGCATATTGAGTTGAGACTGGATTTATCCTATGACGATGAGCCGGTGGAAATCTTTGATTCCAGTAGCAAAGTTCTTCGTGGCAAAACGATTGAGCTTGTCAAGGTTTTGTGGGGGCACCGTGGTGTTGAGGAAGTTACTTGGGAAAGTAAGACGGACATGTTGGAACAGTATCCGCATTTGTTTCCTCCAGGTAAATTTCGAGGACGAAATTTCTTAAGTGGGGAGAGTTGTAACACCCCCGGTTTTGGGGCTAGGTGTTCAAAGGTTGGACCGAATGTCCGGTGGACCGGAATTAGAGATTCTAGTCAGTTTCGGGATTAAATCGAATGAAATGTTTTTGAAGGTGTTAAAATTGTGGAAAAATATGAAAAAATCATTATTTAATATATTAAGGTTTATGGTGAATTCAATTTTGGAAAATGGGTTTTGGAAGGGTAACATTTTGGTTAGTGACCAAAATGTAAATTTTGAAAACTGGTTTTAAAAGGTGACTAAAATGAAAAGGGAACAAATTCTTAGAATCCTTAAGGAAATATTTTACCAAGTTTTTGCTGGTGACTTCTCATTTCAATTAAGTTATTTTAACATGTGTTTCAAAAGTTAATTAAAGGGATTTTTTATATTAAAAGTTAGTTAACCTTTTTCAGGATATTTTGACATAACTTTTCTCTCAACCTTTCTCTTCACTTGTCTCTCAGCCAAACACTCAAGTTCTCATCAAAATCCATAGGTGAGATATCTTTTTACTCAGATTATTGATTTATAATTGATTATTTAACTTTGTTTTACAAAATCTCGTTGAAATCTTGTGTTTTCCTAGTTTTAAACAAGCTAATTGAAGGAGAAATCTCACAATAGGGGTAAGGTCCGTGATCTCCTCTATTGAATGGTTCTTTATTGTTATTCCCAAGTGTTTGATCCTTGATTCATGATTTATAAACTAATTTTTCATGTTTTACAATGTTTAATTGAATTAATTGGGTGGAATTGATGGAATAGTGAAAGGTTCAAAGTGGATCTGTTTTCCAGTGTTTAAGATTGAATATTTTGGATGTATTATGTTGTCGATAAGCTGTTTTTATCAATGGAATCCCAAAACTCTTAAATCTCTAATTGGTTAGGTTGTTAGATTTGTGTTTTTGTGGCAATAATTGAGTTTTATTATTGCTGGAAGTAAAAAGATGTTTGGAAAGGGTTTTTAGCTGTTAATTGATGAAGTTTTATGGTTTGAATCGTTATATTATGGCTGGGTTAAGTTTTGGAAGTGTTTGGGGATGATTTCGGTATGTTTCGGATGGTTTTCGAGTGGGCAACTTGAGAGTTGCGGGGTTTTGCTTTGAGGCAATGGTTTGAATGCATAATGATGCATTTATCCTCTGGTTTTATGTGTTTAAAATAGGGTACAATCAAGGAGACGAAGCTTGACGTTGTTTTGTTGCTTGTTGGGAGCTTGTTTCGCGTTGGCAAGGAAGGCGAGGCGTATCGGTGAGTGGAAATTGGTTTTTAAACACTATACAAAGGTTTTTAAAGGTTGTTGGGAGTTTAGGGTAAGCGTGAGACACTTACCTAAGCTCGGAAGTAAGTTTCCCTTATTTTGCTCTTGAATATCGGCTTGGATCTGGGCGTGTTGTTTTCATGTTTTGGTGATAAACATGGCATGATTTACTTACTGGAAATGCATGATTTTAAGTACATATGCAGGGGATTAAATGTATATTAAATGCTAGTGAGCATTGAATTACATTCCGGTTGGGAATGGTGTTATTGCTTGGGTAATGTTATTTGCATATGTGGTGTTTTATATAATGCATTATAAAATAGTAAGCAAATGGTTGGTAAATGATATATTGGCTATGTGACAAAGTGAGAGAAAATCGGATATAGTTGGCATGCCATAGGATTATAAGTACACTATAAAATATGAACAAAATCGATCATGGCTATGGGTCCTTGAGGTATGGCAGTTTAACAAGGCCACTCGATCTGTTGGGAACCTCATTGAGCATGCGGTTTAACTAGGCAGCCCAATTTGATGGTGATCTTGCGGTTTAACTAGGCAAGGTCGGTATACTTGCGGATTAACTAGGCAAGGGTGGTAAATCTCGCGGTTTAACTAGGCGAGGGTGTCAAATCTTGGGGTTTAACTAGGCAAGGATTGGGAATATCATACAGTTTAAGTAGGCATGGTATGAGAGATCCGTGTATCCGATATATGGGATAGAGGGTAGTCTATCCAGGTCACTATTAATGCCAATATATGTGAATTTTCATGTGTTGAACCTATTATGTAATGCTTTGGGATTTGAGCATGTCTTATTTGATAATGCTTTGGGATTTAAGCATGGTTTATGATTTAATGCTTTGAGATCTACGCATGGAATACGTACATGATGTTGCATAAGGGTGTTTATGCATGTCTCGGTTGGAGACAAGGAAAGTACTTTGGTTATAAGCATGTTTTGGAAACAAGTGTTTTGGTTTCAAAGGTTTTAAATGCATCATTGTTTATGAGCATCCTCACTAAGCATGTGTGCTTACGCTCTCTTTTTCTTAATGATGCAGAGCATTAAAGTTTGGGGGCTACAAGGGCAAGGCTAAAGTGATCCTAAGACAAAGACTACTTTGAGTATGAACTCGGTTTATGATTCCGGTTAATAAGGCAATATGTTCGCCATATTTTTGGGGTTTTGTAATTCTTTTTTTTTTCATGGTTTTTAAGCACATGAAGTGCTGGATTTCATGTTGGTTTGTTGTTGTTAGGCTTGTGTGAGTCATTGCCTATTTTGATGCTAGATGTGTGCTTAGGAGTGCATCTAGTTATTTTGGTGTGGTTTCCATGTTTTGATGATTCAAGCAAGTTTGGTATGATATTATAAATGTGCAAGCATGTTGAGTATGCCTTAAAGGTACCAAATGTGAGTTTTGGTTGTTTGGTAGAATGATATTAGGAAACATGCCTATAGATCAACAAGTTTGTATGAATGCCATGTTTGGTTGATGTTTCTGTGTTGCTTTGGTGGGAAATGTATTTTGGTGATGTTGTATAAGTGTTTGAAGCAAGTATAAGTGGTTTGGTTTTCATTAAAGTGTGGTTAAACAACAATTTGGGACATTAATGGTCCAAGCGTATCGAAACAGGTGACCCCGTACCGGTATGGCTAGGCTATTTCAGGCATAGCGTTTCGATACGCGGGTAGGTCTTTTGATACAGATAAGTCTTTTCAGGCATAACGTTTCGGTACTTGAGCAAGTGTTCCGATACGATCGTAAGCATTTTTGCCAGGCATTTTGATACACGAGCAAGCATTTCGGTACGGGTTTTAGCTACTAAAATTTGAGTTTTTGAAATCACAAGGGCTTATCGAAACACTTGTACGCGTACCTGTATGGCTACCGTTAAATCGATTATTTTGGAATCATGAAGGTTTATGCTTCTTTCATTTTGGTCCTTGAGTTATGTGAATGCATTTGTAAGAGTTTGAGTGATAGTAATGACTTGGAATTTGTCATGTGAGCATTTAAATGGACTAATTGAGGATTTTTAACTTTAATTCCAGTTTTGGTCCCTAAAATTATCAATTTTGCAGTTTAGTCCCTAAACGCAAGATATACAATTGGTGGCCTTCCCGTGATCTGATTTCTTTGAAAATTTAACCGCTGCAAGTATACACATGTAGGATTAATAATTTGCATCTAGATAAGAAAAAAAAGAAAAAAATGGACCGGGTTTTCATAATTTTTCTCTAGTTGCTTCGGCAAACCTAATGTAGTTCTCTTGGTTCGGTCGGGCGTCTAGGCCGGGTCGAGGGGTTACAAGAAAATTTTGGATAATCAGATCGAATCTAATATTTGAGATATTTTATTAGATGATAAGATAAGGTTAATAATATCTTTTCCATGCCTTATTTTGGAAGGATTTAACATAGACCATTTGATTAAAGTAGATTTTCCTTGTTAAATATGAACCGTTGGATGAATAATGGTAAGATTGTAATTTTGGAAAATTACAAGGTGAAGTTGGTAATCACTAACTTATTGGTTTATTTTTTAACCTTGGATGAATAAATTGACATGTTGCAAGATGTGAGATTGGATTCATAAAATAGAGTTTTAATTAAACTTTCTATAAATAATGACAAATGGCTTAAATTAAAACAATTGGAAATCTCAAGAAATTTCTTCAAATTTCTCTATCTTGTTGAGACCACTTCTTAAGGTATGAAAACATTTTCTTTTTGATTTTCAAGCTAAATTATTAGGATTTTGGATGAAAGCATGAAACATGAAATTGACCTATATGAAATTCTCTATCATTTGGTATTATTTGTTCATGCTTTCCATGCTTGAATCCAAAGTTCTTGAATTTGGTGGATGAAGAGGATGTTGGATTATGATATGGGAATGATTGATAATGCTTAGAAATTATGTTTTAAAGTTGAATTCATGCTTGAATCAAATTGTAGATCAAGCCTAAAGTGATATTTCATATTCGACTATGGTGAAATAATTAGGAAAAATGTTGGAAAAAATTATTAAGGTTAGACATGATGAATGAATGATTTTACAAGCTTTAGAATGTTGCTTGGACCAATTTGGAAGTTGAAAAGGTTGGGGGACCTAATCACATATTGTAGAAATAAAAGGGTTTAAAGTGGGAATTGATTAAATTGAGGTATTATGCTTGAATAATTGTTGGAATGATTTATGAATCATTTTTTGATTTGGATATTAAAGAAAATTTGAAGTGTTGAGATTGGTATGAATCGTATGAAATGGATTTAGTATCGAATAAACTTTGAAAGAATTTGTAGGAATTTCTTTTCCTATCATGTTCCTATGTTAGTATGATACTAACACGTATTTTTGAAATGTACATGTGTTGTAAATGATGTACATATAGATCATGATCAAAATCGGGATTAAGCTAACGACCAAGAAAAGGAAAAGGATCAAAATTAAAGCTTAGTGAGGATTTAAATTTTGACCTATATAAAGTGTCAAGGTGAGTGCAATGCATACATAACATGATACATGGATGTTTTATACATCATTAAGAAGACTTGCGATGAGTCTACCTTGTTTATATTGACATGATATTTATGTCATTAATCATATATTTGACATATTCTAAATATGTCAAAAGTTGAATATAAATGAATGGATCACTAGTTATATATGATGTTATATTATGATTGTTATTTTGGGTATAAACTGCCCAATATTAAATTATGTTGATATACATTGCCATGGATGAAATAAATATGGAATATATGCCCAAGTATATTATTGAGGGACATGGTATAGTTGGCATGCCATAGAGTCCAGCAGCACGTTGCATACTCAGTTTAGCACTATAGTATATATAAAGGACACTTAGTGTATATGATGGGCACGAACTTATGTGTATTATGGTGGGCACGACCTTATGTGTATTATGATGGGCACCACCTTTTGTGTATTAGCACTTCGGTGCATATTTGACTCATGTACCCAGGGTCCTCATAGTTTATATTTGGGCTATGGTTTATTGGTTAATAAAAGATAAATAGGTGAATAAGCTTATGTGCTTTTAGAATAAATGGCAAGTATATATATTGGTAATAAATTTATATCTGGTTTATATTATGTTAATATATGATTAACATAATGGTAATGCATATCCAGTGATCATGATGCATGAGTATTGTTACATCTTTATATTTATAGACATGTTGTATTACACTGATATTATTTTCCCTCACTAAGTTTATACTTAGAGTGTGATGATCTTCACGCTTAGGTGAAAAGCAGGAATCAAAGTAAGGAGTTTTTGGCATCCTACTTAGAAATGAGTATATTTACGGTATCAGTAATGACATCTTTGGTGTATTTTGATTTTACTAGTTGGCGTGTATATGATAATAGTAGTTGGTTTTAAACTAGTTCAGACATAATTTGTAATAACTTATAAACTAGTTTATGCTGATAATGAATGGTGAGTAGCTTTATTAAAATTGAAAATGGTTAAAGGGATTACTAGTGTAAAATTGGGTAACTATTAGGAATTGAATAAATAGTGTAATCGATTAGATTTTTAATTTAGGCAGTTATAATACTTATAGGCTATAGTTATGGACTGCTAAGTTGCTTCTTGAAATCATAATTAATTTGGTAGATTAAAAATAGAAAATTGATATTATGTGATAAATTGATAAATGGTTTATTGTGATTTTTAAATAAATGACTATTATGGATTGTTAGCAATTCTCTATGTGACACTTTAACTAGTATTGGATATTAAATACTGGTGAGGGTGTTACATTACACCTCATGGTACTCCACAACGGAATGGAGTTTCCGAAAGAAGAAATCAAACACTATTAGACATGATTCGATCAATGATGAGTCATGCTGATCTTTTAGTTTCTCTTGGGGACATACGCTAGAAACAATTGCTTTCACACTAAATCGTGTTCCATCTAAATCAGTTCAAAAGACATCATATGAGATATAGACTGGGAAACGTCCTAGTATGTCTTTTATGAAAATTTGGGTATGCGAAGCTTATGTTAAACATCAGATGTCTACAAAGCTTGAACTCAAATCTCATAAATGTACTTTTGTGGGTTATCCTAAAGAAACTAAAGGATATTATTTCTTCAATCCTAACGAGAATAAAGTGTTTGTTGCTCGAACAAAAATCTTTCTAGAAAAAGAATTTGTTTTTCGAAAAAGAAGTAGGAGAAATATTAAACTCAATGAAAAATGAGATCAACCACAGATCATTGAACTAGAGATTGAACAACAACAAATTCCATAAGTTGTTGAGGAACATTCTACAATTTTGGAAATACAACCACTGTGAAGATCTTTAAGAGAACGCAATGCGCCTGGAAAATATGAATTTCTTGTCACATTGCATGGTGATGTTCTCTTCATGGATCAATATGAGCTTAAGACTTATCAAAAAGCAGTGACGGGCCCAGACTCTGAGAAATGTCTCGAGGCCATGAAATTCGATATGGATTCCATGTCAGAAAAACAAGTTTGGACCTTGGTTGACCCACGTAAAGGGGTTAAGCCCATAGGGTGCAAGTGGGTTTTCAAAAAGAAAATCGACATGGATGGTAATGTACAAACATACAAAGGGCGATTAGTTGCTGAGGGTTTTCGCCAAATTCATGGTATAGACTATGATGAAACCTTTTCACCTATTGCTATGTTTAAATCCATCCGGATCTTACTTGCGATACCTGCATTTTATGATTATGAGATATGACAAATATATGTTAAAACCGCTTTCCTTAATGGAAAACTAGATTGGAAAACTAGATGCGGATGTGTACATGACACAACCTGAAGGTTTTGTCGATCCAAAAGATGCCGAAAAAATATGCAAGCTGCAAAGGTCTATTTATGGATTGAAGCAAGCTTCTCGAAGTTGGAATCTTTGTTTTAATGATGCAATCAAATAGTTTGGTTTTATCAAAATGAAGATGAGCCATGTGTTTTCAAGAAAATTAGTGGGAGCATTGTCATATTATTGGTGTTGTATATGGATGACATACTGATAATAAGAAATGACATACCTAGCTTACAGTCTGTAAAAACTTGGTTAGAAAAATGTTTTTTCATGAAAGACTTGGATGAGACAATATACATATTAGGAGTGAAGATCTATAGAGATAGATCGAGACGACTCCTAGGACTGAATCAAAATACATACATAGATAAAGAACTGAAAAGATTCAGTATAGAAGAATCCAAAAATGAGTTCTTACCTATGAGACATGGAATTTTACTCTCGAAGGAAATATGTCCTTCAACACCCCAAGAAAGAGAGCGCATGAATAAGATTTCATATGCTTCAACGATTGGATCTATCATGTATGCCATGCTATGTACTCGTCTAGATGTATCATATGCTTTAAGAATGACAAGTCGGTACCAGGTAGATCCCGATGAAGGTCATTGGGTCGCAATTAAAAAATCTTTAAGTACTTAAGAAGAACTGATGATACATTCCTTATATATGGAGGTGAGGAAGAGCTAACTATAAAAGGTTATACTGATGTCAGCTTTCAAACTGACAAGGATGATTCACGATCGCAGTCGAATTTTCTGTTCTACCTTAATGGAGGCGCTGGGAGTTGGAAAAGTTTAAAGCAAGATACAGTACCTGATTTTACAATAAAAGTTGAGTATATTGTAGCAAGTGATGCTGCAAAAGAGGTTGTTTGGATCAAGAAGTTCATATCTGAACTTGGGGTTGTACCTTGCATATTGAATGCTATAGATCTACGTTGTGATAACAAAAAAGCCATCGCACAAGCAAAAGAACACATATCTCACCAACGATCCAAACACATACTTAGGCGTTACCATCTCATTCGAGAAATCATAGATCGAGGAGATATGGAAATATGTAGAGTACCAACATATGATAACATTGCTGATCCACTAATAAACCCTCTAACATAGTAGAAGCATGATCGTCACACTAAGTCACTTGGTGTTAAATACATGAGTGATTGGTCTTAGTGCTAGTGGGAGATTGTTAGAGTATGCCCAAAGACCAATCACAAGATGATTGTAAATGACATTTTTTACCTTGTTTATTAATACAGAGGCATTGCCATTCTTATTTTTAGTTACTATTCTGTGTGCATAAATAAATTGAATTATAATAAAGTCCTTAGAATAATATGGTTATTCTTAAATGTCTTTAGTCGAGTATTAATGTGGGCATGGACAACAATAATGCATTAAGACTAATTTGCAGTTGATTGATGACAAAGTGTTGTCATTGACATGGAGATGTCAAAATCAATACATAAGTATGTGTTAAAGAATAAAATACTAGACTGACCCGCTATGAGCATGTTTCTTGGATTATTATGTGACAGTCACAGCATTGCTTATAGTGATAACTACATGTATGAGCTTCATACTTGAGATCATCATTATTTCAACATCGTGAGTGACATATTTTGGTACAGTCAAACATGTTTCGTAACTGACTACTCTATAAAGACTAATATTGGATATGTCACAATCTATGTAGTGGGATATGGTTGATCAAGATAGGATTTGTCCTTCCTACATAATAGGAGTAATATCGTAGGCCACTTGATTGAGTGAAACTAGAAATGAATGGGCCATGCTCGAATAAGTTGGTATGAGATATCATAGTTATTCGTTTATAATAGTCTACTCAAGATATCAATAAATATTATATGGACTATACAAGTATGACTGTTCCATGACTTATGTCCAATCTAGATATAAAGGACAAAAAATATAATACATGAAAAAGAGTTAATCACAAAGAGGTTATGTCAAATCATGATTTCTTGTAACTTAGGTGATAATGACATATTGTTAGATGTCACTCATTGTTTGTAATATTAGAAATGTTCTAATATTTACTACTAACGTTACAAAGAACCTACAGGGTCACACCCATGGTTGAAATGAGCATATATTAAATGAATTATATATGTACAAATTTATTGTACACGAATTTAGTTTAATTGATATATATTTGATATATATAATTTAACTACTGGATAAATATTAAAAAAATAATTATTTTAATTATGAATCTTTTAATATATAAATAATATAATTCAATTTAAATAAACATATATTGAAATCTTAATAAAGTTGAATTGGGATTATATATGTTTAATATATATATTGAAATCCTAATTAAGTTGAATTAGATTATATATATTTAATGTATATATATATTAAAATCTTAATTAAGTTGAATTGAGATTATATATATTTAATATATATATTGAAATCCTAATTAAGTTGAATTGGGATTATATATATTTAATATATATATATATATATTTAAATCTTAATTAAAGTTAAATTAATATATCTATATATCGAAATCCTAATATGAGTTGAATTAGGATTTTCAAAGGATATATAAAGGCAGGAGAGATCTACCAGTCACTAATGCTTTTTGGAAAAACCCTCTAAATAGTTCAGAGAATTTTATATGCTCGTTTCAACTGGGTGAATTAAGTAGAGGTCAGAGCGTTATTGTTGCGGCTTAGGAATCGACATCGTGGAATCGTGAGTGGATATCTATCTCCTCCAAATTCAGAATTTCAGATTTTAAACAAGTAATTTTTTACTCTTTCTCACCCCGATTAGTTCCTCGTACATGAATCTCTGGTGATCGCCGTATAATTTTTTCGCTGCACCATGGGGTGTACCAGCGTGATCCAATGCCCGGCATCTGGAGAATTACGGTGGCTCCGTCCCTGCACAACTCAATTCTTATTTAGGAGATTGTAGAAAACTTTAGGTTTTCTATTGTATGACATGCTAAAGGCTGAAACAAAAAATGTTCCACACATCAGCCATAATTTATGAATTCCTCACCAGCAATGAATATATTCAATCCAATCATGCGCTGAATATGGAGACTCAAATTAGTGGCTTACCAAATGCTATCATTAAACTGGGTTCAGACCATATACCCTGAGTTTCCTGCTATCTGATATCGAACTAGGGCAGCTGAAACAACGGGGAAATGGTTGACTTCCATTATGCAGTTGCCACTCTTCATTAACTTATCCTACTGATAAAAGCATGAAGATTAAAACATAAACACATGCTGAAAATTCTGTCAAAACTCATACCTCCATTTATGTAGTCAAGCTCACCAGTCTTTAGAGCATCATATGCAGTCACACTGTTTCGAGAGAAGAAAAAAAACTCTTAGACATTTAAGACAAATTCTTGGAGAAAAAGGATCACTAAAATAGATGCAAGATGTCGCAGTTAAAAAGAATCTTATGAAATCTGCCTCGGCAAATATATTCTTACGAATCTGTATCTGGCGGTTCCTGCATACGTATAGCAAGTTTACAGATTTTGAAATCATATTGGCGTTCACTTTTTAATTCTTGGAATGGCTTGTATTTCTCAAATGAGTGACAACTTAAAGAAATTAATTAACAAGTAAATATTGACAACAACTTACCTTATTTTCTGGGCCTTTTATGTCCTCATTGCCGTCGAAAGCACCGTATGTCAACAAGTTTATATTGTCAGCATTTGAACCTTTAAATCCAAACAAAATGAAGATAAGAAGATAATTTGTGGTTGAATCTGGAGCATAACATACAGCTTTTCCAGATAAGAGCTCGATGAAGTAGTGCATTCGGAGCCAATGGTCAGATAATGTGCCAACCACATCGCCTCTATCTCCGGCATAGTAACCTCTACAGTCTTGTGAATGATAAACCTTTGCAGATTAGTGAGCATTCTCTAATGTTTTGTTAATAACTTTCTCTTAAAGGGATATGATCAGCATGTAGAACGACGATAAATACCTGAAAGTTTTAGTGATCTTATAGAGCTGGCAATTACAGGTAAAGTTGTTGGCTCATATGATTGAAGTTGGCCACTAATAGCAGCATAGCTGAAAACAGAAAACACTGGAAACAGCATCTGCATTGTCCGATACATTGCCTAAATCTTACATCTAATGAAACTGAATAGAATTATTTTCCCTAAATTAATTTCTAATCCTGAATGAGGTATGCGTCCGAAAGTTGGTATGAACCGTATAACACCGCAAAGGGATGCAGGCATCCACAGATCCTACACCGAAACCATAGAATATGAAGGACAGTGGTCATTTGAACTTATTCACATGGTATAATGTTGCACCTAATTTTTTTTCAAAATGATTTGGTGTTTCATTTTTCAATGGAAGGTGACAAACTTACCTCCCCCATCCACACCAAGGGCAACAGGGTATAATCCTGCAGATACTACTGCAGCAGATCCACAAAAAAGAACTGCCGGCGAATTTGTTGGGATCGTAGGGATTTCTAGTAGTCCTGCAGCATTAAAAAACAAACATGCCACCATCTTTAGTGTTTTTTAATGGAAAGAAATTTGACAAGATTAAGGAAAGTGTTGAAATTTGTGAAGTTGGTTTCCTACATGATAAGATTGTTTTTTATGGTTTAAATGGAAAAGTTAATTCAAGCAGATGATATCACTGTGTTTTAAATCTAACATTTAGTGTATTAGAGAAGGGTAAAACAAAAGAAAATTCTCACCCATGGTGAGGATTTGTCCCACTTGTCCCAGCTCCAAGCTCATGCATATTGGTCTTTCCGACAATTATAGCACCACAGGATCTGAGGCGCATAACACAGCATGCGTCAGCCGGTGCAAGGTCTAACCTTGTGCAGCCACTTATTTATACTAGGGTTACACATAAAGTTTTTATTCTAGCCGAAGATTTAAATCCTATAGATAACTTATAACACTAGCTCTATATCTATGTGTCTAATAGTTAATAAATAAGACAGAAATAATAAAAAGACATAATAGTAATAGCTTCTACATCACATATTCTTGTCCTTTTTATGTATGTATGTATGTATGTATGTATGTATGTATGTATGTATGTATGTATGTATGTATGTATGTATGTATGCATTAGGTTTATTCAGTTATATTTATTACTTGTGATGCATTTAGTCATCAATGATTATAATGGTTATGTGTGACTCTTTGTTTTGTAGAAAACGTCTAGCAGTGGTCTCCATATTCTCTTGGGAGACGTGCTTTAACAGTTGTGGACTTCTTTCGCTTTGTAAGTAACTTGGATCCCATATCTCTAGCTGTTATTTTCTGAACTCATGTGTGTGCATTTGATTTGAGTAAATGTTGAATATATTTGGAAGTTGTTGATGTATGATGTGCTGTTTATGTTTCTGTTCCTTGACAAACAAATAACAATTATCTTGATAAACTTTACTATACTTGCTATATCTTCAGAATGGGCATGCCATGTTTTCTAATGTTCCTGAAGTTCCATATCTTTTGTTCAGTAAACTTTTCTCATCATTTGACATTATTGTAATCCAATTTGGGTTTGTTGCTGATTGAAGCAGTTATATTGGAAAATAGAACTAAACTTTGCTCCATCTTTACAATAGACATGAGATTAATAGAATGATGCAGTCTCATCATCATTGCCTTATATTTGGAATTACACCTAAAACTTCAGTTGAGATGATTGTTGTTTTGTATGAAATGGCTGATAATTGCGGGTAGTTCTAGGGTGAGGCTAAAATGAAGCGATCCTGCACAAAGTCTTACTCAATTGATTAGAATTTGTGTAATTACACAAATTCTTACAATCTACACAAGTTTTATCCAAATGGTAAGAATTTATATAATATAAGAATTGGTGTAGCTACACAAATTCTTACTTAAGGCAAAATCTACACAAATTCTTACTCAATTGGTAAGAATTTGTGTAACTACTAGTCCTACATAAATTCTTATCATTTTTTTGTAAAAATTTATGTTGGCCGCATTTTATGCAGTTATTTTTTGGACTTTCCGGATAATTGCAGATTGTGCCGACAAGGATTAAAGCTTCACTCGACACAGCTTATGGAACGGGCTAATACCTAAAAATGAATGTGTGGCATAAGCTGAATTTTCCAGCTTCTGCGTTTGCAGCTTTTGAGGCAAAATCTGAATTTTTAATGGACGTTCTTCATGTCTGGCATAACTGTTCAAAGTTATTTTTGCGTTCAGCAGCCCAACATCCGCACGTTACTGGGCAATCTTGTTTATGTTCTGGTTTCTTGTGTTTGGTATATGGGCCTCAAGAACGCACGACGCTCATACGACATGATTTGTTGATATACGATACGTGATGCATATAAATTCACTTGAAAGGTGAAAAGTTAGTCTTGTTTCCTAGTGGCTAGATAAAGAGTGCAAGGGGAAAAAATAATAGCCCATACTACTAGCATCCACCCAAGTAAACGCTCAGTCCTGAAAGGGTCATCCAGAACAGAGTTCCTGATTTAATCGTCGGTAATCTGACCAAGATTTTCGAAGCAAGTTCAAGCATATAACCTAATTCTTTTTGCATTTTTCAACACTAAAAGCAGGCTATAGAGAGAACTGAGGAACAATGGACTCTCATAAGAGTCTGGCTGGCTTTTGGAGCATAAACATAAATGAACTATTAATAACTAGGGAAAACTACACGGGTGGTCACCCAAATATCATTCTTTTCCTGTTTTGGTCACCTAACTAATTTTTTTTTGTCAAAATCGTCCCTCCCATTAGATACATTCCTGTTTTGGTCCCCTCTGTTAAATACCTAATAGAATCGCTGCCTTGGTATTTTTATTTATATTTTATTTTTATAGTATTTTTTTGTTCCTCCCGTCAAACCTAATGATATACTATAGTATTTTTTATTCGACCAACCAGGAGTGGGTCCAAAACAGAAAAAGAGTGATAGTTAGGTGACCAAAACAGGAAAAGGGTGACAGTTAGGTGACCAAAAAATAAAAATAAAATGTCAAGTCAGCAATTCCGTTAGGTTTTTAACAGAGGGGACCAAAACAAAAAAGGTATATAACAGGAAGGAGGATTTTGATGAAAAATTTAGTTGGGTGACTAAAACAGGAAAAAAGTGATAGTTTGGTAACCGCCCGTGTAGTTTTCCCTAATAATTAATAGGCAGATCCAGATGTGTGCAAAATGTAATACATGTAATACACAAACAAGTGCATAACTTGTGCTTATGTCCACTGATTTTAACTTGTATTTCTATTACAAGATATAACATTCTAGGATTTCATCTTCCTCTAAAGCTTGAGGTTGCATAGGAAGCTCATTCTCCCCTCATGGAAATAAAAGAAACAAACGATCCCCATAAAAAGAAATAAATCCAATATTTCCTCCAAAATGATGCAAGAACTTCACCTGCAGACAATGTATTTCATGCCACACACCGACTTAGGCATACAGAGAAGATATTTCCAGCCTAACTAATTGATGTACTAAGGAGCAATTAAGTGTTTTCGTTTCCATGAAAACAGCAATTTCATGGAAATTTGCCAATTTGATTGCCTCTTATTTCCCTCCATCAAAAATCAGCAGCTATTCCTTTTCATGCTCATCATCCATGTGCTACACCAGTCTCTAAATTATGCCTAACTAGGTTCCAAGCCATAGGCAAACAAGCTGTTCTCAAAATAAAGCTGTTACGACTACTTTTTTTTGACATTTCCAGCATATGCTGCCTCTACAACTACAAATGCCATCTTATTATGTGTATCGTACCAGTAGTATCATGCCGACCATTCCAATCAATATTCCTGTTCAAAAAGATCAAGTTTCTAATTAACATTTCAGCACAAGAATTTAGCTTCTTCCTATATATATTGTCATATTTTCTTCACTCTTTAGTATATCACTTTCTGGTAGAATGTATCCTTGATAAAACATTCATAGACATATTTTTCAAGAATTAAATTTTACATAGAAAGAGGTGCCAGCAAGAACATCAGCCAGCCTGATCTAGTCTAGATTACTAGTTAATCAATTTAAAGAGCACATTGCAAACTATGAACTAGCATTATTCTCATGAAATTTAACTCAGAGCAAAGGGTTAACCACAAGAATTCTATGAACACAGTGATAAGAGGCAGACGTAAACATTTTCACTACCAACGAAGTCACGGGGAAATTCCACAGAACGTTTTAACATTCGAGCAAGTTAATTTCGGATGAGTATAAATACATTTACATAAAGTAGCAAAAATAAAACAGAAAAGTTAATAAAAGATGAAGGCCATTTCCATTTTTTTACCCAAGATAAAAAACATCATCAGTTATCAGAACAACATACTGCAAAATCTTCAGAGGAGCATTCCTGAAATCCAACGAAGGCAATCTCAGCTCTCTTATCCTGCGTTCCCCATTGCCTCTCCCTCCACGAACACGACCCGAATCCATTTTCCGGAACAAGTAAACCGGTTTGGTAGCTGAATTAATAGAATTCCGAGGTGGGGTTTTCCTTGTACTGAAGAGGGTCCATCCCATTCCAGCTAAAGCCCTTGAAAATGACAGCATGGAAACGATCCTATCGCCTGTCCGCCTGGAAAACAGAGAAATGGAGCAGCAGTCCCAGTTGTGGGCATCATCGAGTTTCGCATCAGAATCCGAGTCATCGGTAGTGAGAAAGACCAGCTTGAAAAGGCCTTTAGAGAGGGAAACAAAGGATCGGAGATGGGAGAGGGAGGAGGAAGAGAGTGAAGGGAAGGAAATCAAGACTGCACCACTGGGTAAAGGCATGGAAAAGGAAGAAGAGAGAGACAAGGCACAGGAAGAAGCAGAGGAAGAAGAAGCAGAGGAAGAGGAAGAAGAAGAGGGGGGGGGGAGGAAGAAGAGAAAGAGAAAATGATGTGAGAAAGGGAAGGAGTGGGGTACAAATCCATGCCCATTTCTCTAGCTATGTTGGCTAAACTGTATGTGTCGCTGATGAGTTCGCTGGTAGGGAGAAAAAAAAGAAGCAGTGGGGTTTTGGGTTTGGGTTTCGCCGGCTTTGACGAACGATGATGAAAGTTGTAAAAGCTGGGTTTGGAATTACAGGCATCATTTTCGTGATCATTAATCTCCTCCTCCTCCTGTTCTTCAAGATCATGACGGCGGTGATGGCCCCGGCAGCGGTGGTGCGTATTTTGGGTAGGGATGGCAAAATTACTGACATGACCGATCGGGTTTTTTTTTATGATTTTCTAAGATCGAGACAGGGTGGGGCGGGTATTTAAAAATATAAAGTTGAGTCGGGTAGGTTCGGGTATGATATGAAAATTTCTCGCCTCGCACTGTATTTTTTTTATTTATTTATTTTTATTATATTTATAAAAATACTATTATATATAAATATTTTTAGGAGTTTCAAGCTATTTTTTTAGTTTGTGTTTATCGTAAATTTTTGTTAGATATTGTTCGAATTTTAACATATCTGATTCTAAAAGTCAATGGTCGAGTTTATTTTTTAAATATGTATTTTTTCTTCATATGAGTAATTTAATTGGTTTTATTTTATTTTTATATAGTTTAAAGTCTGTAAAATTTATATATTGTAAATATAATGGTCGTTCAATCGAATCTAACATTTAAGATTTATAAATCGGGACGGGACGAGGCGAGTAAATTATTATTTTATTTTCAAAGCAGGGCGGAGTCAAGTTTTGAGATTAATATATCGAGCGGGTTCGGGGCGGCCACGCCCCGTTGAGTGGGTGATGGGTAAGGGCTTCTCGTACCAACTTTAGTGGGAGAGGGAGCATCTTTTCTTTTTCTTTAGAGATTTGCATCCATCTGTACTAAATAGGGGAGTCAATTCATTGATTAAATTCTTTAATTTGAAATCTTTGTTACTGAAACAACAAGAAGATCCAGTTGGGATACTTACTTTGACAAACAACTGTTGATGTTGAGATGGGTCCCCCTTGGCGTTTGCCTTTCACTTTTGAACTTACCACCACTTACCATTCTCCATCGCCATGAGTGTAGTAGCTAAGCTCTTAATGCCTTGAGCTTCAAGCCTGACCTTACAGTTACAATTGCTGGGCTTTCCACAACAATTTTATTTCCTCTTCAATGAATCACCGCTCAAGCAGCTAAGAAATGTTAGGTTAAGGCCCACACATCTGTCTACACAGCTCTGATCTGGTAGGGTTAGGATCAAGTTACATGATGTAAAACTTATCTAGTTTTACATTAATCTATAGCCATTGGATGAATGTGATTAAAAGTTGAAAAATAAAGAGACTTTTAAGGAGAAAAAAAATAGTAGTGCTTAATCTCATTCATCCATTATATTCATCCAACGGCTATAAATTGGTGTAAAACTTTAGTTTTACACCTTGTAACTTGATTCTATCTTATATATATATATGAAAGGAAGATGTATCTCAATTGGTCTCTATAAAATTCAATCTGAATTAGTCTATCAATAGATCACATATCGATACTTAAACTAACATTTAGGTAAATTTTGAATAGTCTGTCGATTTTTGGTTTGATTAATTTCGGTTATCAACTTTGTTCATATTAAATGAGTTTGACAATTTATATTTTATTTTGACACAATAGTTGTATTTTACCATTTTTAGTATTTTTTCATAAATGTTTCTTAAAAAAAAAAATTTTGAAGTAAAATAAAATAATTAATAATTAAAATATAATATTTTAAAGTTATTTTATTATTTTATGTTATAAAATAATTAAAATTAATAATAAATATAAAAAAATTATTTGAGTAATCACGATTTTTAAACTTGTGAAGTATAAATAATCCAAATACTATTGTTTGGATCGATTTTTTATATTTCGATTTTTGATGCTTTTTCCTAAGAAGCAAAAAAGTCAACGGTTTAAAATGAGTCTGAGAAGAAAAAAAGGAACAAAAATAACATAAGAAAACAAATGACACAAAGAGCGACAGTGTAAGCAACCGTTAGTCGAAACATGCAAGATGTAATATCTAAATTTGAGTGACCAAAATGTAAATTTTGAAAGTTAAAGTATAAATTTTGGAAAAGTTTGAGGACTAAAATATAAATTTTTCCAACAAGTAATTTTATTCAGTATAAGAGTAAATCGGATTAAAATAGGTACCTTGATATCAGTTTTAAGAATTAAGATGCAGAAAAAGGTACCGAATTTGGCTCGAATGAAATTGTTAAGTGTGCTCAGGCCAGAGAAATTCAAGGATAGGTGACATTCGAGAAGGTCCCATCAAAGTGTTTATGATCGATATTTTGGACTCAGTAAGAGTAGAGAAAATTCGTATGGATTATCGGTAAAGGAATTCTAAGAGGAATTTTATTCTATGAAGATTTTTGATAAGTATCGTGAAAATAGACTGAGTTAAGAAAATTCAGTCTAAGTCCTTGGAAAAGGAAGTTTTTATAGGATAATAGAGTTCATTTCCCGAATATGAAAATATAGAATTTTTTGAATAAATTCAATAGATCGGAAAAAGGTAAAATCGCAGTAGAAGTATTTTATGAATATCGGGAAAATCGAATCGAACTGAAATTTCAGAGACTGATCCAAAAGCCATGGAAAAGTCATAAAATACTATTTTATGAATATTTTATTATAATTGGTTGGACTCCAACTAGATTTAGTTGAATTTTTACAAGAATGGCAAACTAGTTGGAGGGTGAATTGGTCATTTGGCCCTAATGACAATTTTGAAATATTTAAAAATTTATAAGGGCAAATTTTGGAAAGATGAAATGGGAGATTTAATCTTGGCCCTTGATTGATTGATAAGATCAATCTCAACCATTGGATTAAAAGGGCATTTTAGTAATTTCGCTATATAAATGATTTATACAAGACAAGTGGCCAAATTGGATGAAAAATAAAAGATGAAGACCATTCTTCATCTTAAAATTTCGAAATATGAGGGGGAGAAAGAAAGAAAAATGGAGAAAGATTTTCCAAGTTCAATTCAAGCCCCGAAACTCGATTTTCAGGTAATCTCATCAACTACAAAGTTGTTATACTCTTAAAGCTCTATCTTTTGGTGTAAATAATTCATGAAATACATGCCTGATTGATGAGAATTTTTATGAGAAAGAAATTAGGGTTTATGGGCTAAATTGGGGGTTTTGAGATTTTATGATTTCATGATGAAATTCAAGTTAAAACCAAGTTTGTGTGATGTTAAAATCATGCTATTGAGTTGGGATTTAAACCCTACAAATTTTAGTTAGTTTGTATGGAATATGATTAGGGTTTATGGATTCAAGTTTGATTTAGGGTTTGTGATGTTGGATAAATGATTTAGTAAGCTTGAATTTGTTATTTGGAAGCAAAACCCTAAATTAAAGGTATAGGGACCATTTCGGCAATTTTGAAAGTTAAAGGACTAATCTGAATTTTTATGATTTTGAAGTGTATTTATGTTATTATTGAAGTTAGAATGCAAAACCGATGTTAAATAGAGTTAGTGCCCATTTTGACAAATTGTCAAAGTTAAGTGACCAGTTTAGAGATGAGGTTTTTGATAAGGATTAAATCTGATTTTTAGTTGAAATAATAGAATTCAAGTAGTAATGTTGATTTGAGGACTAATTTGAAAAGTTAAGAAGTTTGAATCCTTATCTTTGCATTTTTAGTGACTATTTCGGAAAGAACGAAAAAATAAAAGGAATTATTTTTGAATATTTTTTGATGAAGAAAGTGATACTTAGTGGTTTGAAGCAAGTGATGGGACTAAATTGTCAAGAAGAAAAATAAGAAGAAGTTAGTATAAATTAGAAGTTTATTATGGAAAGCTATGTAGAAGACTGTTTTTGGCAGTAAGTTTGAAAATTCACCATAAATTCTAAAAAAATGGTTAGAAGGTGAAGTTTATACCGATGTAAATATTTTTTTCGTCTAGTTTCGTCTCCAACAAACGGAAACTGATTTCGAGTTCCGAGTCAAAAGATATGAATTTTTAAGTGACGAAAGGTCAGAAAATTGAGCACCAGTCTGTTCCGAATTCCAGCATTGTAATTGACTTTGAAAATTCGCCATAAACCGTACAAGTTGAATTTGGGCTATTAATTTATATGGTTGAAAATCTTACTGAATCTAGTTTCTTTCAGAACAAACAGAATCGAATTCCGAGTTTTAGAATATTTTTATAGAAATATTTCTTTTAAGGTAGTGCAATCTGTCAGAAAATGAGAATTGATGCATTTTGTATCTAAGGTTTATTAGTAAGCTTGAAAGGGGTTAATGGAAGTTCTAAATGGTCATTAAAGACCAAAAATGGGTTTTGGACAGTATAAGGAAGGAAGGAAGGAAAAAAATTTGAAAATTTTGTATATTCGAATGACTAGATTCGATAGCATGTTTAAAGTATTGTTAGATTTGAATCTAACGAATGTTATTCGTATTTATATGATCAATGAAGTTTGATTTGGATCAAAAGAAGGGTCGAGGTATTATGAAGGAAAGGATCTTGTCGAGCTTAGTGAGGCAAGCTAATAAATGGCTCAGGTGAGTGCATTTTTACATATTATATATATATATATATATAATATGAGAAAGAAATATAATATGTCAACCTAGAATGATTTGAAAGAAAAAGAAATTGAATCATAAATTGATATATTTTACAATAATTTTTAAATGGTTTATAATGATCTTTACAAGATATTGATGTTAAAAGAAATTGAATCGTAAATTGATATATTTTACAATAATTTTTAAATGGTTTATAATGATCTTTACAAGATATTGATGTTAAAAGCCCTTTGTATGATTATTGAGATTCTTGGTATAATTGGCATGCCAATGAGGTGGAGTATAGTGATATAGTGATACAAAGTGACGTGTGTGTGTTCTACAGCTATGACCTAGTGATATCTGATGATGATGTTAAATTACAAGAAAGTGGTATAGTGATCTGATGATTTATTATGGCACAACATATTAGTTGATGCCTCACATGTGCATACTCAATAGTGACTCGCATACCATGCATTCTCAATTACATTACATTGGGCTATAAAATGAATAAAAAGTAACAAGTACAAGTGATTTAAAAAAAAGAGAAAGTGATACGATTCAAATGAAAATAAGTGATTTACTGGATATTTGATTTGACATGACATTGTCTTATATATGTATATGAGATGTTGATTGTTATAGGTTACATGACAGAGGAACGACTTCGATAAGTCATTCTATACAATTCTAAATTCTTATATGTTATATTCAGTATTTTATTTATTATGCAATTTTTATTAAAGTTAAAGTGCTTTACTTTGATTTATAAGTTTTGCCTCACTAAGTTCGTACTTAGCGTGTGCTTGTTTCACACGTAGATTAAGATGGAGTATTTGAAGAGGAGTCGAACATGCTGATCAAGCTTCAATCTGCAAAACATCAGTAAGATATTCTAGCTTATGATAATCTCTAGTGGGCATGTAATTATTTAATTGCTAGTAGAGTATGATGCATTAAATTAGACTAAATGTTAGATAAGTAATCAGTTTTGATGATGAATCGTATATGGATAAAGCAAAATAAGACATTAGCATTGTAACATAATAAAGCTAAGGTAGAAAAGATAATTACTTTGCTAATAAGAATAATCGGTAATCACATAAAGATTTTAAAGTCAAGAAAAGGGCCTAGATAGCGAACCTAGTTTTCACCCTGAATTGGGCTGTTGTTTTTAATAATTGCCAAATATGTTTTAAAATAATTAATTCAGGTTTGAAACTAGCTAACTGCACATAAGTTGTGTTTTCAAGAAAACCGAGAAAGGGTTAGATTTACAAACTAAAATTTGTAAATACTTGTAAAGATAAATTTATAAGTCGAGATTTCTTTAAACGACTCCGTAACATCTTTAATGCATATTCGGTTTACGAGTATATGTTAAGGGTGTTACACAAGAGATTTTTACAGAGTAGACAAATAAATCCGATGTTAAGAGAGCTTCAGCGAAAAGATTTCTCCCATCTAATAGAAAAATTATTAGATGGGTCTAGCTCATCATGTCATTCATGGTCTCATCTAATAAAATTGTTTTATGTTATTTTTTTTCTAAGGTGAATCTTCACCTCTTTCTTACATGTAATTAAGGAGTAGATAGTTATTTGAAAATTACACTGAAATGAATGAATATTATTGGATAGGCTATAAATGACACGGTGAACCAAATCTATTTAATAATTTCTCCATCTAATGGGTGGAGTTCTGATCACCGATGGAACTCTAAAAACAGTGAGGAGCTTGATGAAAAATTCAAACTCCAAAGAAATGGTATACCCACTATAAAAATCATGGCACTGGTTAAGAAAAAATGAAATAAAAAACAAAATTGGCAAGATCACAACCTCTAACCCAATTCTCAACAGAAAGGGACGAAAACACTTATTAGGTGGACTAGCAATTGTCTTCCAATTTTGACGGTTTTATTGTATTTAGATCGATAAGCTTTTATTTCTCTCTAAATTTTTAATTTATTATCTTTTTAAGACTATGTCATTTAAAATTAATAAATTAAAATCTTGACCAATTATTTTTTTTGTTTAATTATTTTTAAAACCTTTCAACTTAAAGTTAGTGCAATTAAGCCTCAACTCTATTAATTTTTTCATTTAATTACTTTTTAAAACCCTATTTATTTTAGAGTTTGTAAACTTATTCCATCGTAATTTAATCTTAATTCCGAAAGGAGTGACAAACCACCCCTTCAAGAGACACCAGACGCAGATCGTCTCCCTTTATAAACAAGAAAAACACAAACGACCAAAGACCAATAGAAGGACGAACATGAAAAATACATAGAAAACCAAGTTCCTCCATCAGACACTCTGAAACCTTTGTCAAGAGGGAAGGATCTTTCCCTCAACATAAAATGACTTCCGAAAATGATCCAAAAAACACTAGGGAAGAACCTCTCGAGCAAGCTAGGAGAAGTCTCCGATACAATCAAAAAAGAAAGTAGCCAAGAACGAAAATAAAAAAGAAATGGCAGGCGAAGAGTTGATCGACACCCGACAATGCCATGACCGTCGAGACAAAGAAGCTTCTGGAATTAAAATGGAAGAGAAAAGTTTTGATATGGTATTGGATATGCTTTTGTGAACAATGATTTTCTTTCTTAAAGATATGCAAGAAATGGAAGTGAAGGGATGGAAAGAGTTGGATTGTTTTGGTTCAAGTAGAAAAGAGTGAATTTTTAAAATTTTAAATTAAATCAATTTAATTTCAGATTTTGATGTAGTAATTTACAATATTATAACTTCGAATTAATTGAATTTGAATTTTAAGTTGTTTACTTCTCTTGATCAAATAACGATCGACGATTCAATTAAAAAAATAGATTTAAGAGCGTCAAAAGTTCCTAAACTTTTGAAAAAAATCAATCAAGTTTTTTTTTTAAAAAAATTACTCAATTAAGCTTTTAATCAAAAAAATCTAATTAATGTACCCTTTAACCGACGGAATCCATCGTTGACCGTAATGGTACTGATGTGGCGGTTCATGGTGCTTATATGAAGGTTTATGGTGCTGACATGGCAGTCCACATTAAAAAATGAAGTGATAGAGGGCATAATTGATATTTTTAAAGTTTGAGGGTTTATTTGATTTTTAGGCTTAAGGGTCATTTTTGCCCCTGTAGTAGTCCCAATATATCGATTCGCCCATATGGTATTTTTGCATCAATTTAGCCCCTGAAGTAGTCGAATTGCATTACCGTTTGCCCCTTGACTGACGGAAGCCAACGATGACCGTTGCGGTGCAGACGTGGCAGTTTATGATGCTGACATGGCAGTCCACGTGTAAAGATGATGTGGCAGAGGGGCAAAATTAATTTTTCAAGCGAGCTCAAGGTCAAAATTGATGTTCTGGTTGAGTACGAGGGCAAAATTGATTTTTGGCAAAAAATATGAGTAAAATACTAAAATATTAAAATAACATAAAAATTAATAAAAATATTTAAAAATATTTTATTAATATATGACTAAAAATAAAATAAAACAAAATAATTAAAAATATCTAAAATTAAGTAAAAATTATAAAATTAAAATATCATAAACTAATAAATTATAAATTATTTAATAATTAAAATTTGAAATATTTATAAAGTATTAAAAAATTTAAAAACTTTCATCAAAATTTTTTTGACGATCTTGGTTTTCTTTCTCTTCAAAGAATGTAGGGAAAAAAAAAATCTTAAAATAGGGTTAATATGATTCTATCAACCGAACAAAAATCCTCTACCCTTTTTGGTGCCCCTATCTCTCAATACTAAAAAATTAAACTCTACACTCTAAGTCTAATTTCTAAATTATAAACCTTAAACCCTAAAATTTAAACCATTTACTTGATTAAAATTATACACATACTTTTATGAATCATAGTCACTTTATATTGATAAAATTTTTAATTAGGGTTTAGGATTTAAGGTTTGCAATTTAGAGTTTGAGATTTTTAGGGTTTGAAATTTAGAAATTAGGATTAGACTGTAAAATTTATTTTTAAGTTTTGATTTTTGAATGATTTATAATGTATTAGCTTCTGATATTTTAATTTTATAATATTTACTTATTTTTAGATTTTTTAATTTTTTGTTATTTTTAGCTATATATTAATAAAACATTTTTAAACATTTTATTAATTTGTACAACATTTTAGTATTTTAATCTTTTCTTAAATTCATATTTTTTTACCTAAAAATCAATTTTGCCCTCTTACTCAACCAGAAAATCAATTTTGCCCATCTTGCACGTCATCTTCACACATGGACTGCCACATCAATACCGTTGACCGCCATGTCAGCATTGTTGATTGTCATGTCAGCACCGTTGACCGCCACGTCAACGCTATAACGACCATCGTTGGTTTCCGTTAGTCAATGAGTAAACGGTGATGCAATTCAACTACTTCATGGGCTAAATTGATGCAAAAATACCATAGGATCAAAATCGATAAATTGAGACTACTACAGTGACAAAAGTAACCTTAAGCCGATTTTTATAAAGTTTGAGGGCTTATTTAATCTTAAAAAAATAAAAAAAATTAACAAAATATATAAATATAAAAAGATTAAAGTATTCTAAAAATAAATATTAAAAATTACTAAAAATGAAAATACTTTTAGAAATTAAAAAAGAAATAAAAAATATGACCATTATAATAACAAAATAAGATTGAAATTATATTTTAATCTGAAATAATTTACTGATTATCCTAGTTGTGAAAAAAATCTAAAGCACGTTTCAATACATATGATACAAACCTATATCACAATACAATTGCATCTTTTTTATTTGATTAAACCAACTTTCCTAGAATTTAAGATAGGAAATAAGAAAAATTAAGAAGCACTCTTCTTTATAAACATATAGATTATACTTAAAAAAATAAATTGAGAAGGAAAAAAATAACTTTAAGAGGTAAAATTCAATCCAGTGACATTCAACTCTATGGTGTTTCGCTTTATACTACTAGTTCTACGTTATCCACTATTTTCTATTGACATGAAAGCATCGATAAAAAGAATATCGGAGTTTAAATTAGATTGTCTAAGTCTCTTGGCTTCTAAGCTAGCACCAGAGACAATAAACATGATAATTTTTTTGCAGCTCGCTAGTTATTTCTAGTCTTCATAAAGAGTTTTTTTTTTTTTTTCATCTGAGCCAACATTGAACTTATCTCAATGCATCTTAGTAGTAGCATCATAGAAAAATTCATCAGCAATTTTTTAGAGTGAGATCACTTTCTTGGTCAGATAAGAATTTTTTATACTATAAAATGTAACTTTATTGCAATTACAACTTTCACTTTCTTCTTGTTACATCACAATGCTGCAAATGCAAAGTATACTACCACAAAAATAGTCAAGCCTGTCCCAAAAGATGTACGGGCCCTGTGATACTTTTTAAAATTAAGCCTTTATAATAAGATGAAATTGTAAAATGTCAAAATTTATCATATTACGATTGTTTCTTACAAAATAAAAAATTCCAAACATATGAAACTAAGACAATGTCACAAAGCAACTCTATAATCGTGACATTTTATTTAAAAAGTGTCATCCTCCGAATGCTCTTAGAAGCAAAGTGTCAACCAAATCTTCATATTCAGCTTTCTCCAAAATATCATTCTCAGTCACTATCAATGCTAACTCGTTAAGCCTTCCTTATGACATTGTAGAGTGCATATAGGTCTTCAACAACTTCAATTTGGAAAAATTTCTTTATGTGAATGCAACTGTCACATGAATAGTCAACAAAATTCTATATGCAATAATAGCATTAGGAAAAATATTACCTTTCAGAAATTTCAAAATCTCTAGTGACCCCATTTTTTCAGAGACAGGAACTCTCTTGGTAACCTCAACTCCATATACAATTCATTTCCATCAATATCATGTTGTCCTTTATTTTTAAGAATAGACTCAAAATAAGCACAATGAGACTTTAGACTCGCATCATCTAGTGACTGAAACATATGAGAAGTAAACAAAAACCCAAATTTTTTTATAGTCTTGGTATTGTTCAATTCTACTATTAAGAGAAACAATAGCTAGATCAAAATTTCAAAATCTTCAAATTCCCCAATTAGAAAATCAACTTTCAAAACACTAATTAAAAGTAGTTGTAGGAACTTTATTTTTTAACCTTTAGAAGATGAATATCACTAATTAGTAGTTGAATCTAAAGTAATTAAAGAAGATTGAAATTAGGATGGACATAAATAAGATTTTTTTTGCTCGTTAAACACCATAAATTTGGTGGTATTTTAGGAAGAATTGATTATAATTAAATTCTTGGGATATTAAGGGAGAAAATTAGAAGGTTTTTTAGGAAAATAAGTTTTTGGGGTTAGCAGTTTGTGGGACCCTAAATTTTAGGGCCCTGTGATGTGTCACAGGCCACACTTGTGAATGGACGGGCCTGAAAATAGTACATAATTAGTTTTTCTCTCCTCTAAAAATCCTTGCGTCATAGATTTCTCTTCTTTTGATTCTCTGGCCGGCGATCGATGACAAATCTTAGTATTGGTCATCAACCACCGGTGTTCATTATTTTTCTTGTTCTTTCATGTTTTGTTTTCTCAATTTTAATAAGAATCTATGCTCTTGTGGCACGTGTTTCCTCTGCCTTTGTGGCACACTTTTTATTGACTTTTGTGGTTCCTTTCATCTGTCGTTTGACACAATTTCAGCATACATTAGCGGTCATTTGGTACTCGTATAAAAATCCTCACGACACTAGTTTTCTGATTTGATTCTGTCGGTGGTCATAGAAAAGATTGATCCCCACTTGTTTGATGGTTTGTTGGCCGATGTAATCAGAACTGTGTAGCGGAGCAATTTGCTTGATAGTTTGGTTCGCTCACTACTCCTTTTCATCCCGTAAAGTATCTCGTTTGGCTAGAGACGAGAAGATTTATGAAGGTTTCTGGGTTTTGATGGTATGTTAATCCCTATGGAAGTGTTTGCTTTTCTTTGCACAATTGTACGAGATTTTTAGTGGACTAGTCCATTTTTCTCTCTTTTTGATGCATTGTATTTGTAATATCTTTTACGGTGTTTAATAAAATCCAGATGTCATTATTCAAAAAAAGTACATGATTGCATATTCCCCTTTAAGATTTTTTGTTAATTTATTTTTAGCAATTTTTAATGTTTATTTTTTAGTATTGTAATATTTTAAATTTCAAATATTTTTTATTTTAAATTTTTGCTTAAAGATTAAATAAGCCTTCGAACTTTTTAAAAAATCAATCAAGCCCTCGAACTTTCTAAAAAATCAATTAAATTGTTTTGTCACGTCATCATTCACACGTGAACTTCTACGTCAGCATCTTAACGGTCTACGACGAATTCCATCATTTAAAGGGGTACATTGATTAAATTTCTGGTTTAAGGGCTTGATTGGATGTAAAAAAACTAGTAAGTAGACTTCATTGTTTTTTTATCAAAATTGTGTGCTTCCGTAACGGATCAAAATATGTGATTATTTTTATAAGAAAATATGTGATTATTTAAACAATACATTTGTATGCATATAATTATAATTAGTTAATATAATAAATAAATTTATAATTATAATTATCGGTCGAGTATTAATTCAATTGATATTGTTGTTATTTTGGGTGAGTATTCGAGTTAGTCAAATGAAAAAAATTAAGTTAGTGAGTTGAAGAGTACTATTTTATCATTTAGACTTCATTTGAATTTATTTCAAGTTGGGTTTATGAGATCTGATTCGACTCGAGTTGAATTGAGTATATTTGTTCGAGATTTTGTTCAAATTTAATTATAATTATTTATAATACCATGATACTGATTGATTCCAATTTACATGACTCTCTCTAACCGTATATGGTATGCGCCCACACACACACACACACATATATATATATATATATATCTTCGTATTCTTTTACATGTATAAGTAAGATTTGAAATGTTATTTAATAAATCAAATATCATCTAAATTTATATAGTATACTTTTAAAGTTATTTTTTGAAGAAAGGATTTTGGGGATAAATTATTGATAAGAGCAAAAAGAAGTCAAATAATTGACAAGAAAAAATAATTTGCAAAGAGTTGCAGTCAGAGGATCAAATTGAATAAAATACAAAGTTGAGGGACTAAATTGTAAAAAAATTATTGTAAGCAAGAGGAATTAAAGTTACACAAGTATTCTGCAATGGTTAAGGATTAAAGGATTCAAATTTAGTAAAACAAATTGCACTTAAAACAAATGTGCAATTGAAAAAAACAAGTAAATCAAGGACCAAAGTACGAAACAATTAAATTACTTAGCAAAAGATAAAGTTTAGTATTCAATTTTTTGGTTATTCAAACTTTTAAAATTCAAACTTGACTCAAACTCAAAATCTGAACTACTAATTCAAATTGACTCAAATAACTCAAACAACTCCAAATTAGAAAAAAAATCGAGTTTTGTTTATCCTTAATTATAGTTGTGTTGAGATATTTGATTTTGATATAACTTAAATAAAAAAAAGGTTTTGGACTTAAACAAATTTGCAAAAATATTTCAAAAATGTATTAACTTGAAAAATATTTTTGGGAGGTTTTCAAAGGGTTTTTGACTTGTTTAAATGCTTTCAAAATAACCCAAACGTCAATAACAGGCCATGTGTACTGATACATCTGGTAGTGTTTCGATACCTAGTCAACAGTATCGGTACATGTTTTACCCGTATCGATATGCCCTTTGTTTTCCCCAAACTCCATTTTCCTGTAGCAGAATAGGGTATCGATACGGCGTCAGCCGTACTGATACACTGGGTGTACTGATACACCTGCATAGTGCATCGATACCCAATGCAATTTTGCCTCAACGGCTCTTTCGATTTCAAGACGCATACCGATACCTGTCCCCGTGTATCGATACCGATGAGCCCAGAAGTGCATTAATGCTAGAAATAAAGTCCCCAACGGTTCTTAACGACCACAAACTCCTTAGAGGGTTTAAAAGACATCTTAAAGCAACCGTGCAACAACAAGAAACAACTTGCCAACATTCATGCATTGAGAAATCAAGTTCTGTGCTTAAATTGTCATATTTCTTGTAAAAAACACTAGTGAGCCAAATTGTTACATTTGCTCAAGTATTTAGGATTTTGGGTGTGTGCTTAATTTGCAAACTCTTTGCCTAGTGAGGTTTTCCTAATTTGCTACATTTGTTTTTCTCTTGTAAGAAAGTGTTTTCAAGACTTTGGGGTATAAGTCTTGATTGCAAGGGCTATCTCCTTGATCCCAGAAAAAGAAAAGACAAATTAGTAGATTTGTAGAAAATCCTTAGTGTGGATAGCTAAGGTAGTGAAAGTAGACTCGGTTGGGTAGTTGAACCACTATAAATCATCGTGTCAATATTATTATTTCTTAGCTTTTCATCCACCAAAGCAAAAATCCAATTCACCCCCTCTTGGCACATTCGGTTGATCGTTCGAGCCTCCCAATAAGTAGCAATATCTAGAATGTCATGAATTCTGGTTTGCTTAAGATCAATCGTCTCCGTTTTAGGTCTTTGCTTGGTTGGGTGAAAAAGTGGAATGGGAGGAAGGAGGGAAAGAGAAAATTGGAAAGAAAATGAATGTAAGGGTTGCTTGGGAGAGTGGAAAATTAGAAGGAAAGGAAATAGGAGGGGAGGTAGTTTTCCTAACTCCTATACAAATAGTTTTCTCTCTAAAATTGAGTGGAAATGGGAAAGAAAAGTGAAATTTATTACACTTTAATAATAAATTTATCAAATTATATTTAAAAATTCTAATTTTATTTTCACCACATTTATAATTAATTTTTATAATTTCATTCATTTTTTATTATGATTTTATTTTTGTTTAATTTAGTCCCTAAAGTTTTATTTAATCTAAAATTTACTCTTATTCATTTCTAATTTTATTAATAAATCTCATATTTTTAATATAATAATATTTTTGTTCACTTTAGTCCCTAAAATATTTCTTTAATCTAAAATTCACCCCTATTTGTTTATAATTTTATAATTTTATGTAAAATTTTACTATGGTTTTATTTTTGTTCAATTTAATCCCTCAAATTTATTTAATTTGGAATTGACCTATATTTATTTATATTTATAATTTAGTCCAACATCTTATAATTGCAAACTTTATGCTTTAGTCACTAATTTTATAATTGCAATTAAGGACTTGTTTTAGCTCGAATTAACCTGAAACTTGGTCTGTATGTCAATGATGATTTTGATTTCATAAAGGAAGGTTTAATTTCACTTTTTGGGAAACCGGTCCCTGTATTTTATGAATGTAAGGGTTGCTTGGTATAGTGGAAAATTAGAATGAAAGAAAATACGAGGGGAGGTAGTTTTGCTTGCTCCTATACAAATAGTTTTCTCTCCAAAATTGGGTGAAAAATAAGAAAGAAAAGTGAAAGCTATCATAATTTAATAATAATATTATAAAACTTTATTTAAAACAGTTCCATCCAATATTTTTATTATGATTTTATTTTTGTTCAATTTAGTCCCTAAAAATTTTATTTAATCTAATATTTACCCTTATTTCTTTTAAATTTTATTATTAAAGTCAATATTATTAATACAATAATATTTTGTTCACTTTAGTCCATAAAAAAATTATTTAATCCAAAATTGACTCATATTTATTTCTAATTTTTATAATTTTAACTAATATTTTTACTATGTTTTTATTTTTGTTCAATTTAATCCCTCAATTTTTATTTAATTTGGAATTGAACTCTATTTATTTCTATTTTATAATTTAATCCAATACCATATAATTGTAAACTTTATGTTTTAGTCACTAATTTTATAATTGCAATTAAGGACTCATTTTAGCTCGGATTAACTTGGAACTTGGTCATATATGTTAATGATGATATCGATTTCATAAAGGAAGGTTTAGTTTCACTTTTTGAAAAGTTGGCCCCGTATTTTATGAATGTTTTCAAAATGGCCCATAAACTACTTATTTTTGCAATCAACACTCTATTTCAAATTTGATTTCAACAATAATTTATCATTATGTCTAATTAGAATTAATGAGTCTAAAACGGACATGAAACTAATTTTTTAACTTAAAATCCAACTTATGAATTATTTACATTTTAGTCCCTAAACCTCGATTCGGTTAAATTTACTTCGATTTGAACTTCTTTTTATTAGAAAAACAGAGGTATAAGATGTTTCTACTTATATGAAACTTGTATTTAAGTTTTAAATTTTTTTGGGTTTAAATATTGTAAAATTACCAAAAATGTGTTTTTGTTAAATCATTTATTTTTCTAAATTTTTAAATGTTTATTTTCTCCGGTGACTTTAGTTAATTTTTTTCTCTTTATGTTCACGTTGGTTGTTTACTTTCATCTAATTTAATATGCTTGTTTTTTAAAATATGTTTTTAGGCCACAAATGGGCCAACTGTAGCATTCGATATTTGGGTTGGATTTGTTTTTATCGGGTATTAGGTGTTGCATTGATAGTGAAACTCTCGAGATTAAATTATAAAAATATTAGACTGAATTGTACAAATTAAAAACAAATAGAGGTCAATTTCAGATTAAATAAAAATTTTATAGACTAAACTAGACAAAAATAAAACCATATTAAAAATGTTGGACTGAATTATAAAAATAAAAATACATATATGTCAATTTTGAATTAACGAAAAAATTAGAGATTAAATTGAACAAAAATAAAACTATATTAAAATATTGGATTAAATTATAAAAATTAGAAATAGGTAGGGTGTCAACTTTAGATGAAATAAAATTTTTAGGGACTAAACTGAATAAAATTAATCATATTAAAAATATTCGACTAAATTATAAAAATTAAAAATAAATTATAGTTTTCAAAGATTAATTTTCTTTCCTCTCACTTTTCTATTGTACCAAGCAATAAGGAGGAAATAAAATTATTTTCTTTCTAGTTTTCCATTCTCTCAATCAAGAGCACTTATGGGAAGAAAAAATATATTTTTTTTCCTTCCATTTTTCCATCACTTTAATTTTCTATCTTTCTAATTTTCTTTCCTCTTTATCAAGCAAATTCTAAGGAGCTAGAGTTGAGAATATGGGAGGTCAAGGTGCTACACGTGTATCGCAAAGGAAATAAGGTAGCAGACGGAATGGCGAACTTAGGCTTAAGCAAACCATTGGAGATCCATGTCTTTCGCAATAGCAGGACCAGAAGCACAGGACAAAAGCATTTGAAGGCCCGGATCCCTCAACAACTTTGCATGAACAAAATCACCTCCGGCAGAGATCAAGTCTGTGTCATTTGCAAGGAAGTAAAAGGACTGATAGACAATGTATTAGTGCCACAACGTTGTAATATAGGATGTAATCTAAGATTGCTGGAAGTGTTTGCGGTTTTGATATCCTGCACAAGTGGTGTATTGTAGCTTTTGGTGGGGATGGGCACGGGTCGGTTTGGGTTTTTGGCCCACCCAAACCCGACCCAAAAATAAATATACTAAACCCGACCCGAACGTATTCTTTAAAAAACCTAACCCGACCCGAAAATAAATGCCATAAACTTGAACCGACTCGACCTTATCTATATAAAAAAATTAATTTTAGGAACTTAATTATAAAAAAATAATTTTAGGGAACTTAGTTGTAAAAAATAATAATTTTAAGGACTAAATTATAAATAAAAATTTAATTTTAAGGACCGAATTATAAATATATATAGGGGTATTATTATAAATATCTCTAAAAAATTAGGGAAAATAACACAATTAGTCCAGGTCGGGTCGGATATTTTCCGTCCTAAACTCGACATGACTTGACTTAACCCTTAATAAAAATCCGACCCGATCGAGCCGAGCCGGTTCGAAACCCGAACGGGTCGAGTAAAATGCCCAATCCTAGGTGGGATATATCAATTTGTTTGAACGTTATAGCCTGATTTTTGGATATGAGATGGTGGTGGTTTTAAACGGTTCATCCTTTTTGAATTGGATGGAGAGTAGCAATCAATGAAAGTTTGAGGAAAGGAGAGAAGGAAATGATTGAGGAAAATGATGAACAATGAGTCTAAGGTGCAAAGTCTTTCTTTTTCAGTCTTACATGTACGGGTATATATGTCCCTGACACAAGGCTTCTTTGATTATTGACGATTTGAAAACAAGGACGAACTAGAGTTGGGAGAAAAATATAAGACTTAAAAAATGGGAGGAGCAAAGTTAGAATTAATCCATTTTTTTCACCAAAATTATATAGGTAAAAAAAATTGGTGGGGGTGGGGGGAGAGTCCTTCCCAATGTCTATATCCCTCCATCCCTGCTTGGGAGATGAATAGACCTGGTTGTTATACTGTAAATTTAGCTGGTGGGTTAAATGAGTTTGACAAATAGTCTTGTTGAGGGTTTTTAACCCTTAACAACAGTCATGTCGAGGTACTGGAGCTAAGTGGAGAATATGACGGGTTACTTCCGAATGAATTTTATAGGAAAATAATGAATAAAGATGAATGAGAAATTGATGTTTAAATTAAATAAAAGTTATGTTATCCCTTGGCGAATAAATTTATTGCTCTTGGTTTAGCTTTGTATCTATTCAATTTTGTGTCTGTTCTTTTATATCTATTAACTTTTCAACAAATCTTCCCATTAAAAAAGTTTAATATTTTCATCAAACGATTTATTTTTTTCATTCATTTTTCTATCTTCTATATGGATGAGAGATTTTCAAAACATATTTAACAACAAAACATTATTCACAATATCCAAAAATACATGTATAGAAAAACGTTTTTTTTTAATTTTTAGTGATAGAAGAAGATAAGGTTGTGTTCGGTTGCTCCCTGTAGTGTGCTACTATTATGAATGTTTGTTGTTGTATATTGGGAAATAGACGTCCAACATTATTCAAGTACCGAGGAGAAGACGAACTTGTCTTAAGAAAACTGTTTATACATAACTCAACAAAACTCTTCTAATCAACTTTGTTCGATTTCAGGTTTTATTTTTATTCTTTTTAATATTTCGTTCGGTGTTCTGTTAGGCATTAATAGTGTCAGAGTAATACTTCATTGATTTATTGTTATTTATTTATCTTTCGATAAATTATAACATTTAGATTATTATTACACCATTTTTCTAACAAATTTTAGGTCATCTCAAAAAAACTTTCGAGGCTTCGGAGGCCTTACATGCGAATGAGTGGGAACGGAGGATTTAAAGACTTTGTTTACACCACTTAACCTTTAATGGGCAAGAGTGATGATGTTCCTAGTCTGGCTCTTGTCTGATGGATGAAGGTGATCATTCTCTGAATATAAGTTGGTGTTACTGTGAATCTAAAGGGAGAAATAACTGGGTGGTGAATGTATGGGGAAAATCTCAAATGATGTGCTTTAAAACAAGCTTTTGTTCCCAGAGGATGAAAATTGAGCAGCTTGCAATTGCATTACACTTGTTTCTTGGTCAATGCACGTCATAGTGCAGCAGATACGTTACGTATTAAAATGTTGTCAGTGCAAATATATGATCCCTTTGGTGCATGGATAATGATGCAGTTTCAAACATATCTGATATGCTTTCTACCTGGTTTTGGTGGAATCAAACATTCAGTCCAGACCACACAGGTTAGGGCTGCTAGCCGAGATTGCTGAATTTATATTCTCAACATTTCCTTTTTTACCACTTGTTCTAATCCATTTTCCATCTAACTTATTAATTTCTACATTCCAGAGGTTATATGAGTTATGATTCATTTTATATAATTTTTATTGTTTGTATGAGTGAATATTAAAACTTTTTTAGTCCAAGATTATCCACTTCTTTTTTCAAAAAAATTTCGTCATTTTCTACATTAAACATAACCATTAATTTTCACTTATATAAGTATATACTAGTATATAAAACTTGCAACTAAAAAATCTATCCTCAATGGCAAGTACACGTGTCTTCTTGCTGAAAACAGCTCGATTCTAATTAGTCACCCTCAAGAATTTTCAAAATTTCATGTTAATCCAATTCCCATTTAAAAAGTATCGGAATATCCATTATTGAAGTGCAAGTGCAAGTGCAGCACAGCATATTTCGTATTTACATACAAATATTATTATTTTTTAAAAAAATCTTCTACAATATCTTACAAGAATCTCCTAAAACTTAAAGAATGTCGTTTTGCATGTGTGCATGAATGTAAAAAAATTGTTTTAATTAATTGGACCCCACAATGAGAGGATTCTTGTCTAGGGTAGATACATAAACATGTCCTGCAAGGGTGGTGACATCTGCCCCATCTGGTACTCAACTTGACTCGCAAATGGCTCATCGTCTATGAAATCCAACTCAAAATCAAGCTGACCCTCTTTCTCCCACGTGATTTCAGGCGACACCACCTGCTTCGAGGGGCTCCACACTGAACCATCCGTTGTCTGCACCATGAGATCATTCCTCATGGACATCGACCAAGGTTTCACTGTAATGTCTGGTTTCTCATCCTCCATCTCCGGAGAACTCAACGGCTTCTGTTCACTCGGGAAATGCTTCTCTATGCTCCCCTTTTTGTTGTATATTCGGCATAGCACCCAATCATCAAGCTGTAATAGAAAAAGAAAACACAAACCCACCGTTTAGAACATGTAATTGTGAATTTTCGATGGTTCATGTAGGAAGCAGGTTGGTAAGTAAGTCTTGATTTGAAGTGTTGTGTAGGAAAAAAAAAGTCCTATTTAAAAATTTACTCACCAAAATTAAATTTATGACGCACCGAAGGCAACTCAAAGTTGGCCGTTTTGAAAAATATTAGTAATAAAATATGGACTTACCCTCAAGTTGTTGCTCTTCTTGCCGGCGGACCTATCAACATTGGCCAGCCGATATTCGTGCATGATCCAATTGGTTTTGACACCGCGTGGGGCTTTACCGGCGTAGAAAACGAGTGCTTTTTTTATGCCCAGTGCCTTGGGCTTTCCGATGGGCTTATCGGCTCCAGTCGCCTTCCAATACCCGCTTCCGGCCGCCCTGTTCGGCCGACATCCGTTGGGGTACTTTCGGTCCCTTGGAGAGAAGAAATACCACTCTTTTTCACCGTACAACGTCATATCTACGCCAAATATGTATCAAATTAATTAATCACTCTCATCAATATTGAAACCCAGAAAGCCAATTTCATGAAAATTGGAATAAAATCCCAAAAACTTGACAAGTCAAACACATCCACTAACCTGGAAGCTGCCATGGATCAAACTTGTAAAGATCAATCTCGGCAATGATGGGCACAGAAATGGGGAGAGATGCACATTTCCTGCACAAATAATGGTTCACCAACTCTTCATCACTAGGATGGAACCTGAAACCCGGCGGCAACTCTAATTCTCCTTTCATTCTCTAACTCTGCAGTCTGCTCTTTTCTCTTAAAAAACAGTGATAGATATACGCCTTTTTCTTCTTTGCTGTTAGTATGGGGACTTTGGTTGCGTTTTGTTGAGTTGAGCGCGGAGAATGGGTGAGAACAGAGGTTTTATAAGGGGAAAAGGCACGAGTGGGTATCTGCCGTTTTTGAACCCAAAGCAGCTTGAGGTTGTCATTTTGTGTAAGCGACAAATGACCGAGAACGTTTGTGTCATGGCTTCCGTCACAGACCTTGAGGCCGGGGAGAGGACCTTTCCTATGGTCTGCAGCTTCGTTGACCGTCTTTTGGTGAGACTGAATGTGTAGGTGGCGACCATCTTATTTCTTGCCTCGCACTCCCAGTCGACCTACTTTGACCAGCCACTAAAAAAAGCCTCAGGTTATATTAAAAGGGAAAACTAACTAAATAGAACCCACCTATTCTCGCATTATTATTTTAGTATCAACTATTTTTTTAGCAAAATAGTACATAATGTTATGTTTCGTTTTCGTTTTTATTTTACCAAATCATTTTTTCTCTCCTAGTCAAAATACTACAGTGTTTTTTTTATGATTTTAGTTGACATGACATGCTGACTAAGAGAGAAAAAATGATATGACAACCTATCACGTGTGATTTTTTCTCCTAATCAGGCTGCCGTTAATTTTTTAACATCGGGGTATCAAGATAGAAATAAAATGTAACGTTAGGTATTATTTTACTAAAAAAAATAGACGGGGTACCAAATATGTAATTTTCCCTAAAATAAATTAATTTTCAGATAACCAAGCTACCTACCAAGTTCATTAAAAATTGGCTGATTCTATTCTAACCTCTTAACTAAAAGTTTTATCTATTAAATTATTAAAATTTTAATTTAGTTTCAATCAAGCCTTCGACCTTTAACTGTTAACTAAATAATTAAAATGTATCATCGTCTTATTTAAGGAAAAAAATGAAATAATATTGAAAAGAGGGAACTTGGGAACCCCCCACACACACACACAAAAAAAGGATGGAGGGGAGAGTAGAACTTGGGACTTGGTAAGCATGGGTGCATCAAACTACTGGACTTGATTTATAGGTTATCATTTTATATGTGTGCTAAATTGTAGCTAATGCAAGAAATTTTTTTAAAATAAAGTTGGTTTTGAGATGATTTAAGTGTAAGCACAACGTTTGTCGTTTAATTATTAAAATGTTTATTTTATGATAGACAATAATTATATTTAGGTTAAATTGTGTTTGATGCAAGATTTTTATAATTTTAAATTAAAACTAATATTTCTTCATGATTCAGATATTGATGGTTATATTTTTATTTAATTTTTATAATTTGACATATACAATTATTGAATTAAGTTTTTTTAACCTGATTAATAATTTTATACTTGTATGTCAACATACTTCTACGTAAATAAAACATTATAAATTTTAATAAAATATACTTTCACAAACACTTTTGTGGAAACAGAGAACATAAAAAAAAGAATCGATGAATATTCGACTTTGAGATGCAATAGGCGAAAAAGAGAGAAGAGAGCCAAAAGATGAGTATGTTTTGGGATGGTTTAGAGAATAAAAATTCTCTGCCTTTTTTAATACCCTTTCTATACCCCACACTAAAAAAATAAGTTTATAGTTTAGGGTTAGGGTTTATAGTATTAAGGGTATGGTGTATTTTTAGAGTTTAAGATTTAGATTAAGGCTTAAAATTTAATTTTTAATGTTAGACACTGAAAAGAGACAAAAAAATTTTGTCCTAATTTAGAAGTCAGGGGCTGCATGATATTTATAGTACAATGCAAGTCTAAACACTATAAAGTTATTAGATGATTATAGTGATTTTAGATATTGTTTTAACTAGTTAAAAATAAAACTATAAATAATGAAAGACTCTTGTATTTGCACGTAGTGTGGGGAAATTAATTGATTTGAATTGGTTTAGACTTTGAGCCCAAATTTTACGCACTCTAAATCATCTTCTAATTTCATTTTACAAGTCCAATAACTTGTGTTTGAATCAAAGTAAAAAACAAATTTAAAATTTGAGTTTTTTTATATTATTTTAAAATATCAATACATTTTAAATTTTACAACAAATAGTTGCTTGGGAGGCTCTAAACTTAAGAGACCATTTTCTAAGAGACAAGAATCTGACATTGAGGTTTTTCTGAAGGACCGATTTGATATTATTTTTAAAAAATGCGGTAAATTTTTTTAAAAAGTAATTTCAAAAAGTATATAGTGTTCTTTTCTAATTATTCTTCTTTATCATGGAGTGATAGTTTTCTTTATTTTCAGTTGTTTTCATTCATGTGTCTTTTATTAAATTTTAAAATGCATTTGATTATGAATTTTTGTTCATATATTATATTTAACAAAGATTTAATGTATATACTTTAATTTGACATAATTTAACCTTTTATTATTAATTTAATGTCTCAATCAACCTTCTAACGCTATTAGAAAATGGCTTAATTCATGATTTCTCCTTTAAAGTACAAATTTTTTTGCTTTACGTGTTAAACTATTTTTCTCGACCCCCCTTAAATTATCTCGTTTATTTTTTCAGTTTGCCTCAATAATTATCAACCTCCAATAAAAATGCCGTTTATTGATCATTTTTTTTATTTTGAGAAAATAATTAAAGAGATGAAAATGATAGTTTAAAGGTGAATTAAGAAATAATAATTTAAGGTTAAAAACAAAAAAATATACTTTAAAAATGTGTTCTTTTAATATAATAAAAACAAAAACAAAACACAGAAACCTAAATTGAAGAAATGGTCAAAAAGTGTAAATGCATGTGTTGCTCAATAAATAATACCTTCACCGGCCTTTCATAACCCGAATACATCAACCACTCCATGTAATATATATTCTAGAAATTTTGCTGGCGCTTCGCTGCACGCAGATGTTTCTTATTTTTAATGTGTAATGATACTGAGTCTTTGTTTAGTACGGAGAAAAGAAATTTGAAAAGATGAAAAATTGAAGTGATAGGAAAATAAAAGAATGAAAAATATTTTTTTTCTATTAGTGTATTTAGTTGAAAGAACGAAAAATTAGAAAGAAAATAAGTTTTTTTTTATTGTTTGATACAATAGAAAAGTGGGAGAAAATAAAAATAAAATTTGAAAATTATAATTTATTTTTATTTTTTATAATTTAGTCGAATGTTTTTAATATGATTATTTTTATTCAATTTAGTCCCTAAAAATTTTATTTCATCTAAAATTGAATATTAGATAAAATTATGAAAACTAGAAATAAAATGGGTCAATTTTGGATTAAATAAATATTTTAGGGACTAAAGTGAACAAAATATTATTATATTGATAACATTGACTTTAATAATAAAATTTAAAACAAATAAGGGTAAATTTTAGATTAAATAAAATTTTTAAAGACTAAACTAAATAAAAATAAAATCATAATAAAAATATTGGATGAAACTATAAAAATTAATTATAAATATGGTAAAAATAAAATTAGAATTTTTTTAAATATAATTTGATAATTTTATTATTAAAATATGATAGCTTTCACTTTTCTTTCTTATTGTCCACCCAATTTTGGAGAGAAAACTATTTGTATAGGAGCAAGGAAAATTACTTCCCCTCCTATTTTCTTTCCTTCCAATTTTCCCCTCTACCAAGCAACCATTAAATTCATTTTCTTTCCATTTTTTCTTCCCTCCTTCATCTCTTCCACTTTTCCGCCCAACCAAGCAAAACATAAATGTAAATGAGGTAGGGGTGAGTAAAACTCGACTTGAAAAAATTAAATTTTTTGACTCGACTCGATTCAAAAAATTTTCAAATAAAGTTTGAGTTGTAAAACGAAAATTCGAATAACTCAAATTTTTTATAAATTAGTGGATTGATTTTCAAGTTCGAGTTGAGTCCCTCAATTCTGCTACCACATATTAAAAAAAGAAATATATATGTATTGTATATGGACATAGAAGTTGTTTAAATTGGAAAAAAAAAATTTACTATAACATTGTAAATAATTACAATTAATTTTGTACAAAAACTCAAAAACTTGACTCGACTCGAATAAAAAAATTTAAATAAAGTTATAGTCGTAAAATAAGACTCGTAAACTCAGCTAACTCAAAAAAAATTTGACTCGACTTGATCGAATTCTCACCCTTAAAATGAGAGGAATATTGTATTTTTAAATAAAATTAAGAAAATTGCGTCTTTCAAAATAAATTTTAGGGAAATGGGATAAAATCTATAATATTTGTTAAATAATTCCAGAAAATTCATGGCGCTATGTGAAGGAAAACCCTACCTAGTTGACTGGAGATTCCAAGATTAGGTTCAAAGGGAAAACCTACTTGCGTAGACCTTGTGCGGCCACTGTGAGGTTCTTCTCCCAAGTCTGTTCCTATGATGTAAATAGTGATCAAAAGTGGAATAGGCTAAGCATTGCTTTTGATAACCGTTGTGTGTTTCTGTTAGGTGAACAACATAAGTCACCTATGTGAGAGTGAAGTGGGTCCGCTTCAAAAAGAGTATTGGAGCATAGTTCTCTCAAACTCTTGCAGAACCAAGGAGATGTTCATGGCCATATGAACATAACCATGAGAGCTAAAAATCTCATCAGGGAGTTAATTGTGTGAGGTATATCATCGTTTGCACAAATGACAGAAAAACTCATGGACATCACGTCTGCTCGTCAGCTAGTAAAGTAAATTTACTTTCACAAGGGAAGGTTTAAGGGTGGACACCTACCTATCCTATGCAGCTATTGATCGTAGAATCTATCACCACATCGAGTCAAAATGTTTTTGATTAAATAAATTTCAATCATGTGGGGGATTGTTGGAAAAAATATGATCAAGTGGAAACTTTAAGGCATATTTTCTATGGGTAAAGGTGGAGATTCGAATAATAAAATTACGTCTTCATATTCTACTCCATAAGACTTTTACAACGATATCTCATACGCTCAAAACAGGTGAGTAATGAATGAGAAATTGATGCTCAAATTAGGCTTGTGAATTGAGTTAAGGAAAAAGGAAAAGCTTATTCCCACATTGATGGGTTATCAAGCGTGTGATATGTTTATATACAAGACTCTACTTGGTGGTTATTGAATAACTTAAGTTGATACGATATGAGTGGTGTGAATGTCTAAACTGGTTGAGCTCTTTGTGGCTTTTTTAATTCAAATATTATTGTGGTAATGTTGTTTGATAAATAAATTTTATTTCAAACAAAATTCAGATAATTCACAAATTTTATTGTATTTTGTTCGATTCGATAAAATTAATATTTTATTTTATTATTTTATTTTCTTAGATTATACGTTATATTTTTTAATAATCTTAAGACAAAATTGAGTTTTTAATCTAAGAACATAATAGCAAGGTAAAATTCTTATTTGTCTGTTAACAAAACATCAAGGTTATAGATGCGGAATTTCCCTTGGAATGATGGAAGTAACTCGGCAAAGGATGTGGATTTTTTTTTTAAAAAAAGATGATTTGGTTGACTACCACAGTACCACCTCATCAAATTCGGCTATCATTTAGTGATTATCATTTTGACCAATTAATGCCACATTAGTTGTTGACACGTCAAGTCAACACAATATTATTTTGATTTTTTTGTTAAATTCAAGTATCAATTTAAAAGAAGTTACGAAGTTCAGGTACTAATTTATAATAACTCTCCATTTTTGGCTTATATCCATACTTTTTACTTACACTAATTATTTTTTTTACTAAATTAAACCTTTTTTTTTGTTTTCTTGACTTATGGATTATGATCCCAAAACTCAGTGTTCAGTGTTTGAAAATAAAGACAGTATTGTTTGAATTATTATAATTTATGGCCTTTTGATTTCTTTTGAGTTTAATGCTAAAACTAAAGATGTAGTATTGTTTGAATTATTATAATTTATGGCCTTTTGATTTCTTTTGACTTTCCATTATGTATGAGATAATTTTCGAGAGTAATTGTTTAATGTAGTTGTCCATTGACTCGTGCATTTTCAGATTTCGTTCGTGGTTAAAAATATATTGTTTCATGGTAATTTTTTTATTATTGGTACGTAAGAAATCATAGTTAATTATTGACTTTGTAGTTTTTGTAGGTGGTATTTGTTTTCTTCATCATATTTCGATCTCGTTCTAGCATATGGATATGAAGTATGTAATTTATTGTATTTTAATTTTTTTGAGGGCTATGAAGTGTTAACTCTCGAGTAGGGGGAAAAGGGTGAACCAAAGACCACACAAGAATTTCAACTTGATCTATGAATTCTACATTCACTGATTGTAAAATAAGATGGTTTAGGTCTGAATTAAACTCTCAAAATGTATCAAGCATCAACACTGAGTCCCTTAGGAGGTCCTTTTTTTCCTAGCATGTCTCAAAAACCTAGCAATCCGAGGGTGTTCACAAATTCTAAGCTTAAAATCGCCACAAAAGATTTTAGCAACTCGACCGTGCTCGAAGAGGGTGGATCAAAAGTCCTAATAATTCTTTGCAAAAGATCGAAGTAGTAGTGAAACAACTCGATAAACGAGGGTTGCTGAGAAGAAGTTACAGACACTCAAAATGAGTTTTATTTTGATAAGGCAAAGTGAGTTTTGCTGGGTCAAAAACCACATCAACATCTATTAAGAGATGTAATGGTTGAGTGGCTAAAATATTATTTGGGTGACCAAAATATTAGCGCTTAAAAGTTGGGTGATCAAAACGTTAACCATTGTTAGAGTGTTAACGGGGCGAGTAAAATGATAATTTTTTTTAATGAAGGTGATTAAATTGTTTTTTTTTTATTTTGAGTGATTAAGAGGTAGCAGTGACTTGTGGTTGGAACTGGATAAGAATGTGGGAGTCGAATCAGGAACTTACCTACTTTATATATTACCGGGGTCCTTTCTAATAGGATGTGAAAACTCGTTTCGTCAAATATATAATATTAAAATGGTCGTATTTGGAATCTTCCAATTTATTATGAATTAATCATACTAATAATTGAACAAGGAGTCAATCAACTTGTAAATATCACCGCCGTCCATAGCAGTAAAATATGAATAAAGAAAAGAGATGAAACATGAATATGACTAGAAAACATCATTGTCACACTAAAACATCATTGTCTCCTTTAATTTCATCGAAGCTTCTTAATTTTTGAGTTTCTGTTTTATTTTATTTAATTATTTTTGGGTAAATTATTGCAATTGTCACTTTTATTTTAAAAATAACATTTTGACCACTTATGTTATCACTTTATAATGTTTCGGTCACTTACATTAAAATGTTACATTGTCATTTTATAGTGTTTGGTCATTGAACGTTAAATGTTGTTAGTTTGATGTTGTGGCACAGTAAAAGGGGTTAATTTTTAATTTAAAACTAAACTTTGGATAAAAGATTAATTTGACCTACAAACTTTAGATAAATATCAATTTAATCTTTGAACTTTAGATAAAATAACAATTTAACCCCCGATTTTGACCAAAGTCCCCTATCATTGGCCGCTACTCACCATCATTGTCGGTCACCACCAATCGCCATCAACTATCATCGACGACCATCGTTGGACCTCAAAAATTTTCAATTCACTCATTTTTACCTACCGAACGAAAATTCAATATTTGTTTCATCGAAAATGTCTTGAACTCAACAATTTTTATTTAGTGGCTTATAATATCATAAAAGGAGTTTGAGACAATTTTTTGATGAAACGAACATTAGATTCGCTTTCCAAAATCCAAAAAATGAGTGAATCAAAAATTTTGAAGTCCAATGGTCATTAGTTGGTGGTGTGTAACGAACGATGATGTGCGATTTTGGTTGGATTTAGGGGTTAAATTGATATTTATCTCAAGTTTAAAGATTAAATTGATATTTTTTTGAAGTTTAGGGATCGAATTAAAATTTTATCTAAAATTCAAGAGTTTTGTGCGAAGATATAAATCACACTAGGAAGTCATGTCAATGTAATATCGATACTTTCGATTGTGGAAGATCTTGAATCAATTTTGATGCAATTATAACCGCATTTCAATGTTATTAATTGGAAAAATATTTCATGCACGAATAAATTTTTTTTTATAAGTGGGTCTAGTTTAGTGTTTAGATTTTAATTTATAACTTAAGAGTTTATGTTTTAAGATTATAAGGTTATAAATTTTAATTTTAATTTTTAAAATTAAATTATACATGCTTATGAATTTTTTTCACTACATATACATCAAATATTAAATCTTATTATTTACATGGAACCAAATTTTGTGGCAAGATGTTTGATATATGCGACCAGTATAGTATTAGAGCCCATTAGCATTGCACGAGGGGGAGAGTGTTAGAAAAATATTCACAATATTTTAAATTTGGGCCTGAATTCGTTTTAACACTATAAATAGTAAAAGGAGGTTTGTTAGATTGTGTTTAGGGGTGAACCGAGTTTGAACGAATAATTTATTTATTTTTAAAGGTATTTGTATTCGTTTGTTTAGTGTTCGTGAACATATTCGATTAACATTAAGGAACATGATCATATAGCATTCGTAAGCATGTTCGTGTAACATTCGTGAACATGTTCATTTATATATTCACAATGTGTTCAATTTAGTCCCTACCTTCACCAATATTTAAAATGAAAAAAATGAAAAAGGGAACCGAGTAAAGGAGTAGATAAACGATCTCATAAACGAGTTTGTTCGTGAACATAAATGAACCGAACACATCTTTGTTCGTGGTCGTTCATTTATAAAACAAAATTAAATTTTGTTAATGCTTGTTTATTTAGCTTAATAAACGAACACTATACGAGCGGTTCACGAACAATTCGTCGAGCGCTATGTTCATTTACACCCTAACTTGTCCTTATGACAACCATCATGTCTAGCCATTTCAACAGATCTTGAAGACATTAAAAGGATGCTTTAGATCATACCCAAGAAAAGAAAATAATACTTATAAAAAAAAATCCGATATCATTGAGCCAATGACTCAACCATAGTTATAACTTAAAATTCTTTTTAGGAATGAGGGATGGGAGGGCTGGATAAGTAACCATTTATAAAAAAAGTTAAAGCTTGAGGGGCTGATATGTCCTTATTTCTGGGGTGGTTGTTTCTTACGTTTGATATAAAAATAAAACCTTAGAACCCAAGCCAAGCCACGTCAACATTACAAACAATTGCTGCCTTAACCATCTATTTTATCCCATTCTCTCGTCATTTGCATTTGTAATATTCCCCAACGGAAACTCGTAACGCATGATACCCTATTACGTATATGATATGCCTCTTAGACCCTTTTTATGGATGTCAAGTCATTTTACCAAATTACGGAACTAAGAATTTATTATAAGGGACCAAGATAAGATTGAGAAATGAATAGAATAATTATAAGAATAACATTACAAACAATATATATATATATATATAAATATCACTTGATTTATTAAAAGTTCACTATAAACAAAAGAAAGAGACAAGAGTAACAACATATAAAAAAAAATTATATTCAATACACATGCGGTGGAAACAAAATATAACACCCCGACTCGGATGTCATAATTTGAGCCTTAAGCCTAAACCAAAACCATGAAATTTCTCAAATTGAGTTTAGCCCAACAAGTTATTTTCCAAAACGTTTAGATCCAACGGTTGAAATCATAGATAAACAATTTAATCAATATAAAGGAGCTCCACTTTAAATTAGAATATTTAAAGTTCGACTTGATAATTACAATTTCAAAAGTAAGAATATAGGCTCGACCAAGTCGAGAAACCCCTGAGTAGGGTCCTCTGAAAAAAGTCAACGGCTCGGTCAACGATCAACGGCTCAGTCAACGATCAAAGCAGCTCGGTCAACGGTCAAGGCGTCTCAGCTCGGCTGGCGGACAGTTTGGCTCAGCGACTTGGTCCAACCGGCTTGGGTCGCCTCAACATGCCAGTTCGGCTCTACCCAACGGGCTCGTCCTAACCGGCTGAATAGCTCTCTAGCACGCTGAAGCATGCCTATGCGCAGTGGCGGGGCGTGAGGGCTGCTCCGGTCTTCGGACGGTGGCGGCAAGCTCCAGAACCATTTGTCTTCGATCAGTGAATCCAGCTGTGGCAAAGGTTTCTGTTGAAGGACGGCGGGGCATGGTGTTTTGAGCTAAGCCGCACATTCTTTTCCTCCACCCTGACGAACGACTGCGACAACGACGGCTCAGGGACCATCGTTGGACTCGTCTCCTCTAAGAAGAGTCGTTGGTGCTGGCGGTGAGGTAAGTGGCGGCGTGCACGACGGTGAAACAGCCCTTGGACACTTCCTCTCTCTAAAACCTCATTTTTCCTTTCTCTTTCTCTTTCCAACATTTTCTCTATCTTTCTTAAATTTTTTGCTCCCTTTTCAACAACCCCAACTCCTTTTTAAAATTCAAAACTCATCTCCCAATATTAAATAAAATAATTTAATAAAACTCATCATCTTCTTCCTTTTCTTTTTATTTTCCACTAGGCCCAATGCCTGAGTTCAGACTTGATTCACTAACTCGATATTCGGGTCATTAAACAAAAAGTTTCTATAAGTGCCTTAGTTTTAGGGTTATTGGTATAGAATTTAGGTGTTGTAGTTAAAATTCAAGGTTTACAGGTTAGAGTTAAGAGTTTAGGGTAATATGGTTAGGGATTAGAGTTTTAACCTATAAACCCTAAGTTCTAACCACAACCCATCAATTCTAAGCTACTCAATCTAAACCCCTGACCTTTAAACCCTAAAATCTAATACTAAACCCTAAAACTAAGGCGTTTGTAGAAACTTTTTGTTTCTACCGCTTGTGTATGAAATAATTACCCACAAAAAATAATCTTCAAAAGATAACAAGTATACTAGTAATTATTAAACAAAAATTTGGAATAAAAAATTGATCAACAGAACTATAATAATCAAAATTAATAAAAAAAGAAGTTAAATACATGTGATTGATAAAGACTGTCGAAGATGGAAATTTAGAGCATTGAAGTTTGAGTGTGTTCTTGCAAAATCTTGTAAAGAAAGAAGGAAGAGTTAGAGATTTTTCTTTTTAAAAATTTAGTTTGACTGATAAGCGGAGAAAGTGAATAGAATATTGTTATTAAAAGAATTTAAAAAAAATCACGTTACTTTCTCATATAATCTTATCTGACCTTAAATTTTGTCAAAATATTTTTTATTTATTTTTAATTAATACCTAATGAGAACAACTCATTAATTTGAAATAATTTTTTTCTTAATTGAGAGACCAATAGAACTTACTTTATATAATTTTTAAAAAATATCTATATTCAATATATTTTTAAAAAAATTGGTCAGGACTGGAGAGCCTAGGTAGGGGTCGGAATTGGGTGGGGAACATCTGAAAACCATGGGGATCAGAACTGACAGGATGAGAAATAACCGAAACCTTCACCCATGGAGACGGGGACGAGGAAGTTTTTTCCCCAAAGCTCAAATGAGGATGGGAACGAGGATTGCTATATCTGAACCGTAACAATATAAATAATCGTAAGATCCCAAAAAATATTCGAAAGATCCCTGATATTTTACAAGATTTTAAATATATATATACTTATTTATCTATATACCCATAATATTATCTTAATAAAAAAACTTTAATTATATTATTATCACTTCAACTCAAACCTAGCCACACTCAAGTTTTTCAACATGTTTCTATCTTAGTTTTTATATATAAGCTAAAACTCTCGTCTAAATCTTTCCCAACACATCACCCTTGCAATCTTCATCATCCCGTAACTGCTTCCAATCGAAGTATCCAAATTTTATATTTTGAACTAAAATGACCATTTATTTTGGTCAGTAAAATAGTAATTTTATTTATTTTTTTGGGATAGGGATTCCCCGAAAATCTTGAGAATCCACACAGGAGAGTATGAGATGAAAAAATATCCTTGAAGCATTTAATGGGTATTCTCTAATACCGTAACCACAAACATTAGAGACGAGGTGGAGAATACAAAACCGTCCCCGTCCCTCTCAATTCCCACCCATAGGCCTGGTCCCTGTTAAGGTCCGCCCATGATATTAACATCCAATAACTATATTTAAAGCCTTTCTCATCATGTGAGCGACCCAAATTAAGTATTAATGAATTTGTTTGCAACTTCAAGCGTAAAAAAGGGTATTAACTTAAACATTAACGGTACATTGTACATTTGACTTTTGTTTTGCTTTTGCTATGTAGTATCTTTTTAATGCAAATCCTAAATTGTATATTTCTTACATGCTTAAATATGTTCGAATCTATAAATCATACAATATTTTTTTTGTGATGTACTATTTGATACATAACGAATGTTATTTGATATTTTTTTAGTTTGTCAATGTATTTAAAACTATCAGCGGAGCAGTCTGTAAGCTGAATAATGTTCATCATCACTTCTACATCACTAGTTAAGCATCTAATTTGATAGAAACAATGAGATTTTAATAATGATTCTATGTAAGATGAATGTCATATTCAAAGAAGAATTTTGTTGTTTCTTCACGCCATTTGAATGTTCATATTTTATTTTTTATGCAAAAGTTCTTTGTGGACATTAGTCCTGAAATTTCCTTTATGTCCGGAGTATTTTTGTTGCGCTATTTGTATTTTAATGAAATTTAACTTTTTATTTTTTAAATGGAATTTTTGTATTTTTAATATATTTTTATTTTTCAGAAAAAACTTGCATTCTAAATTAAAAATTGATTTATGGAATCATACTTGTCAAATATCTGAATGTACTATGTAATAAAATAAGATTTTTTAAGGTTAAAATCTAGAATTTGTTTTTTTAAATACTTACATAATCAGTCTTAGATATTTCAATCTAGTAGTTGTATAAAATGAATTTGGATAACGGATATGTATTGTTTTTTATCCAATCTATTTATGATATATTTTTTTTTGATTAAGAAAGGGAAAACGTTATCATAGGTCTCGTTAAAAATTTCCCTAATCCTAAATGGAGGAAAATAGTACCTTTGGTAACGATAACAAAGAAACAAACCACACGAATTACACAACGTTCATATCTGTATTAAGCAGTAACAACACCTCATTAGGCGGAGTCTCAAAAAACCAACTATCCAACGGCTTACCCTGATCAAAACCTGCTAAACAATTGGCCATCGCATTAGCTTCACGACGAATATAGGAAACCCGTACCTCCCAACACCGAGCCAAAAGATCATTAATTTGAAAAACAAGTCCACTATCCCCCAAGGCTAGGGAATCACCTTTAAGAATCTGAGTCACCGAGCGATTATCACATTCCATCTTAACTCGCTGAAATTCCAGACGCCACGCATTTGACAGAATATCATGAACAGCCCATAGCTCCGCGACAATGACTGAACAAACACCTAAGCTTCGTGCGTAACCGAACAATCATTCCCCATTGCTATCCCGGATAACGCCGCCCGCTGCGGCCATGGCCAAAGGGACCCCCATCGCGCCATTTGAATTGGCCTTTACCCAACCTATCGGTGGTCGAGACCAGCCCGACACCATATGCACCAATGACGCCCCCGTATTGCCCTCGGTAGCCGCAATTAATGCACAAAAACGCCGACAATATGTAACCACATCCCCAAAGCTAAGTGCATTGTCTTGAAAAATCAAAGCACACCCCGTTTTCCATAGAACCCAGCAAATAACCGCAAACAAAATCGTCTACTCTCTACCCAAATTACGAGCATGACCATTGCCCCTCAAGTTCTCCTCCAACCATGCAACAAAAGGTATGGACCCGAAGGCCTGCACCCTATTGTGCTGCACAAGCTGATGCCAAACTTGCTTGGTATGAACGCAAGACCTTAGAACATGTTCCAAAGACTTATCACCTCGCTGATGATAAATTTAATATTCGTTTTACAAATTATTCACATATTTAATATCCAATCTAAAAAGAAAACATTAGGAAAATATCGAATACAAATTATATTTAATATCGAAATCTATAAAAGAAAACATATTTAAGAAAGGATTATTATCCTATATTGAAGTGGAAAACAAAGTTTTCATACGAGGGGTTATTTAGGGGTTCAAGGTTTAGAGATTTGGGGTTTAGGTAGTAAGATTTAGAGGTTAGGGTTTGTGGTTAGAATTTAGGATTTAAATTTTACAGTTAAACTTTTAGATTTTAAATTTTGGCTTAAAAATAGACATGCTTATGTAAACTTTTTTACGTTGTCTGTGTATCAAATATTCATCCATTAAGAAAATATGAATCATATATTTAATATCAAATCTAAAAAAGAAAGCATATTAGAAAGATATTAATTTTTCATTTTTATAATTATCAGTGTTTCATTCATTGGACGATTAAGTCGGGTCAGCTACTGCGTAGAATCATTGGAGTGATTCACTAACATAAATTATTTTATTCACAGTGACAAGATTCGAACATTTGACCTTAGTTAAATTAATATCACATTTCATTAAATTAATTGATAATTAATAAATATTTATGTTTATTCTTATGATATTAAATATTAATTTGGGCAGAATATATGTAAAGGAGAACAATGGGCGAAGAAATTGATAATAAGGGTAGATATTAATTATGATTAGATTTGTAGTATCTAAACCTAGACCTCATATTTATTATCTTTCTAGGTTAAGCGTAATGTCTTTTTGTAGCTAACAGCGTAAAGTGACATTTATGCACATTATTTCTTCCAAGACTGCCCAAACCTTTCCTTTCCCCTTTCCCCTTTCCCATTTGTTTGTGTATATATCATATCATCCCAAGCTCACCATCACCGGACTGTAAAGGCCACTGGTAGCTGAAAATTCACAGAAATGAAGGCTGTGTGGTGGTGGATATGTATAGTGGTTGCGGCGAAGGCCGGAGAAGACAACGTGACGTACGATGGGAGATCATTAATTATCAATGGCGAAAGCAAATTTCTGTTTTCGGGTTCCATTCACTATCCTTGCAGCACTCAGGTAATTCAACTGAATCTCTTCGCCAATGCCTTCATTTCTTTCCTTTTTATCATTCTGCCACCGCCAACCAAATGTCAACACCTTTTCCATTGTAGCAGAGAGTCAACTATAGTACAGTAAATGTTTCAAAAAATTTGAAAATTTTCCCTCAAGATTTTTAAAAATTCATATTAAGCTTCAAAAAATTTGAATATTTTTAATCAAATCTACTCCTATAGTTTCTAAAAGTTCTCATTAAGCTACTTGAAATTTCAAAAATGTTAATTAGACCACAATTTTTTTTGAAAAAAAATATACAAAACCTTCAAAAAAAATTTAATTTAAACTTTTAAATTTTAAAAAAGTTTTAAGTTAACCCCACAAATTTTTTCACAAAGTTCAAGTGGCGACCTATATACTATATTTTTGTATATTTGTACCCGATTTTTATATATTTCAAGAAATGAACAAAAATTGCGATTTGAACGCTCACATTCATCCATTTATGATTTAAACGCTCAAATTCAGTTGTACATAATCGAGATTGGTAAATGTTGGTTTTAGGGGATTCCCATTTTGTTTGCATGATGTCCCTGGCATTGTTTATTGAACAGATAATGAGCCCTTCAAGGTATCTATTTCTCAATTTGAAAATTAAAACCACCAGATAATGAGCTCTTAATCTGTATTTAATTGCTAACAATTATTATTTGGTTGTTGTAGTTTTACATGCAAAACTTCACCACAAAAATAGTAAACATGATGAATTCATAAGGCTTATATGCTTCGCAAGGAGGTCCAATTATATTATCACAGGTAAATTAATGAACGAACCTCTTTTTGTTCAAAACTAACATAAACTTTTATGAACATTTTGGTCATTCATCCGTCAACTCCCGTTAGCGTGATGACACGACACGTTAGTTAAAAGATTTTATTTTTAGTTTGACCCATGAGCTTTAGAAATATCAATTTAACCTTTGGACTTCATATAAAATATTAATTTGACCTATGGACTTTAGATAAAATTAGAGACGGAGGTATTCTAGTATTGGAAAATATTATTTTTTACCTTTACATTATATAATAAATTTAAATTTTGTATTGATAATTGTAGGTTGCCAGCCCTACTTTTAAAAAAATTATACTTTGCCCCCCCCCCAATTTAGAACCCTGGCTCCGTCCCTGGAAAAAATAAATTCTTTTGACTAACATGACGCGCATCACACTAACAGGAGTTAATGCTCAGTGACCAGAATGTATAAATTGATAACGTAAATGACCAAAACTTTTTTTTTCAAAACCGATGATCAAAATCAAACAGCCCGAAAAGAAAAGGGATCAACCATGTAGTTTACCCTTCTTTTATTATGACAGCTAGCAACCTTATTTTTAATTAAGCTATCAAGCATATGGTGGAGAGACATACATAAGATCTGCAGAAGATATTGCATTTCATGCAGCACTTTTCATCTATGAAGCACAGGTACGGCACTTGAAGGCCGTCCCGCGTACCCGATACGTCCCGGGACGGGTACGAGTTGGGTACGGTTGGAGTACGTACCGGGGACGTCCCATATTTATAGGGTACGGCTAAAAATTACTTGGGTACGTTGGGAGATCGAAGGGGACGTTTCGGGGACGGCGTTGGTATTCCACGCGCGTACCCAACCTGTAATGGCAATGAAAGGTTCTCGAAAGCTCTTGATTGTGTGCTTTGTTTAGTTTTAAGAAGAGGAATCGAAGCGCTTACCTGAGTTGAAGAAGAACAGTTGCAGAAGACGGTGAAGAAGATGAACCAGTTCAAAGCAAAAAAGTAAAAATCCACGTGATAGAAGATGAGATATTTTAATGATATGAATTGTTTTAATTAGTTATCATATCTTTATTTAAAAAAATAAGATTTTTTACTCTAATTTTTTTATTAAGATTTTATTATATTATTATTAAAATACTTATAATATCAGTTTTGTGACTCAAACTCTTAATTTAAATTTAAAATTTTAAAATACTAATTTTGATGTAAATTAATTTTGTGGCTCAACCTAAAAAAATAAACTTAATTACGTGTGTCAAATGACGAACATACACTTGATCTCAACTAAAAGTCTAGGATTAGATTGCTTCCTTGTTTTAGCGGCTAAGCGCCTATTTATAGGCTGCTTTATCTTCTTGCTTTATGTATCTTAAGGATGTGGAATATTGGGTGAGTATTCTATTTGTAACATGTTTTTACTTGTTTTTGTTTTATCCCTTCTTCACTCAAGCTTTTAATAGGGATGGGTAAATATCTATTTCAGCCATGTTATCTTTAAATTTTATTATTTTAGTCCTTGATTTTCTCTTAATTTAGAATGTAAAGTTAAATTTTCATTTAATTTAGTCATTTAATTTTAGTAATCTTTTAATCTAAGTGTTAGAAAGTAATTTAAAAATCATTAGAAGTGAATTTAAATAACTATAATTATAATTATTGTTTAATATAATTCTAATTTTAGTCCTTATTGTATTATGAATTTTAATATTTTTTATTATATATATTAAAATTTATTTTATATTTGTCGTACCCGTACTCTGTAATTTTAGAAATTGTTGTTTTCTGTCCCCGTACCGATATCTGTATCCGTATCTGTGCAACTTAGCTTTTCATAGCCAAAAACGGGAGTTGCATAAACTATTACATGGTAAGCCTGTGTTGTTAATGATCCATGCATTTGACTCAAACCTAATCAATGGTTTCATTGATTAATGTAGTACCATGGTGGAACCAATTTCGGAAGGACCTCATCGGCCTATGTCATAACACGTTACTATGACCAAGCTCCTCTCGATGAATACGGTGAAGTCGATAACCTTTTTATAACATACATACATCATTCGCGTCGTTCGATCTTGATAAACCGAATCGACATTGATGTGGAGGTTTCTTGAGACAGCCGAAATGGGGACATCTTAAGGAATTGCATGTTGTTACAAAGAATTCCTCCATAACTCTACTGCAAGGAGTGCAGAGCAATTTCTCAATAGGTCCACTTCAACAGGTGAGGAAGCCTTTAACCCCCTATACTAATTAATATCAGTTACTTATCTTTTGTTGGATTAGACATATTGTAGCGACTATTTTTCCCGGCACCTGCTTCTATTAACATAAATTATAAATTACATTAAAAGGGGTCCCGCTTTTATTTGAACATTTTATTTAAAGGGGAACTTGGAGAAAGCTCGTATTTTAATAAAAAAATATATTAGAAAAGTGTTTCCCGCTTTTATTTGAAATTTGATTAAAATAGGATTTCTTTGGAAAACTCATATTTTTTGAAAAACTTGGAGTCGCCGCCGGCCACTTTGGGTAGACCAGACACCATTAAAACAAAAACCAGAGATTCCTTTTTTAAAAACTGGGTTCGGGAGTTGATTATAGATGGAGAATGATTAACACCCCCACACCGCCCAAAATTGATACCAAATAATTACCGCTTTATTAATATCAAATTTTATGAATTAAAGTGATGATTAAATTAAAATTAGATTATATGTGCGAGTGAATTTTAAGGGCTCCAGTGTTCGAGGGATAAACAAAAAACTACCATCTACGTCTTAGACTGATAGCCAAGTTTACCGTCGAAAAAGGGAGCACCGCATTGACAATTAAATATATTGAATATGCAACTTAAAAAAACATAATAAATCAAACATAAAAAATAAAAGCATGAACATGACAAAAAAACATATATTAAATATAAAAATGAACATATACATTAATTTATCATAATATCTAAACCATGTATCTAATACAACATACAAAACTATATATATTCCTACTTCTAAACCAATATTAAAATAAATACAAAGATAAGGATCGAATTTTACCCCCTAAAAACTCGAACTAAAAACTTTGACCGACCCCACCGAGACCTCCATACCATCTCATCATGGCCTAAAAGTTTAACTCATCGAATTAAAAAAAACTCGATCAAATACTGGACCAAAACCCTGGCAAGCCGAGAGCATTGCTCTCTTTATGGCCTGCCGCTCGGGCTCCCACATTTTTGGGGCTCCCTTTGGCCGGTCTCTATGCCTTCAATTGCTTGCTCCCCACGCCTTTTATAGGCATAATAAGGGGAATGAGGGATGACGTGGCTCTTCTTGAGCCACATGCTTTCATTTCTTTTTTTTTTTGCTTTTTACTTTTTTCTTTTGTTATATATATTATTATATTTTTTTTGGAATTTTTTATGGATTTTACATTAATAATATTATTATACTAATAATACTAAAACCGGACAAAAATGAGTGATTATAGTTGCCCCTCTTTGCTTGTTCTTGTGAAACGAGAATGAAGAAAAGATCAAACGCACTCATTTTTGTCTACTTCCGTGTCCTTGGATTCAGAATCACAGGTTCTTCTAGAACTTTCCGCTCTTCCTCGGCCAACTATTCAAGCTTCAATCTTCTAAATGGAGGATCCGTTGGGGAAGACGAAATCTTGAAATTAGAAATTCGAGGTCACAAGTTCTTCCTATATAGAAATGTTCTCTCTTTTTCTGACTAGAGCCTTGGAAAAACAAATTCTCTCTATATAGAATTTTAGCTTGTCCCTGGTAAAGTCTTTGGGCTGCAAGTCCTTTCTATATAGAACTTTTCGCCTTCAACTATCATCGGTGCAGGTTCTTCCTATATAGAACTTCTAGTCTTGAAATTCTGAAGCATTGGTTTCTCCTATATAAAACTCTTTGCTTCAAAGTCTTTTGAGCTACAAGTTCTTCCTATATAGAACCTTTCGCTTAGAGTCATGAGTTCCTCCTATATAGAACCTTTTACTCTAAAATCTTAGGACTACGAGCTCTTCCTATATAGAACTTTCGTCTTAGAATTTTGAAGACGTGGCTTCTTCCTATATCGAACCTTTGTTTTCAAACATGGCTCCCTATTTTCTGATAGCGCGAGTACCAAGAATCTCTGATTCTTCCCAAAAGGCTGAAGAAATGGAAGTTCTCGAAATAATACCCTGATTTCTAATCGTCTTGGCATCAGCAACGATGGAATATCATAATTGGGCGAGTATAGAAGACTCTTGATTATTTGCTAAGATCTACCTCTTAACAGGTGAAGTCGCGAATTAAAATCTTTGGTGAGATCTATTTCTCCAAAACGCGAGGTTGTAGATCAAAATCTTTGCTTGTCTTCGTATACATATTTCTGGTCGTTCGACTTTGATCATCTCCTTGCTATTTTTTTTAAGTGCGCTTTCAAATTTTTATTTTGGTTTTCTTTCTATTTTTTCTCTTCTTTTTTTCTCTTTTCTTTCTTTTCCCTTTTTCTTCTTCTTTTGTTTTTTATTTTTTCTTTTCTCCTTTTCTTTTTTTTTTGTTTTTTTTCACTTCTTTTTCTTTTCTTCTATTTTTTTTGAAATCTAGAGCGGTGAGTTTTTCCTATATAAAACTCCCCGTTTTGAGGTCTTTGAGTTATAGGTTCTTCCTATAGAGAACCTTTCGCCTCGAAGTGTTAAGAGTTGTTGGTTCTCCCTATATAGAACATCCCACTCTTGGAGTAACTGGTTCTTCTTACATAGAACTGTTTACTTTGACATGATAGAGCGACGAGTTCTTCCTATATAGAACCTTTTGCTCTATAATCTTTGAAGTTGCGGGCTCTTCTTTATATAGAACCTTTTGCTTCGGATCTTTTGAGCTACAAGTTCTTCCTATATAAAACTTGACGGGTTCTTCCTATATAGAATCTTTTGCTCTGAAATCTTGAAGTTACGGGTTCTTCCTATATAGAACTTTTCACTTGAAAATCTTAAAAATACGGGTTCTTCCTATATAGAACCGTTATCTTCGAAAATGGCACCACGTTTCCTATGGCGTAAGTACCGAAGAATTTTTACTACTTCCCAAAAGGCTAAAGATTGGAAATCTTTGAAGAATGCCCCAATTTCTGATCGTCTTGGCATTAAAGGGTATCTCGCTTTGAGACTACCAGGTGATTTTCACTGCTTCCTTAAAAGCTGAAGACTGGAAAACCTTGAAGGATGCCTCAGTTTCTAACCATCTTGACATCAAAAGGTGTCTCACTTTGGAAATCTTGAATATGATCTACTTCTTTATCATGGAGTTACAGATCAAAATCTCTGGTAATTTTTAAATACCTGTTTGAAACAAGCATAATGCTTCTAAATTAGCATGCCCCTAACATAGGGATATCTATATGATGCATGAAATGCAATATTTTTTAGGGATGTTCAAAACTTCAAGTCCCTGAAAGGTCGTTCTAAAATTTCTTCCCTTCATTTCTTTGCAGTATGCTCTTCAATCATCGTTCTTCATCAATCTTTATTTCATCAATTGAATACTCATCTCAAATATGGTTGGACCCACGCTTTCAATCTTCTTGCATGAATGCCTTTCTTCGGGGTCACTTCCCACTTCGCAAATAATCTCATTCTAGTTTTTATACCACTCTTATGTTAGGGACTTTCATCATCTTATTCATTCAGCATTGCCCTATTCAATCCTGGGCTCAACTTTTCTTGTCATTGATCCAATGTATAGAGTCTTTATATGTCTCAACATTAGGGCAGGCAAAAATACGTCTGCTCCCTAAACTCATATTTCAATTTAATCTTCTTATAGCATCTATGCGGGAACCAATTCTAAGTCCCTATGCTTTAACTCTCATCAATAATTTTTGAAAAAAGTCAGTCATTTTAAAAATAAAACTTGGAGAAAATGCCAAACACTCTGAAAACTAATGTTTGGGAGAAAAAACTATAGATAGCTTAAAAATCAAGATTTAGAAAAAATGACAAACATTTTTGAAAACTGATGTTTGGAGGAAATTATAAATATCAAAATTCGGAGAAAAATGTCAAACATTTTTTTTGAAAATTAATGTTTGGAGTAAATCAAAGTTTGGAGTAAATGCCCACACATTTTTAAAACTAATGCTTGGAGGAAATGGTAAATATTAAAAGAATCAAAATTCAGAGAAAAATGCCCAAACATTTTTGAAAACTAATGCTTGGAGGAAATAACTAATATGTAAAAGAATTGAAAATTGAAAAAAGTCCAAACATTTTTGAAAATTAATGTTTGATCCTAAAATATCAAATGCAATAGCAAGTTTTACCTCAAAGATCAATTCCAAATGAGGCACATGTTTAGAAAATCTTGACTGTTGGGGAGATACATGCATATGTGTGGTCTGTTTTAGTCTATTAGGTTTTTGAGAGGAACAATTCCCATACCTAATTTCTAATCCATTTAGGGTAGCTCTCTTAATCTCACTAACTCACCATGACCCATCCTTCCCTCATTTATGGTGTCGATCAAGCATTTGAAGTTTGACATTCCTTGAAGAAAGGTTATCATTTATAGGTGGAATATAGTCTGAAGATTATCTCATCCAACTTAGATATCTATGAATGTTCAGAATGGTCTTTGTAGGCTTGTAGTGTAGGCCATGGGTTCCTGGTTAAGTGAAACCGCATTTATGTACTCGCATGTCTTGTATATGCTCTTATGGAATATTTTTTTCTCTTTCACTCTTTGGATCGCTCTAGACTGCCCATTTTTGGGTTTTCAACCTAGAGTTCATTTCCTTCTTCTGAATATAGAAGTCTTCTGGCTGATCTACCTTGACTCGGCCTTTAAATGCACTTCTGTTCCAAGATGATCGACCTTCCAAGGCTTTTCAAAATCTTATTCTTGTATTGCTTGATCTGGGTGTGCTCGTATGAAGTATGCTTTTCTTTTCTCTTTTATTTTTTTTCTTTTTTTTTCTTTTTCTCTTCTAAAGGAATTCAATTCATCATATTCCTTTGTCTCGAGGATAATGATGGAGTATACAACAGAACCTCGAGTTACTCGGCATAGTCATGATTTGAATATATCATTATCACTCATGTAGCTACTCCACTTTTGACTTGAAAGATGGATGGAGTATACAACCACCTTCTGAGCTAATAAATTTTCGCTACAGAGGAGTGCCCCAAAGATTTTACTCGTTTCTCTCTTTTTAAACACTCTTATATGGGAATACCTTTTAGTAAACCCAAACAGTGGAGTGTAACCTCTCTCTCTTTCTCTTTTTTCTTTTTCTTTTTCTTAGACTACCCATTTTGGGTTTTCAGTCTTGAGTCCATTTCTCTTATTCAATTGTATCTATTGATGTCTACTCCCTGCTTGAAAGTAACCCATTCTCTGCGGCTCTTCTAAACTGATGTCTATTGAATGGAGAATTTTTCATGCGTCTTCTTTTTCTTTATTGTATTGCTCATCCATAATTGCATCGGCCTTCTGGTTGCCATTTTCCTATTTGTCTTCAACCATTTCCTTTTGGTGATTCTCTGGCCTTCGTATATCTGGTCCCATTTTTTCCTCCTTAAAAAGTGAACGAATACCCTTCGTCGTCTCATTCATAGACATCTAGAGATAATCTTTAGGGGGTAGATGTTTAGGGTTAACACTCGATTCAAGGATCTTAAACAAAAAATGCTTGAGAAGGGAATTCCTAAATGGGATTTGCCCATTATCTAAACACTCATTTTGTTCCTCCATAGGCCTAAATGGAATAGCGGATACTCACATTTGCAATATAATCACAACATTCAATTTATTCTAAACATAAGCAGCTTAGAATTGATCTTTATATTAAAATTAAAGGTACCCTGTGATTGAAATTCGAGGACCAGATAAAAATGATATATACATATGCATGTCTTTTTCACAAAATGTGCATATGCGTATGGGAGAATAAAAACTACCACATGACAATGAATGAAAGGTATAAAGAATCGAAGAATGCAAAAAATGCAAAAATATTTTCTAAATAAAAAAATAAAATTTCTATTATGACAAAATAACCGCACTATGACATTTGATTTTAAAAAAATCTACAGCTTAGCTCATAGATTTATTTTGCATTTTTCCCAAATACACAGGGATCAACGGTTTTGACTTGCCTTTACCGGTGGCCGTTTGCTCCGGGCTAGCTGTACCATTCCCCTGGGTACAATCACTTAATACCAATCATGATATTGGATTTTCCAAAGGATTTATTTTCCTTTGACCATTCGTAAAAATAGTTTTTCGATGGATATTTGAATTATCCATTGTCTTAAACTTTACCGTGTTTAAGCAGGTTATGCCAACATTTCTGTCGGATTTCTCAAACTCCAACATTTTTATTATGACAAAATAATTACAAATATTTTTACAAAATATTCCTACTATTTTTGGGTTTAAGTCGTAAGGCTTTTCTATACAATGTTCTAAAAAAAAAAGAAGCCAAAATGTGGGAAATAACATATTTGCAAAAAGGTGAGAAACCCAAGCATATGGACTTTCAAGTCATTATCAGGGCGCCAACTCATCCTAGACTTCTAGATGTGGTGTAAGCACGCCCTAATTCTTTTGTTCTCCAATGTTCGATTAATTGGTGTTAAAAATTCCCTTGTTAACCAACCTCTTGATCGTAACGGTCTTCACTTCTTTTTAGAATGCCCCGGTACCCCTTGAAATCTGATGAAATGACCAAATCAAGGACTAATCAAAACCATCTTATAATAAAAATGTCAACTTTTCCCCTTTTATTGACCTCTTTCTCAAATCTATCTGGTCAAATCTTGATTTCTTTGTTAGTTCCATTCTCTCTCTTTTTCTGAACTAGTTCTCAAATACTTTGAACCCCAAAAATCTTAAATCATGAAAGGTAATGTTGTTAAATATGCAATAAATGTGCAATGCAATACTAAAATGTAAACATGAACGCAATAAGGTATTGATTCCAAAAGTGGTCCCCATAGAACAACTTTCATTGAGACCAAAAGGTTTCGTTGCATCATATATTCTTCTCCTAAGCTCAAATTCCATCTGAGTAGTCAATTGTTGTATTAGGCTGACCCCTTGTTATGAATTTCCATTTTCTAAATTCCAAAAGAGTTTAAACTTGTCGCTTGAAGCCTATACAATTCTCAATATGGTGCCCCTGAATTTTGGATGATACTCGCAACGTCTTTGATGTTCTACCAATCTGGATAGGGTGGTTTTAGCTTTCGTCTTCCAGTTATTAGTAGGAATACTATCATTGGGATTCGAACCTTATCTTGAGTATTGCTTTTCTTTGACCTTACCCCTCGGGTGATTGCCGGCTCACTGCAGAATTTGGGCTTTCTGTTTTTTGAAACCCAATACATTCGTCTTGATGAGGTCTTCAAGTCTACTCCTTAATGCCCCATAATTCTCGATAGCGTGACCTGAACTCCCTAAATGGTAACCACATCTGACACGGCTATTGTAACCCTTCGAGGTTCCTTTCAACGAGCATTTGGAGTAACTTGGTGTACCTCATAGGGATCGGGCCGTGTTTCTTCATATCACTCGCTTTTCGAGTTTCTTCTGAATCTTTCTCTATTTTCTGGGAGCTTGACTCGAATGTACCTCCCACTGGTTTGCTGATGCGAATCATAAAAGGGTTCAAACTATCGTATTTTTTGGTGTTGACTGGCTTAGGGTAGGATTCTGACCACCGAGCCCTACATTTTAATTCTTGGTCAATTCTTTTCTCAGTTCGATAGATCGCTTACCTTTCATCATAGCAGTCATCAAACTCATAATTTCGGTCATCTACTTCTTCATCTCTTGTGTACTAACACTGGTATCGTCTACCAAGATCGACCTAAAGTCTTTAGATGAACTCCCTTCTATTGTCTTAGTTCTATCTTTAGGACCAAACTTCAAACTCGTATCCTTTCTTATCTGATCAGAAAACCTTTTGTCTATTATGAATGATTTCTAATTTTGAGCGACCACTCGTGAGTCAATACCTTTAAAATTATATAAAGTAAATGCAAGAATGAATGCAAGTAAAAGAGTCAATTCCATAGGTGATCACTCTAGAACAACTTTCACCGAATATAAAAAGGTTCTCGATACAACAGATAAAACATGTTCTTCTAGAGATGGGCTTCAACTTTAACTCCTAATTCCTCGATCGCTTTAAGTGGGCAGACGACTTTTTGTCCCTTTTTTGTCTCCAGATTAATTGATTTTAAGGAGAAGAAAAGAGAAAAAAATCCTCATGGAAGATTTAAGTTAAAAAATCAAAATTTTTAATACTCTTATGGAAGGATTAAAATTTTAAGAAAAATTCCCTTGTGGAAGTGTTGAATTAGAAAAAAACGATTATAAGAAAAATATTCTTAGGGAAATTGAAATAAAAAATTCAAGGGAAAAATGTGTCCTTAAGGAAGGATTCGATTTTAAGAAAATACCTTTGTGGAAAAGTTGAAATAAAAGGTTTTAAGAAAAAATGTCTTCATGGAAGGGCGATTTTTTTAAAAAAATAACCTTACGAAAAGGTAAAGTTAAAAATTCAATTTTTAAGAAAAAAATCATTACGAGAATGTTAAATTAAAAATTTGATTTAAAGAAAAATACCCATAAAAGGGTTAAATTTAAAAACTTAATTTTTAAGAAAAATACCCTTACATAAGGGTTAAATTAAAAATTCGATTTTAAGAAAAATGACATCTCTTTTAGAAAACTACTGAAAAAGCTTTAATTTTCTGCAGTTGGCATTCTCGCTGGCTTGATCACTTCTGGCACCGATGTCGATCCTACATTTTTCATCTTTGTCTTGAGACACCTTCCATTCATGGTAAAAGTTTTCTAATTTGATTGATCAATTTGGAAATTGACCATTTATATCATGTCATGTGAATACAAAAAAAGATATGCAAAAGAAAAAAAATGAGTTAGTAAATCGAGTGCAATTAATAAGCAATAAATAAATACGAGAAAGCAAGAGAATTTCGAAGCATGAAATAAGCCTAATCACATGTCATCTAATATTCTAGGCTGTCCGCATGGCTCTGGAGGGGTGGGCTTTCTATGTTCTCTACATGCAATTTTGGTGCTAAAAGGTACCCGAATTGTCCTTGCTGTTCCCTACTAAGGGTGACAAGGCCCCCGATCATCACCCATTATAGGCTCATTTTAACCGGGTTCAATTCAGGGGGACCTATTCCTCTATGTCCATACGGGGAAATGATATTCCCACGAAAACATAGAGTAGTAGAGCCCCGAAGGTACTTGCTAGGCCCATACGGAGGAACAATATCCTCTCGAAAGTAATAGCGTTTTCCCTTCACTTAGACAAACAGGTTTATATGTCCAATTTTAAATGCGTTAAAATAAACTCGCATTTATAAACAAATATTAGTTTAATTGTTATTTTAACCCGTAACTTATGATATTAGTAAAACGATAAAATTTTTAGCTTAACTCCTTTTTGTTTTAAAAAACAAAATCACTCCCCAACGAAGTCGCCATGCTGTAGCGACTATTTTTCCTGGCACCTACCGCAACGAAAATAAATTATAAATTATATTAAAAGGGGTCCCGCTTTTATTTGAACATTTTATTTAAAAGGGGAACTTGGAGAAGGCTCGTATTTTAATAAAAATTATATTAGAAAAATGTTTCCCCCTTTTATTTGAAATTTGATTAAAAGGGGATTTCTTTGGAAAACTCGTATTTTTTTGAAAACTTGGAGTCGCCACCAGCCACTTTGGGTAGACCGGACACCATTAGAAGAAAAACCAGAGATTCCTTTTTTAAAAAACTTGGGTTCAAGAGTTGATTATGGATGGGGAAGGTTAGCACCCTCACACCGCCCAAAATTGGTACCAAATAATTACTGCTTTATTAATCTCAAATTTTATGGATTAAAGTGACGATTAAATTAAAATTCGATTATATGTGCGAGTGAATTTTAAGGGCTCCAGTGTTCGAGGGATAAACGAAAACTACCATCTACGTCTTAGACTAGTAGCCAAGTTTACCGTCGAAAAAGGGAGCACCGCATTGACAATTAAATATATCGAATATGCAACTTAAAAAAAACATAATAAATTATACATAAAAATAAAAGCATGAACATGACATAAAAAACATATATTAAATATAAAAATGAACATATACATTAATTTATCATAATATCTAAACCATGCATCTAATACAACATACAAAACTATATATATTCCTACTTCTAATACAACATACTTTGACCGACCCCATCGAGACCTCCATACCATCTCATCATGGCCTAAAAATTTAACTCGATTAAATACTGGACCAAAACCCTTGCAAGTAGAGAGCATTGCTCTCTTTATGGCCTGCCGCTCGGGCTCCCACATTTTTGGGGCTCCCTTTGGCCGGTCTCCATGCCTTCAATTGTTTGCTCCCCACGCCTTTATAGGCATAATAAGGGGAATGACGTGGCTCTTCTTGAGCCACATGCTTTCATTTTTTTTGCTTTTTATTTTTTTATTATATATATTATTATATTTTTTGGATTTTTTTTGTAGATTTTACATTAATAATATTATTATACTAATAATACTAAAATCCGGACAAAAATAAGTAATTACACATTTTTGAAAGAAGGGGAGCATGTGGTGCGTTTCTCGTAAACAATGACTCAAAGAAATGTAACGGTCCAATTCCGGGACAATTCGTTCGAGTTGTTGCCTAGGTCGATTGTCATTCTACCGGACTGCCAAAACATGGTTTTCAACACCGCAAAGGTGAGCACGATGCCTAACAAGAGGGTTACAACAGTGGACAAAGTGTTTGATACAGCTGATAGCTGGAAAGAGCTCAAGGAAGACATCCCCAGCTTTTTAGATACCTCACTGCAATCCAATTCGTTGTTGGAACAAATGAATACAACCAAGGACGTGTCTGATTACCTTTGGTACACATTCAGGTATTCTTCTTGTATCTCAATTAATACTTTCTCGATAATAAAATCGAAAAAAGTAATATTAAATGAATGCTAAGCTTATGAACATAATAATGAAAACAGCTTTCAACCCAATTCATCTTGCTCCGAACCTGTGCTTCACATTGAGTCCCTTGGACATGTTGCAATTACTACGTCAACATCAAATTTGTAGGTACAAATTTCTAATTCCAATGAAACTCTTTTTTCAACTAAAATTTATTAACTGTTGATATGTACTTTTGCTCAGAAACTGGACATGGAAGCCATGACACTAAAGGATTTAGTATGGACGTTCCAATTAGCTTAAATGATGGCATGAACAATGTATCAATACTGAGTGTTATGGTTGGATTACAGGTAATCTTTGTCTGCTCACAAATATATATATATATAAGCAAATAATCAAATTTTAAGATTACATGTACTAATAACAACATTTTTTTATTTGAATGAATTTATTTGAAGGACTCGGGAGCTTATTTGGAGAGTAAATATGCAGGGTTGAATAAAGTAAACATTCAATGTTCGGAATCAAACACATGACTCTACCAATTATAAATGGGGATATCAGGTATACATGCAAATCTAATTTAATCTACTCTAATCTAATCATTTCAACAAATAAATGGGATAATTGCTCTTAACACTAATTTTTATGTATTTATTTTGTAGGTTGCTTTGAAAGGGGAAGCGTTAGAAATATATAAAGAAGAAAATTTAGAAAAAGTGGAGTGGAGTGAGATTGATGAGTCTACAAACAAGTCGCTCACTTGGTACAAGGTGAGGTTCAAACCAAGTTTACATGGTTTTCTAACATATATTACCAAAGTACATATGGTAAAAGGTATGAATTTTGTCAGACCACGTTTGATGCACCCGTTGTAGATGATCCGGTTGCCTTAAACATGAGTTCAATGCAAAATGGACAAGTTTGGGTGAATGAACAAAGCATTGGTCGGTATTGGGTTTCATTCCATACCCCTAAAGGAAATCCCTCCTAAACTTAGTAAGTGCTCACCATACCCTCAATACTGTATTTTGATTAATATTAAATTTTCTAGTGATAACTTATCAACAATCAGTTGGTCTAGCGGAATGAGGCTCTAGGTTCCTGCTTCGAATCTTGGCATTGTGAACGAAAAAATTGAGTTGAGAGAGTCGCTTCATGTTGGGTATCTGAACAACCCGATTTAGATTACTCAGCTAATGAGTCGGATACAAGCATCTTTCTGCCCAACAATGATTCAAGAAGAGCAGCTTCTTCTTCCTGTCCAAAATATAAAAATAAAAAGGCAGAACAATCAATTAGTTTAGGTCATTTCAGCAGCAGAGTAAGAACTAAGAACAAGGTAATTATTAGGGTGGCATACCACTAAGGCATTGAACTCAGTTTCCTCATCAATGTCACTCATAATTGGAGGGTCCTCCAGGAGATCATGAGCATCCCACTTCATAACAACCTTCATACTCATTCTTTCTCAATTTATTGCTTGTAGACATGAATTTAAATACACTATTTACACACATGAGCATACAATTCAATAAAAAGATTGAAACTCTGACCACATTCAAGTCTGAAATAGTAATTCTTTCAAAGATACTTGTAGTTACCTTGACGACAACGAATAGTAGCAGATCATATGGTGTGTAAATCATGCAATGAGCACCATCCTGGATAGAAAATCAGGGTTTGGTAAGAAATATCAAATTAAATAATAATGATGATAGTGTAGGAAAATTCGGTTAATCCAAAACGAATAAACAAATATAAACGAAATTAAATTCAAATTGAAATAAATTAATTCGAATACAACCAAACCGATTTAAATCGAAAACCAGTAGGAAACATGTTGAGGCCTGAACGAAAGCAGTTTCCTTAAGACAGATTCAACCACTCCTTGGTGCTTGAGTTCGTCGGTCGTCAGTCTCCCAGGATACAACAACAAGTGATCTTCTACAGCAGCACTTATGTAGAGATCACAAACAAAACCTTGCCTTTGCCCATCACCGAAAATAATATGCAATTTTCGAAAAGATTGAAGATTTTTGAGTTGTTGAAAACTGAAAAATTGCTCAGTATATATAGGGGAATGGAAGAGGAAAAATATGAAAAATATATGCCTAGGCATGAGGCATAATTTCCATATACATCATTCAATAACTACTAAGAGGGTAAGTGTATATAAACACTTCCCATGCTATTTATCCTACCAATGTGGGATAAAAGGGGTTTTACTTCCTTACTCAATTCATAACTACCATACTTTGAGCATCAATTTCGCATTCATTACTCAACCAACTTGACCATATGAGATACCGCTGTAAAGGTCTCATAGAGTAGAATAAGACCCAATAGAATTATTATTCGAATATTCACCTTTACCCTTTCGTAATATGGCTCAAAGTTACCATTTTCTCACATTTTTCCAACAAATAGTGATGACACTGTGTTATTTACCTCTTTTCAGAGGTCTGTATGGTCACAAGCTACACCTCTTTTAAGTATGTATGTACCACAAGCTCTTTCAACCAAAATTACTAAAGAATTTTAATGGATTTCATCTTCTTATTTTTTTCTCCAAGGAGGTTAAATAGCTCTTTTGTTTTTCTCTTTGATAATTGAAATAGCACTTCACGCTACCATATCTTTGAGTAATTTAATGCATTCTACAAGGTAATTTACATGTTAGGTCTTTGAACTTAGCATCAACTTTCATATGTCGCATTTTTTTTAAATTCACCAAATTACATCATTATACTTTATCATTAACAATTTAGAACATTTATGCTAATTTCTTAAATGCTTTCCCTCGACCATTAAAAAAATCTTTGGTCAACCGGATCATGCCACATGGCACATCTGACTGTCTCTTTTTAATAAAAATATAGTCAATGTCATATTAAGTGTCATAGAGACACAGACTAACTCCTTTCCTGCGTCACTTTGACACTTCCTCTCTAATGACTAAGTCAACCTAAACTTCATAAAAAGTGTTAAATACAAGCTAAACGTAGTGGGAAAAATAATAAGGTAAGTATGTTGGTTTAAGTTCGTAAAGGTTGTGATGGTCACCTACTTGTTTATTGATTATTTAATTGGCTTTGCTGGTGTTTGCTGGGTTGATTATTGGGATGGCGCAGTAGGCAGATTAGGTGCTTTGCTACTGACATTAATGGCCCTTGCCGAGATAGACTGATTTTCTGGTCATGATTCATTTTCTATTGTAGGTGTAATCATTTATTTGTATCTGTTTTATAAATATCAGTTTAATAATTAGTATATACTATTATTGCCTGTATACATATATTATATATGTACGTGTGATTAGTATATATAATATATATGTGTGATTAATGTGTGAATACATGTATACTATATATTATGTATGTGTACGTATTAGTAATTATCATAGGATGTGTGTTGTATGTATGTCTGCATGTTACGTATGATTTAATTGTTTATATGTATGAATGTGTGTTATATATGAGTGTTAACATTGTATATGCATGCTCGTATTAAGGCTTGTATGTGTATGTATATGTATACGTATGTGTGCCCGTGTGTGTATGTACACACGTATTATTATTATTATTATTATTATTATTATTATTATTATTATATATATATATATATAAACAAATAATATATTAACCCCCCAAAAGTTATTATTAATAGTCCAAGTCCATTTTGCATAATGAAACCCATATTGTAAATGTCCAAATCCAATACAAATTACAGGCCAAAAATTAAATATTACAAAGCAGTTCGGCCCAAACCCTAACCCAATGGCCTAAAGCCCTAATTCATATCAGATTTAATAACCCTAATACCCTCTCTTTATTATGCGCAGCCGATCCTGGGCTGTTGGATCAAATCTTGATCCAACGGCCACGATCGAAAGAAGAAGGCCATCCAGCTGCCGCGTGAAGGACACGCTCGAGCCCTCCAGCTCCCCACGCTCGAGCTCCTCGACTGTCGCGTGCCACGTGGCATCATCTGGTACAGTCCCGCCCATTCAAGCATGCATCTGAACCGTTCAATCTTTAAGGCATCTCAGCCGTTGGATCAAATCTGATCCAACGACCGATAACGGATCTGGCCAAAATGACACTGCCACCATGCCTCCACCATGCCGCCGTACCAACCACCGTATCAAATCAGACATGCAAAATCACAGAAAAAACAGGGATTATCAGCATCCAAATCCACCAAAATATGTATTTTTCTTTTTTTTCTATCTACCAAACAAAAAAATCAGAACGAAAAAGGACACATATATATTAGATGTATCAAAAATCTTTTGTAACCAATTACCATTCACAAAAATAAAAAAAATAAAAAGCTTCATTCGGTAATGATCTTTCCCAACTTTCTCTTTGCATGCATACATATTCGAAACATAAATAAAAAAGAAAAGTGAGAAGTTTACCCTCGGCCATAGATTTCCCCGCCGGTGATAAACTGTCGGTCCCAAAACTGAATACGGTGAGCCAAAAGGGGGAAGGCTTCTGGTTTTTTTATAAAAAGGGTCAAGTGGTTTATAATTCGGTCTTTCCTAGTTCTAAGAAAGATCATTTTTTAAAAAACCCAAGAATAGATTCGTGCTTAGGTGGGAAAACTGGTGTTTTGGGTTGGTTTCGAGAGCCAGCCCCCGCTGACAAGCGGCGGAGAGCAAGGTGGTCAGGGAATGTTTTGTTTTAAAGGGTGGTTTGGTTTCTGGGTTTCAGAGAGAAATGAGAGCTTTGCTCTTAAGGGTAAAAAAATGAGTGAAAGGGGAAATGGTAACCGGTCAAGTGGTTATATAGACAACAAATAAAAGCTTCTGGTTTAATTGTTCATTAAGGACCCCCACGTTCTTGGATTTTTTAAAACGGGCTTGCCCCTTGGTACAATTGCAACTCCAATCCCTCGTTCTTTTTAAAATCTCTCAATTCAGTCACTAAATTAAACCAATCAGATATCAAATGGTCAAATTACATGCTTAATCACCCCGTGTTTTTAAATTTTTCATTTGGAGTGTGCCCCATGGTCTTTTTACAGCTTCAGTCCTTGTACCTTTATTTCAGGCTATAATTAAGTACTGTAATATATGTTTTTTCTTTGTATTGCTTCCTGGTTTACATTTATTCTATTTCAGTCCTGTTTACTCTTGTTCAATTTCAAAGTTTATGTTTGCAAGCATGTAATCCTTTTTTATGATCAATTATGTTTTTCATGGTTTGTTATTTATGTTTTTATATGCATGTTAAGATCATTAATGTTTTGATGCATATGATTTTATGTGATCATGTTTATTTTGTTCATATCCTATACGTTCGTTTTGCATGTTACATTTTAATATAGTTTGCATATCACATTTATACATTAAGCATGTATCTTATGATCATTTTGCATTGTAGGTTGTATATTAGTTTTGGGGTAATATGTTCATTATGTGTCATATCATATCTTTGTAGCTTTGCTAATATACATTATGGTTGGGTTTTTTTGTTGTTGTTAAATCCATTAGTTTATGCATGTTTTTTTTTTGAATAACATGCAAGTATTTATAATTTATAAGTTCACATGATTTGATCCATGTATGTTTCTTGCCATGATCGCTTAGGTGCATTTGTGATATAGATATTAGAGTGCCGTATGATAAAGCTTTAATGTACCATTTTGGTATTTTGATTTTCTTGCCTAGCATCATGTGTGTGTATATATATATATATATATGTCATGTATATTTTGCATTGGTGCTTTCTTTACGTGTTTAAGCATGCTAGATTTAATTAATTTAGTTTTTGGAAGCATGACTTTGTTGCGTGTTTATATGTATATCCTTGTTTTATTATTGGGACATGTTACATTGCTTTTGTTCATGCATTTTACATTTTAATATTTTTATGCTTTTATGTTTTAATTCCATTTCTTTGCAAATATTGGTTTATAATGTTTTTTTGTTAAGTTTGCATAACGGATATACATTTTGTTAATGTCGTACCCTTTTATTCGAGCGTAAACGTTGCTAGTATCAAGCGCAGTGATGGTGGTTTGACAGTTTACTCTCGAATAACGGGGCCCTTAAAATTTACTCGCACTTATAACCAAATTTTAATTTAATCGCCACTTTAATCTGAAAAGTTTAATATTAATAAAGCGGTAATTATTAAAGTACCAATTTTGGGCGGAGTGGGGGTGCTAATCCTTCTCCATCCGTAACCGACTCCCGAACCCAACATTTTTAAAATCTCTGGTTTTATGGTGTCCGCCCTACCTCAGTGGCCGGTGGCGACTCCATTTTTAAATAAAACACGGTTTTTCTATAAACCCACAGAAGATATTTTTAAAATACTCGAAATACCCCTAAACACCTCGAAACCTGTTTTTTAGCGAGAAAGAAAGGGATATCGCTACAGAAGGCGACTCCGCTGGGGACCATTTTTGTTTTTCAAGAACAAAAGAGAGTCGAGCTTTTCAAATAATTACCGCTTTACTAATACCGGAAGTTTTGGATTAAAGTGACTATTAAAATAACATTCGGTTATAATTACGCGCTTATTTTAACGCATTTAAAATTTGGCATATAAACTTGTCATTTTTAAGTGGGGGAAAACGCCAATGCTTTCGTAAGGATATCGTTCCTCCGTATGGGCCTAGCAAGTACCTTCGAGACTCGAGTACCTTATCTTTTGTGAGGATATCGTTCCTTCGTAGGGGCATAAGCGAATGGGTCCCCCTGAATTAAACCCGGTTGAAAGGAGCCTATAATGGGTGATGATCGGGGGCCTTGCTACCCTTAGTAGGGGGACAACAAGGACAATTCAGGTACCTCCTAGCACCAACACTGCATGTAGAGAACATAAAATAACCCACCGCTTTAGAGCCATGCGGATAACCTAGGTGCTTCAGATGAGATGTAAATAGGGTTGTTTTGTTTGTTTATCATATTTAATTTGACCCTTTATTTATGCATTTATTGATTTTAACTAGTACTGACTTGTTTTCTCTTTTGTTTTTTTGCATATATCATCGCATTCGCATTATATAGGGTATTGATTCCCGAGTGGTTTCTCCCACAATAGAGATTGTTCATGATGGACCAAGGGTTCTTTGACCTGACGATATGAGGTTCAGTTCCAGAGTTCCATCCCGAGGCCAGCTCGGAGATAGTAGAAGAAGGATCGTTCAGAGACTTCAAATCATATTTGGCAAACAATGTCAGTCCTGGTAGCAAGCGAGGTGGGATACGAGAGTTAAAGAGGAAAATGGCCGAGATAATGAACTAGATAAATGCTATGTGAAAGGTAAGCAACCTGTCGAACTTAGAGAAGAATCGATCAAGGATCAGAATGTAGAACAGAATGGTCAGAATGTCAAGATAGGCAACACCATTAAATATGACAAGTTGAATCCATTTGTGATCAATCTCAGGAAATAGACAAGTGGTACGTCTGGGGTAGAGACCCTAAAAACAGATGCAAAACTAGGAGAAGCCCGAGAATCAAATGACATAAAGAGGCATAGTCCTATACCTGTGAGATACACCGAGCTGCTTTCGTTGCTCATTGAAAGGAATCTTATCATACCGGTGAAGTCTGTACCAAAGATACCTCATTATCCAAAGGGTTACAATAGTCGTACCTAGTACAACGACCACATGGGGGATTCGGGTCATCACACTGAGAACTATGGAGCCCTGAAGAACAGAGTTTAGGATCTTATCGGGATGGGAGTTTTGGGTATCGAAGATAGATAACCCCGATTCTACAATGAGCTAGCCATTGCCCAAGGGGCAAAGTCGAAGAAAGGTCACTATCCAGTCTAAGGTTCGGGTAACACAGAAGTGAGTCATTAAGATGAGACAAATTCATGAGCCGGGAGTAAAAGTATCTCGGAAGATGAACTTGCATTCGAGTACGACCAGCTCAAGTAGGAGAGGTATGATCTGAGCGAGAAACAAAGGATACACAAGACGAGTGCCAAAAGTTTCACTTTGAATTCAAGAATGTCGGTCTGGGCGACACCTTTGAATAATGGGTTAATGGTATGATTCAGTTGAAAAATGATTTGGAACGTTGGAAGTAGAAATGCAAGACTGGTAAAAATAAAGCCAGATCATTGTCACAAAAGCTGAAAGAAGCTAAAAACCAACGCGACATCCTCCAAGGTGAGTTGGAAAGTAGTCTGGCTATGGACGAGATCCTGAAATCAAGTCTGCAGCAGAAAGGGGAGGAATCTCAAGACCTCAAATGGAAAACGTAGCACTCAAAGAACAGATAGAAAGGCTCAAGACTTCTTTACATACCGGTGAGATTCGTGCTGAAGCATACAAGCAGACCGAGTATAAAAGTTTCAAAAAAGTAACTGTCAAGCTACGAGAGGCCAAGCAAATAATACAGGAGAAAGACCAAGACATGAAGATTGTTATGACTCAAGCGCGACAAGTGGCCCAATAGGTAGCGGACTTAGCTGATGCAACAATGCTGATAAGCCAGAATATGGATCCAGTGTTGGACCGTGAAGGAAAGCTTACAAGTCTATTGCATGAGGTTAAGAAATTAGGTGCTAGAGCTCACCGCTATCTGTAAAATCCTAATACCTGATGTAATGAAAGCTTTTGGTCTGAATGAAAGATGTTCTATAGGGACAAATCACTTGCTGAATCAATACCTTATTACTTTTTTGCATTGCATCATGGCATTTGCATCATTATACATACATTCATCTGTTTTCGCAATAATATTGATAGTACAAATATTGTGGCAGTGAGGCTAAAAGTTAAGCCGCAACCATTCCGCGTCCATACTTTGCCCGGTTCCAAAGCAAATAACGGAGGACAGAATAGTCAGTTTGGAAAAGGGGCAGAAAGATTTGGAAGTACATTTCGATAAAGCCAAACAGAGCCTCAGCGAGCATATCGCTCAATCGCAAGCTGCGATAGTATCCGACATAATTGCATTGCTGGCAAAAATGCCTTGGGAAAGAAAATGTTGAAGACGAAGTCGCCCAGGAGACAGAATGTACTGCATCTCACAGCAAGGTTCAACCAATGACGCCAAATCCTGCTAGGAGAATATACATCGACCCTTCAGGGTATTTGCTAGTCATAAAGCAGAGGCATCTGAAAGCCAACCCATGGATACATAGGCATTCTACGAGAAAGAGGTGCCAGATCTGGACTTGGTCGAGAAAATTAGAAATGAAGTGGAAAAGAAATAGGAAGAAATGTTTCGTCTCATAAAGGAAAAATTCAAAGACATGTAGACTTTAGAGGAACCAGGGAATGACGCTAGTGATCTGAGCCTAGTATCCGACCTTGTTTTACCATTGAAGTTCAAGACCCCTAATTTCGATAAATATAATGAAACTTTGTGTCTTTCCACGCATATTACCATGTAGTGCCGAAAGATGACTACTTTTGTAAAAGATGAAAAGCTTTTAATCCATTGCTTCCAGGATAGTCTGACTGGGGCAGCCATCCGGTGGTACAATCAATTGAGTCGGGTAGATATCAAGTCCTGGAATGATCTTTCGAAAGCCTTTACGGAAAAGTACACACATATAACAGATCTGACCCTAAATCGATTCGTGCTGCAAGGTTTAAAGCAAAAGCCTGATGAGAGTTTCCGTCAGTATGCTCAACGATGGCAAGATATGGCATCTCAAGTCCAACCCCCGATTCAAGAAAGTAAAATTACTCCTATGATTGTAGATACTTTGAAGGGAGTGTTGTACGATCGTCTGGTAAGCCGCTGTGCTGACAACTTTGCAGACTTAGTCATGGTTGGAGAGCGCATTGAAGATGCAGTTAAGAAGGGGAAGATAAGGGATCCCTACAGCACATTTCCTCAAAAGGAAGAAGATTCTCATGTTCATATGGTGAGTGCTCGCCCAATCAGTCAGCCCAGGGTCGTCCTCACAATCAGTCTTCACGATACGTAAAACCTGCAAAGGTATTCCATCCCATTCCTATGGCCTACATTGAGTTGCTTCCGATGCTTATCGAAAAGAAGCTGCTAGCCCCTATCCAATCTAAGCCAAACGATCCTCCATATCTGGCGGGGTATGACGTCAATGAGGTATGTGATTACCATTTGGGGAGTACAGGCCACACAACTAAAAATTGTGGAGCTCTAAAAAATAAGGTCCAAAGTTTGATCGAAGCCGATCATCTGAAGTTTTAAGGACAATAACATACATGAATTTTGGGGAGGTGCTAACTTCCCAATTAGATGTTTAACTAGATTTCATGCTTTTCAAAGGTAATGCGAAGTCAGCTTTACTATTTTAGGCCTGCAAACTAGTAAAGACATTTTGTAGGGGCATATGTCTTGTAAAAGGAAAGTTCTTTCGCATAATATTTTTTGTGCATGTTTAGCAAGCGATTTTCATTCTTTGATTCATTAAAACATTTCACTCATCGGTAGGGGTTAGCTTTTGTTTTTCCATATGCTTACTCATATTTTTGCACAAAAAATGTATCCGGCTATTGTGTCCCTATATATCAATTGCATGAGGGACATCATTTTAACCTAGGTGATTGTTTTTGAGCAGCATGCATCTACTAGAAATTAAAGGCTGCGGCGAAGACGAATTTGTAATTACCTTTCGAGTTATTTTGGTCAATCATTAATGACCCTGCTTAAGCATAATTTACTGTACTTAAAAAAGGGCATTTCCCACGTTTAAAATAAATGAGAGAAGAAATCCTAAGAAAAAGCACTCCAATGTTCGAAGCCTGGTAATAGGCACATTCAAAGCCTGGTAATAGGCATGTTTGAAGTCTCAAATAAGAGTGTGGCAACTTCGGGGCACTCTTCTGAAGTGATAAGATGGCAAGGCACCATCTAACAAAGAAAAAAAAAGAGAAGAAGAAGAAAGAAAATAAGAAGAGAGAGAAGAAAAATAGCTTCATGAGTGATGGTAATATTTTTGTCTCATGATAATGCTGAGTAGCTCGGGGTATTGTTGTTTGCTCCATCATTATTCAGCCAAAAGAATGTGATGAGTTGAATTTCCCAAACAAAAAGAAAATGAGCCAAAAATGATAATTTAGAATTGAGGCTTATCTTATAGGGTCATAACCTAGCCAAAAAACACAAATAACTCGGAATGTATTTCAAATTTTTAGATAACAATTCAGCTTTTGAGGTCCCCAATATACATGATATGCTTGGGGGTAATCGCCTGTAAGTTGTCTCAATGTCGTTTTTGCACTTGATACTCAGGGTATACGATTTGACGTATCACTATGGCTGTCAAGATTTTCTGGTCAAGCATAAAAAAAGAGTGTTTGTTTTTTTTCCAAAATTTTCCCGTTCATTTCAAAATCCAATTTTCTTTTCAGAAGATACACAGACAATTTGCCTCTGTACATTTTTTAAGATTTAAAGCCTAGAGACATAGATTCGGTTCCCCTTAGAGTACTTCTTTAAGTTCAAAAACATTGTTTGAACTCATAGATGGGTTTAGGAAAGTTGGGGCATTTTAACTTACCCTGATGTTGAGATAGATAGAGACTTTGCATGATGGGTCAAAGACAAGAAAGAATTTGAGTCCAAAATCAGTGGGGCACCATTGTCCGTGAAACAACAAAGATAGTTATAAGAATTCAAGTCAGAATAGACCCCAGATGTCAGATGGTTCGAAAGATTTTGATTAATAAAGAAGACAAAGGACTTTCTTGAGTAAAGAGATGATTTTGACCGAGGTCATTTGACTCGAAAGGTTGAACAAGGAATGAGCAACAAAGTTTTGGGGGCAAAAGCTGTTGGAGCATCAGAATGATTAATAGTTGTAGTCACATGACGAAGCCTGCCTAACCATCAAGTGGTGACTTGAGTACTAAGAAGTCTGAGAAGATGGTGACAGGGTTTCATGCATCATTGCATCCTTATGAGTCTACATGAATAGGTCGCACCTTTGCATCCCCAACAATCGTGAGAATAGCATTTTACATGAACATATGCATCTTTACATCAAAAGGTGTGCTCATGTATCATCCTTAATGGGAAAACATTCATACAAGAAGATGGACAAATAGTTTCCAAGAAGATGACTTCAACAAAGACTTTGTGCACCTCTGCATCGATCCAGAAGACACGTGCTTGAGTGTCGCCTTCCTTAAAAAAAGAAGAAAAAAACACAAAAAAGAGAAAAAGAAAAAAAATAGAGAAAAGAAAGAAGATCGGTTGACCAGAGAAAATGTCAACATTTTCGAGTCGCCACTCTGAGGGATTTCTAGACGGATAAAACCAAGGTATCACTTAAGGTTTTTTCTTAAAAACCAAATATTTTAATGACATCCTTTCATAAGGATGCTTTCCTTAAAATCAACTTCTTTAGTTGGATCCTTGCTTAAGGATGTTGTTCTTAAAATCAACTTCTTTAGTTTGATCTTTCATAAGGATGTTTACCCTAGAAAGAGGAAGAAAAGAAAAAAAAGAATGAAAAAAAGAAAAAAAGAAAAAAAAAAAAAAAAAAGAAGGAATAAGAAAAAAGGGAGAAAGAAGAAGAAGGAAAAAGAAAGAAAGAAGAAGGAAGATTGATTAGAGAAAAATGTCACTAGACTTTCGAGCCGTCACCTTGGATGGATTCCTCGTGATGTCTAGACGGTTTTTCTTAAAATCAAATTCAGTCCTTTCTTAAGGATAGTTTTCTAAAAATTAATTCCTTAATTTATCCTTTTATAAGGATGTTTTTGTTAAAATCAAATTCAATCCTTTCTTAAAGATATTTTTCTAAAAATTAATTCCTTAATTTATCCTTCCATAATGATGTTTTTCTTAAAATCAAATTTCTTAATTCAATTTTTTGTTAAAGATATTTTTCTAAAAATTAATTCCTTAATTTATCCTTCCATAAAGATGTTTTTCTTAAAATCAAATTTCTTAATCCAATCATTTTTTGGGTATTTTTCTAAAAATTAATTCCTTAATTTATCCTTCCATAAGGATGTTTTTCTTAGAATCAAATTTCTTAATTCAATCATTTCTTAAGGATATTTTTTCTAAAAAACTAATTCCCTAATTTATCCTTCCATAAGGATATTTATCTTAAAATCAACTTCTTAGTTTAATCCTTTCGTAAGGATTGTCTTTCTTAAGATCAAGATTTTCGAAATTCAGGTGCATACCGCTCAAGGATCCAACTAAAGAAATGTGGAGAGTTCTAGAAGAACACACGATTTCAAAGTTAAAAATAGGGAAGTCGGATAAAAATGAGTGCGTTTGGTCTTTGCTTTGTTCTCGTTTCACAAGAACAAGCAAAGAGGGGCAACTGTAATCACTCATTTTTATCTGTTTTATAAATATCATTTTAATAATTAGTATATTCTATTATTGCCTGTATACATATATTATATTATGTACATGTGATTAGTATATGTAATATATATATGTGTGATTAATGTGTGAATACATGTATACTATATATTATGTATGTGTACGTATTAGTAATTATCATGGGATGTGTGTTGTATGTATGTCTGTATGTTACGTATGATTTAATTGTTTGTATGTATGAATGTGTGTTATATATGAGTGTTAATATTGTATATGCATACTCGTATTAAGGCTTGTATGTGTATGTATATGTATACGTATGCGTATGCGTATGCGTGTCCGTGTGTGTATGTACATACGTATGATTATTATTATTATTATTATTATTATTATTATTATTATTACTACTATTATAATATATATAAACGATAATATATTAAAAAAAAACCCCTCAAAAAAATTATTATTAATAGTCCAAGTCCATTTTACATGATGAAACCCATATTATAAATGTCCAAATCCAATACAAATTACAGGCCCAAAATTAAATATTACAAGGTAGTTCGGCCAAAACCCTAACCCAATGGCCTAAAGCCCTAATCCATATCAGATTTAATAACCCTAATACCCTTCTTTATTGTGCGCAGCCGATCCTGGGCCGCTAGATCAAATCTTGATCCAACGGCCACGATTGAAAGAAGAAGGCCATCTAGTTGTCGCGTGAAGGACACGCTCGAGCCCTCCAGCTCCCCACACGTGCGTGTGTCGCACGCGTAAGGCTCCTCAACTGCCACGTGCCACCTGGCATCATCTGGTGCAGTCCCGCCCATTCAAGCATGCATCTGAACCGTTTGATCTTCAAGGCATCTCAGCCGTTGGATCAAATCTGATGCAACGGTCGAGAACGGATATGGCTGAAAAGACACTGGCACCATGCCTCCACCATGCCGTCGTACCAACCACCGCATCAAATCGGACATGCAAAATCATAGAAAAAGCAGGGATTATCAGCAACCAAATCCCCCAAAATATGTATTTTTCTTTTTTTTCTTCTATATACCAATCAAAAAATCAAAACGAAAAAGGACACATATATATCAGATGTATCAAAAATCTTTTGTAACCAGTTACCAATCACAGAAATAAAAAAAAACAAAAAGCTTCTTTCGATAATGATCTTTCCCAACTTTATCTTTGCATGCATACATATTTGAAACATAAATAAAAAAGAAAAGTGAGAAGTTTACCCTCAGCCATAGATTTCCCCGCCGGCGATAAACCGTCGGTCCCAAAACTGAATACGGTGAGCCAAAATGGGGAAGGCTTCTTTTTTTTTAAAAAGTGGCAAATGGTTTCTAATTCGATCTTTCCTAGTTCTAAGAAAGAGCTTTAAAAAAAAACCCCAAGACTAGATTCGTCTCTTAGGTGGGAAAACTGGTGTTTTGGGTTGGTTTCGAGAGCGGTCAACGACAGAGAGCAAGGCTGTCAGGGAATGTTTTGGTTTAAATGGCGGTTTGGTTTCTGGGTTTCAGAGAGAAACAAGAGCTTCGCTCTTAAGAGTAAAAAAGAGTGAAAGGGGAAATGGTAAACGGTCAAGTGGTTATATAGACAACAAATAAAAGCTTCTGGTTTAATTGTTCATTAAGGACCCCCGCGTTCTTGGATTTTTCAAAACGGGCTTGCCCCTTGGTACAATTGCAATTCCAATCCCTCGTTCTTTTTAAAATCTCTTAATTCTGTCACTACATTAAACCAATCGGATTTCAAATGCTCAAATTACATGCTTAATCACCCCGTGTTTTAAAATTTTCATTTGGAGTGTGCCTCATGGTCTTTTTACAGCTTCAGTCCTTGCAGCTTTATTTCGGGCTATAATTAAGCCATGTAATATGTGTTTTTTCTTTGTTTTGGCTTCCTGATTTACATTTATTCTATTTCAGTCATGTTTACTCTTGTTAAATTTCAAAGTTTATGTTTGCAAACATGTAATCCTTTTTTATGATCAGTTATGTTTTTCATGGTTTGTTATTTATGTTTTTATATGCATGTTAAGATCATTAATGTTTTGATGCATATGATTTTATGTGATCATGTTTATTTTGTTTGTTCATATCCTATACGTTCGTTTCACATGTTACATTTTAATATAGTTTTCATATCACATTTATACATTAAGCATGTATCTTATGATCATTTTGCATTGTAGGTTGTATATTAGTTTTGGGGTAATATGTTCATTATGTGTCATATCATATCTCTGTAGCTTTGCTAATATACATTATGGTTGGGTTATTTTGTTGTTGTTAAATCCATTAGTTTATGCATGTTTTTTTATTTTTATTTTTGAATAACATGTAAGTATTTATAATTTATAAGTTCACATGATTTGATCCATGTATGTTTCTTTCCATGATCGCTTAGGTGCATTTGTGATATAGATATTAGAGTGTCGTATGATAAAGCTTTAATATATTATTTTGGTATTTTGTTTTTCTTGCCTAGCATCATGTATATATATATATGTGTGTGTGTGTGTGTGTCATGCATATTCTGCATTGGTACTTTATTTACGTGTTTAAGCATGTTAGATTTAATTAATTTAGTTTTTGGAAGCATGACTTTGTTGCGTGTTTATATTTATATCCTTGTTTTATTATTAGGACATGTTACATTGCTTTTGTTCATGCATTTTAATATTTTTATGCTTTTATGTTTTAATTCCATGTCTTTGCAAATATTGGTTTATAATGTTTTTTTGTTAACTTTGCATAACGGATATACATTTTTTCAATGCGGTACCCTTTTATTCGAGCGTAAACGTGGCCAGTATCAAGCGCAGTGATGGTGGTTTGACAGTTTACTCTCGAATAACAGGGCTCTTAAAATTTACTCGCACTTATAACCAAATTTTAATTTAATCGCCACTTTAATTGGGAAAGTTTAATATTAATAAAGCAGTAATTATTAAAGTACCAATTTTGGGCGGTGTGGGGTGCTAATCCTTCCCCATCTGTAACCGACTCCCGAACCTGACATTTTTAAAATCTCTGGTTTTATGGTGTCCGACCTACCTTAGTGGCCGGTGGTGACTCCATTTTTAAATAAAACACGGTTTTTCTAAAACCCCACAGAAGATATTTTTAAAAAACTCGAAGTACCCCTAAACACCTTGAACCCCATTTTTTTTAGCGAGAAAGAAAGGGATATCGCTATAGTAGGAACTCTTGGACTTTATTTGGGAACTATGGTTACAAATGTTGTTGTGAATTGGGTAGTACTAAGTTAATAGTAGAGGAATTTTGCATTGTGGTTGTAACAATTAAGGTTTGTCGTGTTCTAATATTTGTATTTTCGAGTCGTTTGGTCTTTGACTTTATGTCGTCGATTCAAGTGGTGTTCAAGATTCTTAGGAAGACTTTAAGTTCAGATAGATCGTGATTGTCAATTGCGTGTTTTTTATTATTGAGTAGGCTTCGGTGGTGTTAGCGATGTTGTTAAAGGGGATGGTAGAAGAGGCAGGCTAGATTTCTCTTAATATTGACATCATGGTCTTTGAGGTAACAGTTTCATTTCTCTGATAAGATACTAGTCCTATAATTTTTAGGAGCTCTTGGGCTATGTATATGTACTGTGGTTACAAGTGTTGTCTCGATTTTGGAAGTACTAAGATTATAGTATGTGAATATTGTTTTGTGATTGAAACAATCAAGGTTGTTAAGTTTTAAGTTTTCTGAGATTTAGTTTGGGGTTCCTTGCTAATGCAATATATGTGATGTTCCAGACTTCTTAAGTAGGCTGATGTTTTGAGTTTTAGCAGAGGATTTTCAGCATATTTTGTCGGGGTGGTTTTGTTTGGAACCGAGCGCAGGATCGGAGAGTCTTCTGAGCTAGTTGTTCCATGTTGTTAGATGGTGTCAAAGTTTCCTTGAACTTTTATTCTTTAGTCGTTTATGTGAAGATATGGTTGAATGATGATGTTTTTTATGAATCAGTTATTGTTGGAGTACTTACTGTGTTTTTGCTGCAAATCCAGCTAGTAGAGTTAGTGTATTTGGTGTATTTTTTTTACAAATCCTATCTAATTCTAATCCTACCTAGAGGGGAGGAAAAGCAGGACTCCAGGGAAAGGAATGAGGTGTTCTTAGTGGGTTTAGAACCCATGACCTAAGGGGAATGAGAAACAAAGATGAGCAGCTTGACCAACCATCAAAATGCGCTTGCTCGTGTATTTGGTGTATTATGCATTGTCTTTGAATCCTTTGTGCACTTTCTTGATGGTTTAAAGTTACTAGGCAGTGTTGTTGGTGTTCGTTAGTGAGAGGTTAATGTTGTTGTAGGTTGAGGCGTTACATCCTTAAGAGGATGGTCTGTGAGGACTTTGTAAACCACCTTTGTTGTATATCAATTTATCAATAAATTATAAATTTCTCGAGCAAAGAGCAAAAAAAGTATGGAATAGAACTCAAGTATTAAATACTTGAACCCAACAAGTGGTTGTAGTGGAAAAGTGGACAATGGTCATATTAAGAAACCCGAGTTTAATCACTTTGTCTGCAAGGAGAGAATTTTATTAATTTGGAGAATGATTTACAAAGTTTGTTTAAAGTATGTGATAACGACCCTTTAAGCTCGGTGCTTTTAATTGTTATATTTTTGTAAAAAAATAGAGACTCGTCACCGGTCACTTGGATTAGGTAGGCTGGACACCAAAAAGTAACAAGAGAAGAAATGAACTTGGGGGCATGATTACTTGTGGGGAATGATTATTACCCCACAACACCCGTAAAATGATGTTTACTTGATCACTAATATTTTATTTCAAAGTATGAATGCATGCACATGATTAATATAAAATTCTTAAAAGTTTCAAAAAAATAACCTCGAACTCCTTCACGACCGTGAGAAACTCGATCAAATTTGAATGCATCAAGAATTAGCTATTAATCAAACAAAATTCAAGAAAATAATCTCTTATGAGAGTTTTCAAACAATTCCTCAACCGCTAGAAGAAAGTTGGCAATTAACCTCACTTAAGAAAATGTTATGTTTTAATGAAGATGAAAGAAAACGAGTTAGAACTGTTAAGTGTGTAAAAGTACTATATTTTTACCCTATTTACTCTTAATTATTGCTAGACTTAGGCTCATTTTAGTTGCATATTTAGTCATTCATGCATAATTTCATTGTTTCCTTCATCGCCCTGCTTGATTACATAAATTGGTTAATTTTCATAGAAAAAAGGTGATGCTAGGGCGTGTTTGGTGTGTGCAGGATCAAATTGCCCAAGAGAGTAGGAAATTGCCGAAGTAATTGTCGCGGCAATTAAGGACAAGAAGATGTGGCTGCCGATTTTATGGGAATAAATCCTAGAAGAGTTGGAGTTTCAAGAAGAGATTAAAATGAGATTAAATTTCAAGAGTTTTATGAGGAGTTTGAGGATAAAGATAACAGAGATTAATTATCTCTTTTATCCAATTCAATTCCAACTCAAACTTATCCTTATCAACAAGATAATCTGTAGAATTGAAGAGTTTAAATTGGATTAGGATCTTATCTCCATGGAATTCCAACGCAATCCAACTCCAATGCAAATCCAACTCCAACGCAATCCAACCTCTCCTATCAACAAACAAACCGATCATATCATCTCCAATAAATGGAGAGGTTAACGCAACTTTGGATGGGTGAAAAGGGAAATCGAAAAAGAGAGAGAGCTGATCGCACCTCATCATCTTCTTTATTTTTAGTTCATTCGATTCATGTTTGGGGATTATTCTTTCTATATCTTTTGAACCCAACCATATATTGATGTTAATTGGCTTGGGTTATTTGGGGTTTTTCGTTTTGATAAATGATTATATTTGTTTAGGTATTTGAATTTGCAATTTTAATTCAAAGTTTGTTCATTCTTGGTTCTTAAATTTTGCGAGTGAATTGGGAGAGGATCTCGTGAATTCATCTATTTATCTAATATCGGGAGAGTTAGATTCAAGAAACGAATGAGCATGGTCTTTATTCAATCAATCGATGGTGAAGACTAATTCGACTTAGGGATAAGTTGCGAATTTCAACGGCTAAAATGAGCGTAAGATCGGTTATTGTCCACCCTTGATTCACGCAGGGATGTATTATCAAGGCATGCACAATCAAAAGTGTTTCGAGTTAGGGATAACAAGAAGCCATTGAAGAAACGCTTCGCCGAACTTTGAAGGTTGTCACCCAATTGCCCAGGCAATCGCTCCATTCCCAATTGCCCAAGCAATCGCAGAATTGCCCAGGCAATCTGACTGGATCCAATTGACGGAACGATTGAGCCACTCTAGCACTCAATTACTACGACATTCCATTCAACTATCACTCTACAACTCACGATAACCCGGCCTACTCTCTTATTCGATTACTCTATCCTTTATTTCTATGTACTTAGTTTATTTTACTTATTATTCATCCCTATCAATCTATTTCTTTTTCAATGCAGTAACTTAAGCAAAGTGGCCCAAAAAATCCCTGTGGAGACGATACTCGATACTTATCATATCACTTTATTACTTGCAACGTGAATACTTGCACCATTTGCGTAGCATTCAAATCACGCAACAAGTTTTTGGTACCGTTGCCAGGGATTGGCAATTGGTGTTAGTTGTTTTTGTTATTGCATTTTTGTTATTGTTTTTACTAACTTTTCTTTTTGGTTGAATTAAAAAAAATTCAGGTACGCTACAAAGTTAAGGGACATCATCATGTGGGGGAAATAAAAGTCGATCTATTCGAGAGTTGATGATGGAAGATAAGAATCAATCAAATCAAGAGTTTCTTACACTCACCGATGTTGCTTATACCAACTGAGAAAAGCCTATACTGTGGAAAACTCGTGCGCTTGTTGTGGAGAACATTATGTGTTTGAAGATTGCCCTCACAATCCCAGTGCATATGTCTACATGGAGGACCATAGTTGGAACCATCATAAAAATCCTTCATGGTATGATCAAAATGCTCAGTTTTGTTTACCATAACAGTTTTGCTGCTGCAACAGATATGCCAAGGCAGTATAGTCATTTTCAAGAGCATTCCAATTCCTTAGAAGAAACATTGCTAGCTTCTTTGGCTAGACTTGACAGATCAATTGAAGAGATTCGAGAGCTATCAAAGTCCATGGATGCGAGGATAGCTAAGTTGGATGCACCCTTGAGGGATTCAGAAGATCAATTGAGGAGATCCACATATGCCATGGATAACATGCCCCAATAATTAATTCCTAGGGATACTAAAATCCTAAGGCAAGATGAGAAGGAGCAATACAAAGAGAGATCCCCGATGTGTGAGGATCAATTAAAACCTCCAAGTCGAGAACCTTCCAATAAGAAAGACTGCCCGACTCTTGATGAGCATTGCAACGGATTTCTACGGCAATGATTGAGGAGCCTGAACAGAGCAATCAACGACGATATTCTGAGAGGCTGAGAAGAGTAATGCTACAGCAAATTGCTCTCATCCACCTTTGCCACGGCAATTACACGACCACATGCAAGATCAACAGATTGACAATACTTTGCTAATGGACTATGAGCAGGTGATTGTTGAACCTTTTGAATTCTTTAAAAACTTACCCCATCCATTGTAGGTATGTCTTGAGGAATCAAAGTTGGTAGATCAAAAGCCATCCAAATCTCTATTGATGGAGATGTTTGAGAAGCCTAAAGAAAACGGTGATTGGATTCATGAAACTTTTCATAAGATTGTTTTTTCCCTTGACATTCATAGAAGTTTGGTAGATGATTGCCACGGAAATTGGCTTGAGCAACAATTGCCACAACAACGAAGGCTACAACCAACCATGATGGAGGTCAATGAGAATGAGTTAATTAAATGGTTGGATGTTGATATAATTTTTTCTAATAATATATTCATGCCTTCAAGAATAATATCAAGGTGGAGGATATACGTGGACTACAAGGGAACACGAAAGAAAGACACATCCACCATGGTAACAAAAAAAGGGAGTAGTTGTGAGCACATTGGCCCAACTCTTTTTGGGCAATATTGTCACCCGATGGAGGGTGCATATGGACTATAAGAAGTATCAGAAATGACCCTTCTCAAGCTTTCTTTTTATCTATTTTTGTTTTATCCTTTATTTTGATAATTATCCTTTTATTTTTATTTTTTATTTTTTTAGGATGAGAGTTTCAAGGGATAAGGAGTTTTCTTACTTCCTTCTCCTCTTGAACTCTTAATTTTTTTCTTATTTACTTGTCAAATCAAGAACCCATAGGAACCTAAAAACCCATGATCAAGAATCTCAAGACTATGCCCAAGGTGAGTTGATACCATGGACGATAAACTGACTGCAAAAACTGGGTGGACTCAGAGCCACTATATACGAATGATAGGGGAGGAGCAACCACAGAATCTAGCAGTTGCAAAAAAATGACCCGTGCTCTAGCTAATACCCAGGCAACCAAGCATGTCGCGACAAGTGTACATGCCACGACAAGTGCACATGCCTTGGCAAGTATTCATGGGGTTGTCGACATCCTTCATCCTTTGATACAACGATTAGAGCAAATAGAGGCTCGACAGCTGCTGTTCATGCGGTACATGAAGGATCGCGATGTAGCTATTGCACCATTCCCTTCCCAGTTTTCCTACCGAACTAGTTGCCCAGGCAACTAAAAATACCGAGGCAACTGTCGCAAAAGATAAAGGCAGTGCATCCATGACTGAACCAGCTCGCACTAAATCCCTGTACGGATTCTCCGATTCGGACGAGTCCATCTCCGAACCCGTAACATCACAACCGGTCGCACCACCAAATCCTTAGCGTAAAGCTTTAATCATTGAAGAAACCGATGAAGAGAGTGAAGAACGCGATGAGATGGCGAAAGTAAAAGTTCAAGCCGCACCACCAGCCACCCGCACTCAACTACCGTGAACTGAAAAAAGAATCAAGCAAACGACTCGAAGGAAACTCATCATTCAAGGTGAAGACCATTCCAACTAACTCATTTACATTTTAATTTTTAATTGCATTGAGGACAATGCTTCTCTCGTGTTTGGGGGGGTATTTGTTTCTAATTAGTTTCATGTTTAGTTGCATTCATTTTTAGTAATTGCATATAAGTTGCATATATTGTTTGCCATGCCTTTGATTGGATTTAATTTGCCTAGACTTGTTGGATATCTTATGATGAGTTTACCACTGCACTTAATTGATAGAACTTTCGACTTTAGGATGCCCATAGATAACACTTAGAATTCGACTATAATGTTGAATATAATTTTACACTGTTATGACTTGATTGATTAAAGGAGACTTAGTGAACTTAGGTTATTTAAAAATTGGGTTGATTGATTAAAATTGAAATTGTGAACTAGAGGTGCCTATCTGGCTCTAGTCTCATCTAAGAATATATATATATAATAATGTCTTGCTAGAGGTGTCCGGAACTGGCTCTAGTTGATAAAAAAATTGCATGCCTAGCTAGAGGTGCCCGAAACTGGCTCTAGTTGAAATTTTGCTTGCTTTGCTAGAGGTGCCCGAAACTGGCTCTAGTAAAATAAAAATACCCCGGTAATTAATTTGATAAACCTATTGTTCACATGGAATCCTAAAAATCAACTTGTACACAACTCCACACACACATTGTCACGAGCATTATAGTTCAATTCCGGGTAAAGTTTGTGCCATCTGAATAATTAAAAAGCAATCATACTTTGTGCCACGGTTCTGAGGATTGAAGTCAAATTCGAAGCAAAATTTTGATGATTGAAGTCTTGGCAGGTAATTGTTAGTTTTGCATTGCTTGAGGACAAGCAATAGTTCGAGTTTGGGGGTGTGTTAAGTGTGTAAAATTACTATATTTTTACCCTATTTACTCTTAATTATTGCTAGACTTAGGCTCATTTTAGTTGCATATTTAGTCATTCATGCATAATTTCATTGTTTCCTTCATCGCCATGCTTGATTACATAAATTGTTTAATTTTCATAGAAAACGGTGCTGCTAGGGTGTGTTTGGTGTGTGCAGGATCAAATTGCCCAAGAGAGTAGAAATTGCCGAAGCAATTGCCGCGGCAATTAAGGACAAGAAGTTGTGGCTGCCGATTTTATGGGAATAAATCCTAAAAGAGTTATAGTTTCAAGAAGAGATTAAAAGGAGATTAAATTCCAAGAGTTTTATAAAGAGTTTGAGGATAAAGATAAGAGAGATTAATCATCTCTTTTATCCAATTCAATTCCAACTTAAATTCATCCTTATCAACAACATAATTTGCGGAATTGAAGAGTTTAAATTGGATTAGGATATTATCTCCATGGAATCAAATGCAATCCAACTCCAATGCAAATCCAACTCTGACGCAATCCAACCTCTCCTATCAACAAACAAACCTATCAGAGGAATGGGAAATTGGGCAAGAGATAGCACCTCATCATCTTCTTTATTTTTAGTTCATTCGATTCATGTTTGGGGATTATTCTTTCTATATATTTTGAACCCAGCCATGAATTGATGTTAATTGGCCTGGGTTACTTGGGGTTTTTGGTTTTGATAAACAATTAGATTTGTTTAGGTATTTGAGTTTCCAATTTTAATTCAAAGTTTGTTCATTCTTGGTTCTTAAATTTTGTGAGTGAATTGGGATAGGATCTCGCGAATTCATCCATTTATCTAATATCGGGAAAGTTAGATTCAAGAAACAAATGAGCATGGTCTTTATTCAATCAATCGATGGTGAAGACTAATTCGACTTAGGGATAAGTTACGAATTTCAACGGCTAAAAAGAGCGTAAGATCGGTTATTGTCCACCCTTGATTCACGCAGGGATGTATTATCAAGGCATGCACAATCAAAAGTGTTTCGAGTTAGGGATAACGAGAAGCCATTGAAGAATGCTTCACCGAAGTTTGAAGGTTATTATCCGATTGCCCAGTCAATCGCTCCATTCCCAAATGCCCAAGCAATCGCAGAATTGCCCAAGCAATCCGACTGGATCCAATTGACGGAACGATTGAGCCACTCTAGCACTCAATTACTATGATAGTCCATTCAACTTTCACTCCACAACTCACGATAACCCGACCTACTCTCTTATTCGAATACTCTATCCTTTATTTCTATTTACTTAGTTTATTTTACTTATTATTCATCCCTATCAATCTATTTCTTTTTCAATGCAGTAACTTAAGCAAAGTGGCCCAAACCAAACCCTGTGGAGACGATACTCGATACTAATCATATCACTTTATTACTTGCGACGTGTATACTGGCACCATTTGCGTAGCATTCAAATCACGCAACAAGAACCTTGTATAAAATAATGAGAATCTATTTTATACAAGATCATAATTATTTTACAATGTGAATACATGTTGTACTAAGGAAATAAATCTTACAAATATTCTATCCTAAAGTCTAAAGATCTCTAGTCCTAAAAGGCAAATGTTAGAAGTTTCTAATTAACCTAACAGACTCTATTTAATAGCACCAAGTAAAAATTAAGAAAATTTTGAGAAAATTCGTATTTTCTCTAAGTCTAGGACAAAGGGGAATTTTTCTCAAATAAGTCTTATTTTGGTTTTGATAATATTAAATTATGACTAAAATGTAAAGAAATCTAAACTAAAGGCTTTAATAAATCTAAAATTCTAAGATAAGGATCTAATTAAAAGAACTTAAAATCTTAAGGCTCTAATTAAAAGATCTAAATCTAATCTAATGACCTAATTGAACTGATCCTAAACTAGATGTTCTAATTAAACTAATTTAAAGCTATACTAGGATTAAATTAAACTAAAACTAAAATCTTAGGCATAAAATTAAAGTAATTAAAATCAAATAGTGACTAAATTGAAAATACACATAATTAAAAGCTACAATTAACGAAAGAAATGATCAAAATGAATTAATTGAAAATCAGGTGCCCTAATTACAATTTTATCAAAGAATGGCGTGGGTTAAGTATGGGGATTCGCATGCACCTGATCCCGAACCCAACGACTACATAAAGACCTCATGCATCAAAATGAGTCTTTTTCTTATTACTTTTAATTTTACTCTATAACTCTTTAATTCTCTCATTCTCTCTAAACTCTCTATTCAAAAATATAAATAAACCAATTTCTCTTTTCGATCAAAACCTTCAAAAGCAAAAGCCTTCTTCAGGTGGCGTTCCTAAAATTCAGCGATGTCCCTTTTTTATGTTCGTTAAAAAAATGAGGGTTTTAAAGGTGTTTGGGGTCTTTCGGGTATTTAAAAATATTTTCCGTGGATTTTAGAAAAAAAAATGTATTTTATTTAAAAAATGGAGTCGCCACCGGCCACTAAGGTAGGCCAGACACCATAAAACCAGAGATTTTAAAAACTGTTGGGTTCGAGAGTCGGTTACGGATGGGGAAGGATTAGCACCCCCACACCGCCCAAAATTGGTACTTTAATAATTACCGCTTTATTAATATTAAACTTTCCGGGTTAAAATGACGATTAAATTAAAATTTAGTCATAAGTGCGAGTAAATTTTAAAAGCCCCGTTATCCGAGAGTAAACGCCCAACCACCATCACTGCGCCTGATACTGGCCCCGTTTACGCTCGAATAAAAGGGCACATTGACAATTTATATTCCAAATGTAACTTAAAACAAAAATATAAAATATACAATTAACATCAACATGATATTTTAAAAAAACATAAAACATGAATATTACGAAATAAAATAAGAAAAGCTAAATGCATGAACATAAATAATAAAAACAAAGTATGACATAAACATGGAAAAAGAAAAACATGCTCCAAAGGTCAAATTGGCTATCTATGACATGTTTTAGACATAACATAAAAACTAATGCAACATGTGCTTGGCATAAATGATATGATGTTGAACTGATTAAATCTAAGCAACAAGCTAAAAAAAAAAAACTAATACTTAACATATGGCACTACTTAAAATAAAATAAAGCATGACATTAATATGTAACAAATATCATCCATTTTTGACTTATAACCCTAAATACAAAATGAAAAAAAAACATACTAGAACACATGTGTACATGATAAACAACTAAGCTAAACATGTTTAACTAATAAAACACCAATGTCATGATAATACATTAAACTTAACATATGACATATTTTATGTTCACATCAAAATAAAAAATGATACATCATATAAAAATACACTAACATGTGGCCTAAAAAAACAAAAAAGGGATATGGAAATTTATGTTAACATAAAGACATGCTACATGCAAGGAAACTATGACAATACCTAAAACATACACATATACAACGAACAAATGAATTAAAACACAAAGAGCGCAATATCACAAATAAATACGAAACAAACGAAAAGCATGCTAGCATATGGACATAGTATGCAAATTAAGCTAAAACATATAAATAGGCACGTACAAACAAACTAAATAAAAACACGAGGGCATGACATCACGAAAACACATGTTGTAAATCATAAATCTACATATAATAAAACATACATGAAGAACAACAAAAACTCACTAAAATGCAAACATGCTGAAAACATGAAATAATAAAAAATGCAAGAGACATAAATACTTAAGATACAGAATGAGGCTGAAATGAAAAAGAAGCAAAACTGGAAGCTGAAAATAAGAACAAACAGAAGTACAATTCGGGTATGGGATTGGAAACTGAACAGAAGTTAAAAGGACCAATGTTGTGAAATGCCCAAGGGGCAAGCTCAAAGCGTAAAGAACAAAAACGCGGAAGGACTGAATGGGAGATTTTGCCATTTAATAACTGGATTTAGTTAATTTTGGGACTTTATTGCGAGATTAAAAAAAGTGAGAGGGATCGTTTGTGCAAATAAACCCAGCGGCGAGACTGTTCTAAAATTTCCTGAAACGCGGGATGGTTTAGTGAGTGATTATACCCTTTTGAAAATAATAAGACTCTATAAAAAGGCCCAATTGGGTCGGTTTTTAGATCTTTAGCATTTTAAATTTTGGTTTTAAAAAAAACTCTCATATTATATTTGTCCTCCCAAACGGCCACCGTGCTCAAGTGGTTTCCGGTGAGGCATGGCCTTGATGCCGCCTTGAACCGTCCCGAACCACAGCCTCAGCCACCAAAAAAATCAACAAACCCTCATCTCCCTTGTTTTGACCAAAACCCTAAGCCCTTTCAACTTCGAACCAAAAAAGAACCAACCCCCCTCTCAAACTGACAAGCAAAAGAGGAAACCAATGTTTGAACTAGAAGACGCTCCTCTTGAACGTCTCACCATCTTGTTGCTGGCCAATGAGGACTTGAAACTTTACCGGTAAAAAGCCTTCATTTTACTTATTCTTTTTAATTTTTCTTACATGCATGAAGAGAGGAAGAGAGAAGGAAATGATTACCCTCTGAAACTCTTCTTTTTCTTGTATTCTTGAAATTAGTCCCTTTTTTAGTACAAATTTTTTATACATATATATTGTTCTCATCTTCTCTAATTTTGGTAAAAAATATATTACGTATTGTTCGATTTGGTACTGACACCCTATTTTGTTGTGTTTTCTGGTGATATTTGACGCGATGGTTGGGTTGGTGGTATAGCGGAGTGGTGCTGATGTAGAGAGAGTCATGGTGGTGGTGTTCCTTGCCAGATCTATTCTCGGCTGTTGGATCAGGTCTGATCCAACGGCTGAGATGGTCCACTGCACGGACAGCTCAGATGCACCCTTGGAGAGATGAGGCGGCCTGAGATGATGCTACGTGGCCTAGAGAATATGATTGGCCTTACACGTGTATCACACGCACGAGTGGGGAATCCAACAGCCCTCACGTGGGCTTCACGCGACAAATGAGAGGTACCCAGGCTTCAATCGTGGCCTTTTGATCCAACGGCCATCCTGTGGCTGTGCAAAATAAAGAGAGGGTATTAGGGTTTTTGTATAAGATATATGTCTTAGGGTTGTTAGCTGGGTTTTGGGTTCTGGCCGAATGGGCCATGTAATTTTAAATTTTGGGCTTTGATTTGTAATAATGGACTTGGACTGTTGATTGTTTTTGGATTTAAATACAATTTTGGTTCTATTTTATTTAAATTATTTTTTTACACAGCCCAATAATAGTATTAATAATGATGTTAATAATAACAATAATGACAACAATGCATGCGCATATAATATACACACGTACAAGCATACATACAAATATTAACATATAACACATTTTTAACTAATATCATATATAAACATACATGCATATACCATCACACATATAATGCACACACATAAAATATACATATATATGGCACATATAATATAATAAACATTAACACATACATATGCATATTATACATGTACTCACGCGTGTCACACACATCAATCACACATATATAATAAACAAACAAATAATATAATAGGTATACATGCAGTAGTAATATGTAAATCATTAAACTAATGTAAATTAACGCAATGTTTATACACCGGATAAAAATGAGTGATTACAGTTGCCCCCCTTTGCTTGTTCTTATGAAACGAGAACAAAGCAAAGACCAAAAGCACTCATTTTTATCCGACTTCCCTGTCTTTAGCTTCGAAATCATGTGTTCTTCTGGAACTCTCCACTTTTCTTTAGTCGGATCCTGGAGCGGTATGCACCTGAATTTAGAAATCTTGATCTTAAGAAAGGCGATCCTTGCGAAAGGATTAAACTAAGAAGTTGATTTTAAGAAAAATATCCTTATGGAAGGATAAATCAATGAATTAGTTTTTAGAAAAATATCCTTAAGAAAGGATTGAATTAGGAAATTTGATTTTAAGAAAAACATCCTTATGGAAGGATAAGTTAAGGAATTAATTTTGAGAAAAATATCCTTAAGAAATGATTGAATTAAGAAATTCAAATTTAAGAAAAACATCCTTATGGAAGGATAAACTAAAGAATTAATTTTTATAAAAAAATATCCTTAAGAAAGGATTGAATTAAGAAATTCGATTTTAAGAAAAACATCCTTATGGAAGGATAAGTTAAGGAATTAATTTTGAGAAAAATATCCTTAAGAAAGGATTGAATTAAGAAATTCAATTTTAAGAAAAACATCCTTATGGAATGATAAATTAAAGAATTAATTTTTAGAAAAATATACTTAAGAAAGGATTGAATCTGATTTTAAGAAAAACCGTCTAAATATCACGAGGAATCCATCGAATGTGATGGCTCAAAAATCTAGTGATATTTTTCTCTGATCAATCTTTCTTTCTTCTTTCTCCTTTTTTCATTTTTTTCTTCTTTCTTCTTTTTTTTGTCTTAGCTTTCTTCTTTTTTCTGGGGTAAACATCCTTATGAAAGAATCCAACTAAAGAAGTCGATTTTAAGAACAACATCCTTATGAAAGGATGTCATTAAAAGATTTGGTTTTTTTTAAGAAAAACCTTAAGTGATATCTTGGTTATATCCGTCTAGAAAGTTGTCAGAGTGGCGGCTCGAAAATGGTGACATTTTTTTTGGTCAACCGATCTTCATTCTTTTCTTTATTTTTTTTCTCTTCTTCTTCTTTTTTCTTTTTTTTCAGGAAAGGCGACACCCAAGCGCGTGTCTTTTGGATCGATGCAGAGGTGCATGAAGTCTTTGTTGAAGTAATCTTCTTGGAAACTATCTGTCCGTCTTCCTGTGTGAACGTTTTCCCATTTAAGATGATACATGAGCATACCTTATGATGTGAAGATGTATATATTCATGTAAGATGCTATTCTCACGATTGATGGGGATACAAAGGTGCAACCTATTCATGTAGACTCATAAAGATGCAATGATGCATGAATCCCTATCACAGTCTTCTCAGACATCTTAATACTCAAGTCACCACTTGCTGGTTAGGCAGGCTTCGTCATGTGACTACAACCATTAATCATTCTGATGCTCCAACAGCTTTTTCCCCTAAAAGTTTCTTGCTCATTCTTTGTTCAACCTTTTAGGTCAAATGACCTCGGTCAACATTATTTCTTTACTCGGGAAAGTCTTTTGTCTTCTTCATTAATCAAAATCTTTCGAATCATCTGACATCTCGAGTATATTCTGACCTGAATTCTTATAACTATCTCTGTTGTTTAAGGGGCAATGGTGCCCCACTAATTTTGGACTCGAAATCTTTCTTGTCTTTGACCCATCATGCAGAGTCTCTATCTGTCTCAACATCGGGGTGAGCTAAAATGCCCCAACTTCCCAAACCCATTTCTGAGTTCAATCTATGTCTTTGAACTTAAATGAAGTACTCTAAGGGGAACCGAATCTATGTCTCTAGGCTTTAAATACTTTTTTTAAATGAAATGTAAAGAGGAAAATTGTCCGCGTATCCTCTGAAAAGAAATTGGATTTTGAAATGAAAGGCAAAATTTTGAAAACCCACTCTTTTTTTTGCTAATGCTTGATCAGGAAATATTGACAGCCGTAGTGATACGTCAAATCGTATACCCTGAATATCAAGTGCAAAAATGACATTGAGACCACTTACCAATGATTGCCCCCAAGCGCATCATGTATATAGAGGACCTCAAAAGCTGAATTGTTATCTGAAAATGTGAAATACATTCCGAGTTTTTTTTGGCTGAGTTAGGACCCTATAAGATAAGCCTCGATTCTAAATCATCATTCTTGGCTCATTTTCTTTTTGTTTGGGGAATTCAACTCATCACATTCTTTTGGCTCGAGAATAATGATGGAGCAAACAACAATACCCCGAGTTACTCAGCATTGTCATGAGACGAAAATATTACCATCACTCATGATGCGATTTTTCTTTTTTTTTCTCTTTTTTAGATGGTGTATTGCCATCTTATCGCTTCAGAGGAGTGCCCCAAAGTTGCCACACTCTTATCCGAACAAACCTATTACCAGGCTTTGAATGTGCCTATTACCAGGCTTTGAACATTGGAGTGCTTTTTCTTAGGATTTCTTCTCTCATTCATCTTAAACGTGGGGGATGCCCCCCCTTTTTTAAGTGCAGTAAATTATGCTTAAGCGGGGTCATTAATAATTGACCAGAATAACTCAGAAGCTAATTATAAATTCGTCTTCGCCGCAGCCTTTGATTTCCAGTAGATGCAGGTTGCTCAAAACCATTCACCTAGGTTAAAATGATGTCCCTCATGCAATTGATATACAAGGACATAATAGCTGGATACATGTATTTTCCGTGTAAAAACATGAGTATGCATACGGAAAAACAAAAACTAACTCCTACCGATGAGTGAAATGTTTTAACGAATCAAAGAATAAAAATCGATTGCTAAACATGCACAAAAATGATATGCGAAAGAACTTTCATTTTACAAGACATATGCCCTTACAAAATGTCTTTACTACTTTTTGGGCCTTAAAATAGTAAAGTTGACTTCGCACTACCTTTGAAAAGCATGAAATCTAGTTAAACACCTAACTAGGAGGTTAGCACCTCCCCAAAATTTATATGTCATTGTCCTTAAAACTTCAGATGACCGGCTCCGATCAGACTTTGGACCTTATTTTCAGAGCTCCATAATTTTCAGTTGTGTGGCCTGTACTCCCCAAATGATAATCACATACCGCATTACATCATACCCCGCCAGATATGAAGGATCTTTTTAGCTTGGACTGGACAGGGGCTAGCAGCTTCTTTTCGATAAAAATCAAAAACAACACAGTGTAGGTCATAGGAATGGGATGGAAACCTTTGCAGGTTTTACGTATCGTGAAGACTGCTTGCGAGGACGACCCTGGGGCTGACTGATTGGGCGAGCACTCACCATATGAACATGAGAATCTACTTCCTTTTGAGGAACTATGCTGTAGGGATCTTTTATCTTCCCATTCTTAACTGCATCTTCAATGCGCTCTCCAACCATGACTAGGTCTGCAAAGTTGTCAGCATGGTGGCTTACCAGACGATCATACAACACCCTCTTCAAAGTATCCACAATCATGTGAGTAATTTCACTTTTCTGAATCGGGGGTTAAACCTGAGATGCCATATCTCGCCATCGTTGAGCATACTGGCGGAAACTCTCATCAGGCTTCTGCTTTAAACCTTGCAACACGAATCAATTCGGGGCCATATATGTTATATGCTTGTACTGTTCTATGAAGGCTTTTGAAAGATCCTTCCAGGACTTGATATCTACCCGACTTAATTAATTGTACCACCGGATGGCTGCCCCAGTCAGACTATCCTGGAAACAATGGATTAAAAGCTTTTCATCTTTTGCAAAAGCAGTCATCTTCCGGCAATACATGGTAATACGCGGAAGGAACGAAGTTCCATCATACTTATCGAAATCAGGGGTCTTGAACTTTGGTGGTAGGACAAGGTCGGACACTAGGCTCAGATCACTGACGCCATTCCCCGGCTCTTCTACAGTCTGCATGGCTTTGAATTTTTCCTCCATGAGATGAAACCTTTCTTCCCATTTCTTCTCCACTTCATTTTTAATTTTCTCGACCAAGTCCAGATCTGGCACCTCTTCCTCGTAGAATGCCTCTGCATCCACGGGTCGGCTTTCGAATACCCCTGCTTGATGACTAACAAATACTCTTGAAGGGTCAATGTATATTCTCCCAGTAGGACTTGGCATCTTTGGTTAAACCTTGCTGTGAGATGCGGTACATTCTGGCTCCTGGGTGACTTCGTCTTCAGCCTTTTCTTTCCTAAGGCTTTTTTCCAGTAATGCAGTTATGTCGGATACTATCGCAGCTTACGATTGAGCGATCTGCTCACCGAGGCTCTTTTTGGCTTCATCAACACGGGCTTCCAAATCTTTCTGCCCCTTTTCTAAACTGACTATTCTGTCTTCCATCAACTTGCTTTGGAACCGAGTAAGGTATAGATGCGGAATGGTTGCGGCTTATATTTTAGTCTCACACTGCCACAATATTTACACTATCAATATTATTGCAAAAATTGATGAATGCATGTATAATGATGCAAATGCCATAATGCAATGCAAGAATGTATGCAAATACAGGTATTGATTCTGCAAGTGACTTATCCCTATAGAACATCTTTCATTCAGACCAAAAGCTTTCATTACATCAGGTATTAGGATTTTACAGATAGTGGTGAGCTCTAGCACCTAATTCCTTGACCTCATGCAATAGACTCGTTAGCTTTCCTTCTTGGTCCAACGCTGGATCCATATTCTGGCTTATCGGCATTGCTGCATCAGCTAAGTCTACTACTTGTTGGGCCACTTGTCGCGCTTGAGTCATAACAATCTTCATGTCTTGGTCTTTCTCCTGTATTTTCTGCTCGGCCTTTCGTAGCTCGACAGTTACTTCTTTGAAACTTTCATACCCGGCCTGCTTGTATGCTTCAGCATGAATCTCGCTGGCACGTAAAGAAGTTTTGAGCCTTTCTATCTGTTCTCTGAGTGTTGCGTTTTCCATTTGAAGGTCTTGAGATTCCTCCCCTTTTTGTTGCAGACTTGATTTCAAGATCTCGTCCATAGCCAGACTGTTTTCCAACTCACCTTGGAGGATGTCGCGTTGGCTCTCTGCTTCTTTCAGCTTTTGTGACAATGATATGGCTTTATTTTTACTAGTCTTGCATTTTTGCTTTCAGCGTTCCAAATAGTTCTTCAGCTGAATCATTCCATTAACCCATTCTTCAGAGTGTCACCCAGACCGACATTCTTGAATTCAAATTGCAACTTCTGGTACTCTTCTTGTATACTCTTCGGTTCTTTGCTCAGATCATACCTCTCATACTTGAGCTGGCCATACTCGAATGCAAGTTCTTCTTTTGAGGTACTTTTACTTTCGACTCTTGAATTTATCTCACTTGAGTGACCCGCTTCTATGTTACCCGGACCTTGGACTGGGTAGTGACCCTTCCTCGACTTTGCCCCTCGAGAAATGGCTGGCTCACTGTAGAATCGAGGTTGTCTGTCTTCGAAACCCAAAACTCCCACCCTGATAAGATCCTGAACTCGATTCTTCAAGGATCCACAGTTCTTAGTGTGATGACCTGAATCCCCGATGTGGTAGCTGCAACAGATACGACTCTTGTACTCCACTTTGCTCGTTACCAGGACTGACACTGCTTGCCGAATCTAACCTGAAGTTTCTGAACGATCCTTCTTTTACTGTCCCTGATCTATCCTTGGGATGGAACTCTGAAAATGAGCCCCCTATCGTTAGGTCAAAGAACTCTTGGTCCATCATGAACAATCTCTATTACGGGAGAAACCACTCGGGGATCAACACCCTATACATTGCGAATGCGATGATATATGCAAAAACAAAACAAAACAAAAAAGAAAACAAGTCAGTATCGGTTAAAATTGATAAATACATAAATAAGGGCAAATTAAATAAGATAAACACACAAAACAACCCTATTTACATCCCATCTAAAACACCTAGGTTATCCGCATGGCACTAAAGGGGTGGGTATCTATATGTTCTCTACATGCAGTGTTGGTTCTAGGAGGTACCCGAATTTTCCTTGTTGTCCTCTACTAAGAGTAGCAAGGCCTCCGGTCATCACCCATTATAGGCTCCTTTTAACCGAGTTCAATTCAGGGGGACCCATTCGCTTATGCCCATACGAAGGAACGATATCCTCACAAAAGCATAAGGTACTCGAGCCCCGAAGGTACTTGCTAGGCCCATACGGTGGAACGATATCCTCACGAAAGCATTAGCGTTTTCCCCTACTTAAAAGGGATGGGTTTATATGCCAAATTTTAAATACGTTAAAATAAACGCACAATTATAACCGAATGTTAATTTAATAGTCACTTTAATCCGGAACTTCCGATATTAGTAAAGCGGTAATTATGTAAAAAAAGCTTGACTCTCATTTGTTTTTGAAAAACAAAAATTGTCCCCAGCAGAGTCGTCATCTGTAGCGATGTCACCTTTTTATGTTCGTTAAAAAAATGAGGGTTTTAAAGGTGTTTGGGGTCTTTCGGGTATTTAAAAATATTTTCTGTGGCTTTTAGAAAAAAACGTATTTTATTTAAAAAATAGAGTCACCACTGGCCACTAAGGTAGGCCGGACACCATAAAACCAGAGTTTTTAAAAACAGTTGGGTTCGGGAGTCGGTTACGGATGGGGGAGGGTTAGCACCCCCACACCGCCGAAAATTGTACTTTAATGATTACCGTTTTATTAATATTAAACTTTCTGGGTTAAAATGACGATTAAATTAAAATTTGGTCATAAGTGCGAGTAAATTTTAAAAGCCCCGTTATCCGAGAGTAAACGCCCAACCACCATCACTACGCCTGGTACTATCCCCGTTTACGCTCGGATAAAAGGGCACTGCATTGACAATTTATATTACAAATGTAACTTAAAACAAAATATAAAATATACAATAAACATCGACATGATATTTTAAAAAAACATAAAACACGAATATTACGAAATAAAATAAGAAAAGCTAAATGCATGAATGTAAATAATAATAAAAAGTATGCACAGAAACATGGAAAAAGAAAAACATGCTCCAAAGATCAAATTGGCTATCTATGACATATTTTAGACATAACATAAAAACTAATGCAACATGTGCTTGGCATAAATAATATGATGTTAAATTGATTAAATCTAAGCAACATGCTAAAAAAACTAATACTTAACATATGACACTACTTAAAATAAAATAAAGCATGACATTAATATGTAACAAATATCACCCATTTTTTACTTATAACCCTAAATACAAAATGGAAAAAAGAAACATACTAGAACACATGTGTACATGATAAACAACTAAGCTAAACATGTTTAACTAATAAAACACCAATGTCATGATAATACATTAAACTTAACATATGACATATTTTATGTTCACATCAAAATAAAAAACGATACATCTTATAAAAATACATTAACATGAGGCCTAAAAAAACAAAATTGGATATGGAAATTTATGTTAACATAAAGACATGCTACATGCAAGGAAACTAAGACAATACCTAAAACATACACATATACAACGAACAAATGAATTAAAACACAAAGAGCGCAATATCACAAATAAATACGAAACAAACGAAAAGCATGCTAGCATATGAACATAGTATGCAAATTAAGCTAAAACATATAAATAGGCACATACGAACAAACTAAATAAAAACACGAGGGCATGACATCACGAAAACACATGTTGTAAATCATAAATCTACATATAATAAAACATACATAAAGAACAACAAAAACTCACTAAAATGCAAACATGCTGGAAACATGAAATAATACAAAATGCAAGAGACATAAATACTTAAGATACAAAATGAGGCTGAAATGAAATAGAAGCAAAACTGGAAGCTGAAAATAAGAACAAACAGAAATACAATTCGGGCATGGGATTGGAAACTGAACAGAAATTAAAAGGACCAATGTTGTGAAATGCCCAAGGGGCAAGCTCAAAGCGTAAAAAACCAAAAGGCGGAAGGACTGAAGGGGAGATTTTGCCATTTAATAACTGGATTTAGTTAATTTTGGAACTTTATTGCGAGATTACAAAACGTGAAAGGGACTGTTTGTGCAAATAAACCCAGGGGTAAGACTGTTTTAAAATTTCTTGAAACGCGGGATGGTTTAGTGAGTGATTATACCCATTTGAAAATAATAAGACTCTATAAAAAGACCCAATTGGGTCAGTTTTTAGATCTTTAGCATTTTAAATTTTGGTTTAAAAAAAACCCTCTCCTCTTATATTTGTCCTCCCAAACGGCCACAGTGCTCAGGTGGTTTCTGGTGAGGCATGGCCTTGATGCCGCCTTGAACCGTCCCGAACCACAGCCCCGGCCACCAAAAAAACAACAAACCCCCATCTCCCTTGTTTTGATCGAAACCCTAAGCCCTTTCAACTTCGAACCAAAAAAGAACCAACCCCCCTCTCAAACCGACAAGCAAAAGAGGAAACCAAAGTTTGAGCCAGAAGACGCTCCTCCTGAACGGCTCACCATATTAGGCTTGTTGCCGGCCAAGGAGGACTCAAAATGTCACCAGTAAAAAGCCCTCTGTTTTCTTATTTTTTTTATTTTTCTTACATGCATGAAGAGAGGAAGAGAGAAGGAAAGGATTACCCTCTGAAACTCTTTTTTTTCTTGTATTCTTGAAATTGGTCCCTTTTTTTAGTACAAATTTTTTATACATATATATTGTTCTCATCTCCTCTAATTTTGGTAGAAAATATATTACGTCTTGTTCGATTTGGTACTGACACCCTATTTTTGTGTTTTCTGGTGATATTTGATGTGATGGTTGGGTTGCTGGTACGACGGATTGGTGCCAGCGTGGAGAGAGTCATGGTGGTGGTGTTCCTTGCCAGATCTGTTCTAGGCCGTTGGATCAGATCTGATCCAACGGCTGAGATGGCCCACTGCACGGACGGCTCAGATGCACCCTTGGAGAGACGAGGCGACCTGAGATGATGCCACGTGGCCTGGAGAATATGATCGGCATTGCACGTGAATCACACGCGCGAGTGGGGAATCCAACAACCCATTCATGGGCTTCACGCGACATTAGAGGTCCCCATGTTTTAATCATGGCCTTTGGATCCAAATCTGATCCAACGGCCATCCTGTGGCTGCGCAAAATGAAGAGAGGGTATTAGGGTTTTTGTATAAGATATATGTCTTAGGGTTGTTAGCTGGGTTTTGGGATCTGGCCGAATGGGCCATGTAATTTTAATTTTTGGGCTTTGATTTGTAATAATGGACTTGGACTGTTGATTGTTTTGGATTTAAATATAATTTGGGTTCTATTTTATTTAAATTATGTTTTTACACAGCCCAATAATAATATTAATAATGATGTTATAATAATAATAATGACAACAATGCATGCACATGCAATATACACACGTACAAGCATACATACGAATATTAACATATAACACATTTTTAACTAATATCATATATAAACATACATGCATATACCGTCACACATATAATGCACACATATAAAATATACATACATATGACACATATACTATAATAAACATTTAACACATACATATGCATAATATACATGCACTCACGCGTGTCACACACATTAATCACACATATATAATAAACAAACAAATAATATAATAGGTATACATGCAATAGTAATATGTAAATTAATAAACTAATGTAAATTAACGCGATGTTTATACACCGGATAAAAATGAGTGATTACAATTCTCACCCAAATCTTTAAGTTGCTGCAGTTTTTTACATTATTTAACAATATTAGATTTCTATGCATACTATTTTTATCCCTTGAATGAAAGAAATTCGAATTCACAATTCTCGTCGGTGGTAAGGAGATAAAATATTTTCAAAAACAAATAAATCATAATAATTTTTGTCTTTATTTTCAGTCATTTTTTGATGTCTTGCAATTGATTTATCAATATTCTTTTTATCAACATAGCACTCACTTCTACGTAAACCAACTTTTGCTATAAGTTTTGTGAACACAAACCTCTTTTATTTCTTATTTTCTTTGATCTATCCCTTCAAATCCCTTAAATATTATTATGTTCTTAATTTTTTCTGTTTAATCTAAAATAAATATACTCAATTCCTAACTTCAGTTTTCTCGATCTAAATTTAACTTTTTTTAAGATTATAAAACCGTTTCGAGTTTCTTCTCTTCGATCCAGAAAACAACAAATCTTTTTTCTTCATTTTTATTTGTTTTCAAATCTACCCAGAGCACGATAGTGTTCACACTTCTTCCCTGAGCCTATACCACCTGACTTGGTCAACATAAAAAAATCTCCGACCATCATGGAACACCACTTATTGGTCTCTACTTGTCATCAATCGTGTGGCTTGAAAAAGTCTGAAATTACGTACTGTCAACAACATGGATACCAAACGTCTTGTGAAATCAAAAATTTTGATCGTTGGATCACGTTGAACATTTAATTGAGTTTTATTTACTTAAGGACAATTATTATTTAGATTGGGTTCGATTAATACTTAAATTGCTTAAAACTGTGAACCGAAACTGAAACCGAATCAAAAAAATTTATTTAAGAAAATCTACACCGTAATCGGGTTCGATTAATACTTAAATTATTTTGATTAATTGGTAAATTCGGATTATTCAATTCTCGATTTTATATTGTACCAATTAAATCAAATAATTGATTGACCAGTTAACTAGAATATTTGATTCGGATGATGATTTTTTTACTTTGCTTATTAAAATATCAAATATGATAATATAGTAAATTTAATAATTGTTCGGTTAACTGGTCAATCAATTATACGATTTAATTTATCATATTATCTTATTTGATATTTTAATAAGCAAAGTAAAAAAAATATTACCCGAATTAAATATTTCGGTTAACTGGACAATCAATTATTCGATTTAATTGGTAGGATATAAGATCGAGAATTGAATAATCCGTTTTTACCAACTAATCAAAATAATTTTTAAGGATTAATCGAACCCTATTACGATACAGATTTTCTTAAATAAGTTATTTTGATTCGGTTACGGTCCACAGTTTTAAGCAAAATTGATTAACTAATCTGATCAGTTATATATAATATTTGTAAATTTTATGCATTAAAATACCTTATAGTCTAGTTATTCTAGTTGTTTTTACACTTATCACAACCGAACAATTATGAAATTTTCAATATTATCATATTTAATATTTTAATAAGAAAAGTAAAAAATTCATTACCCGAATCAAATATTATGATTAATTGTTTAATCAATTATCTGATTTAATTAGTACAATATAATATTTAGAATTGAATAATCTGAATTTACTAATTAATCAAAATAATTTTTAAGGATTAATCGAAGTCGATTATGGTGTAAATTTTCTTAAATAAATTATTTTGATTTGGTTACGGCTCACATTTTTAAGAAATCAACCAAAATAGGAACAATTCGTAAGTTGAGTTATTAAATTGAAAATTTTTAAACTCTAGAGACCAAAATAGGAGTTAGAAGAAGGTTGGGTGATGAATGGTGTAGTTTTATCCATTATTTTATTCAATAAAAAAGAAAACTAACGTACCACATCATCAACTTCTAACGGGAGGGAGAAATTCGATTTTCGATGATCGAAAATCGAATTCTGACGATTAAGTTATTTCACATGAAAAGATTGAAAAGGACTAAATTGAATAATTATAAAGTTTTGGGCTTAAATGAAAAGATTGAGGATTAAGGACTAATTTGTGAAATTTTGAAATCAAGGGCCTTTGGCTAAAAAGGTGAATAAGTAAAATAGTAAGTTATAAGAACAAGGTAAGGAGAATTATAAGGACTAGGTGAGTAATTAGACTACCTAGTGACTAATTTATAAGATTTGAAAGTGTGCTTAGTGACTAAATTGCAAGAAAGTAAAGATAAGTTATTAGAGTGCAAACAAGACAAAAGATTAACGGCTCATAATTAAATAGACCATGAGATTTTCTCTCGTAAAGGGAAAGCTAGTTGAAAGACTTGAGATATGATTAGCCCACTTTCTAAAGTGATGAAGCAAGCACCTAGGTGTCAAACTCTTATATTTTGGTCCTATATTCATTAAAAGAAAAGAAATAAAGGATAAAGGAAAAGGGAATTAAGCTAAGCAGTGGCTAATAGCTCCGGGAGAGGAAATAAAAGAAAGAAATCATCTTCTTCCTCAAATAGCCATCCTCCATTGTTAAATGCTTCATGAACTTCAATCCTTAAAATTGGAATACGTTATCACTAGTTTTTCAATCCATGACTATGTTTGATCAAACTTTGGAGTTAGAGCTTTCATTTCAGCAAGTTTGGAGATGAGTAAGTAAAATTTTACACCCTAAATTCATGTATCTATTGTAAGGATTAGAGGTTCATGTATTGTTTAATTTGTTTGAATGATTTAATAATTTTAAGTTTGGATTTAGAGAAATCTGTCTAGAATTATTGCACTGGCAGTAAGTTCAATAAATCACCAAAAATTCTATAGACCGAATTAGAAAATAATATTTATATGTACAGAACCATGTGTGAATATAGTTTTCCTTGCAACAAACGGTGATTGATTTCGAGTCAAAAGATATAAATTTTTGAGTAAGTGGAGGTCCAGAAAACAAGATAGCAGTTTGTAAACTGCAAGAACGTCAACTTTGAAAATTCACTAAAAATCACAAGAGAAGACTCAAAATTTGGAATTTATATGGTTAGAAAGTTTGATCAGTCTAATTTCGTTTAAAACAAATGGAATTGAGTTCCGAGTTATAGAACATTTTATAGGAATATTTCTTTAGGCATGTGCAAGTTGTCTAGTGTAGTAAATGACATATTCTTCTTAATGTTTGGTTAGAAAAAATGAAAACCACAATTGGAAGAATAAGGAGAAGATCTCTAAGCTTGGATCGAGGTGAGTGTAGCTCGTAATTTTGGATGACGTGGTGTCATCCTGATTAATGTTTTTATGTATTATTATTGTTATGCATAATCATGACATACATGGCTCACATAGAGCAAGTTGGTGGCTACATTCATGGCATGGAAAGCTTGGTAAGCTTCTTTGATTTTGTTTTGTATCATATATGCATTGGATATATTGACTTGGCATGTTATGAAAGGAGCCATGAGAATTAATGATGAATCATAATCCTTGATAAATTATGAAATAAGACTTATGAACAATATGTTATTAAGATTTATGAGCTACCACTCTTAGGAGCTTTGTGCTCACCACGAACAAGTTTATGAACTTATGGAGCTAATATCATTCATGAAACAATATTAAGGAATAAAGTTAAGAATTAACAAGGACCTTAGACACATTGACATGGTATATGATAACATGATTTTTGGCAATGTTGTGGGGTTCGGGGGAGATGATGGAAGAGAAGGGGATTCATGATTATGTACCATGTGCTTTGTGCTATATGCCATGTGTAACACGGACCAATATGGTTAAACACCGATAAATCTATCTATGCTCAATGTGATCCAAGGGAAAAGATAATCAAGACACAAGAAAACCATAATAAGAATATCGAGAAAGTATATCTTGAACAAGACACGACTATGAACCCCCATAAGACATACACAAGATATGACTATGATTTCAAACAAGATATGTTCAGATATGATAAGTATGTACTGATGGCACCATGTGCTTTGATTTCATTGTATGCATTGATGCCACTTTGTGCTTGATTTTATTAAAATCCATGATTATTCATATATGATGTTATGCTAGGTCGCTACCTCACTTAGGCTAAGTAAGCCTAATACATTCCATTGACATGCATTTTCAAGTTATAAGCTTGAAAAGGATCGATCATGGATGAAGGTTACAAGTCACTTCTCAAGCTTCAAGTAATGTTTATACTCTTCCCTAAAACTCCTAGAATAGTGGCATATGTCATGGATATGTATAAAGAAGTTATGATATAGAGTTGTGTGTGCATTAAGACATATGATGCATGAAACCTTATATATATTGCTTTGTTTCAAGGTATAGCCCTTTGTTGTTCATATGTTTTGATTAGGTGCTGCTAAATGTAAGTTAAGTATGTCAAGTATGTTATTGTGTGATGTTTGGATGATGTGAAGCATAGAACTAGATATAAAGATAAAAGAGGTATGAAATGTATGTTTGAATTTCATGAAAATGTTTTCGGCCACTTTCATGGATAGATTTAGGTAAATACATGAAAAACTGTGCAAAAGTATGTTGTTTGATAGGAAGGTCATATATGATATGTGTCTATGTGGTTATTATGTAAGAGTGCATATGAAAGACATCTATTGCATAAATGGCATTTGGAATGTTTAATACGTGAAATTGGGCCTAAACAAGTAGAGAAGCCAAATTTGATGATATGCTTATGAACATAATTTTCATTGATACTTTTTATGTCTTACATAAGTATATGCCTGTGTAATATGAACATGGATGACTAAAAAACCTTAAAACATGTTTTAGAGTGGAATTAAGCAAGATTCCAGAAAAATCTGTAAGCAATACTGGTATGGTATCTGGTTCGAACCGATACAGCCAGACTAAAATTTACCATTTAGTGTCGAGCTTATCGGTACAAGGCTCATACCGATACGATAAATGCTTATTGGAATTTGGAATTATACAAGCGTACCGGTACAGTCTTTTGAGTAATGTTACTAAATGTAGCTAAAACAGTTATGAACCTAAAAGGAATTTTTGGACTTTACATTTTCATCCCTTATTTATGATATGTTTAATTGAATGACTTAGGAACTCATGATTAAGCTGGAAACTTGTATGCTTGATTATCATGTAGTGAATTTCATGATCATGCCCTATAATTCTTATAAGGGCTTCTAATTTCTAAAAATTAAAATTTAATCCTTAAATTTTAGATTCTTTGTTAAATGACCCTTAATCATAAAATTTGGGTTTATTGTGAATTGATATGATCATTTGTATGACATTTAAGATTAAGTATGTATGTGATGGCATGAGCTTTGTACGAATGTCCTTAATTGTACAAGAAGACTTAAATTATGATAATCTTATAAATTGGTCCTTATGTTTGCATTTGGATTAGGAAGCTAAGTATGTATGAATTTATATGACTTGCTTTGACCACTAATATCAATATGTTAAGAATACATGGAATTTATGCATTGATTGTCTAAAGCATGTACCGTTAGGTTCTGTTTTATTTTTTGGTGACACTTCCGATCCGATTTTCTTCCAGACCGGGCAGGGGTGTTACAAGTTTAGTGACTATATCGTAAGTTTTAAAATTTCGGCGACCAAAATGAAAGCGCCTTAAATGTTCGGTGGCCATTTATATAGTTTACCATAAAATTATTATACTATATTTAATAATAAATAAATAAATATTTAATTAAAGAAAGTAAATAAAAAAACTATAATATTAATAAAATATTTATTATAAAAAACCACTATAATATTAATAAAATATTTGTTTAATTTAATACTAAAAATAAATTTAATGTTATAATCAATTTTTCCCTTTTCATGTAAAAATTATCGGCCAATAATATCGTTACACGTGACATTTTTAATTAATTAAAAATAAAATTTTAATATTAAATTAAATTATAATTTATTTTAATTAAAAATTATATTAAATAAACATTTTCCATCTTTAAAACTAGAATTATATTATACCAAATTAAAGTGAAATTTTAAATAGAAAATTTTAACACAGTAGAGGAGCCAAAATTAGAATTCGACTAATTCACTCAAACTCTAAAAGTAGACAGTGTCCATATGCGAGGTTGGTTCTTTCCTATTTTCTATTCTACCGGGCTCTTCGGACGGTGGTCTTGTTCTAGGCCTCCTACTACAGCGGACAACCTGACCTTTGCTCCCCTTCTTCGTCGTCCTCCTGTCATCGCTATTCTCAGATTTTTAAAGCTTTGACTTCAGTAGATTTCTTGTTGCATCACTTCTTCCTGCCCTCATCCTTTTGCATCGTCAGAAGTGGATATGCAGGTTCAAAATAGGCAGTTGGCTTGGTGTTCCTCCTTCCCCTCGTTGGATCTGATGTAATACCCCAATATTTGCTTAGTGAGTAAAATGTAAAGAATCAAAGTTTGGTGGTTTTAGTTTAGTGACTAAAACATAAAATTTTAAAGTTTGGTGGCCAAAGTGAAAAGTTGGGAAAAGTTTAGTGACCAAAATGGTAATTTTCCAAAATATTATTTTTATGCCAAAAATGAATAGTTTATTCCGGTATAAGAATTTTGGTGGTAATCAGATTTTTGATATGAAATTTGTGTGAAAAGCTATAAAAATAATAAGTTTCGGTAATTAGTTCGAATGATTATTCGAATTTAGAAAATTATGAAAATTTTATAGAAGCCTTAGAAAGACTTGAAGAATATGATATTGCGGAGAGGTCAGTTAGGGCAGAGTTTCGGAGGTGGGATACCTGAATGTGCTTAGTGTGGGAAGAGATACTTTGGGGTTTTTTGGAGGTCGGATAGGGTTTATTGGGGTTGTGGATCTCGAGACCATGTTAGACGCGATTGTCCACAGACAGGACGAGTTGGTCCAGTTCCTGCACCAGTTGTAGCTAATGCTTGTTGGAGTTGTGGGTCGACTGATCATGTGAGGCGTGATTACCCTATGTTAGCTAGAGGTGCGCAGGCTCCTACACCTGCTGTGGTTGCCCTGAGAGGTCGAGAGTGTGGACGAGGACATTTCCAGCCGAGAGATGGTGGGCGTAGGACTGTGGCATACACTGTTGCTATCCAGCCAGAGGGTGGAGGTCCCGCGAGGGTGTATGCGCATCGTGAGGGACACAACGATACCGATGTGATTGCAGGTACCTTTACTTTGCAATCTTTGTCGTTGTTTTCATTGGTTAATTTTGGTTCCACCCATTCATATATTTTGAGTGAGCATGCACAGTTACTTGATATACTTGTTGAGATTTTGAATGTTGGTGTTCGAGTAACTAGTTCTTTGGGCAAAATGGTTATGGTTAGGAAGTTATATCGAAGGTGTCTTTAATGGTGCAAGATCATGTGTTTGCCGTAGATTTGATGGAGTTTCCATTATATGGTTTTGATGTAATTTTAAGGATGGATTGGTTATCCGAGCATATGGCGGTTTTGGATTTTGAAACCAAACGGATATCCTTGCGTCTTGCTGATGATTATGAAGTTGTGGTGGTTAGAGAGAATGCAAAGTTCCTGGCCAATGTTGTTTCAGCTTTGGAAACAAGTCGAAAGTTGAAACCTGGATGTCAGGCGTATTTTTCTATGTTAAGAATCCTGTATCTAAGGATATACATGTGTAGGACATCCCTACAGTTTGTGATTTTTTGAAAGCTTTTCCTGAAGAGTTGCTAGGGTTACCGCCGGATAGGGAGGTAGAGTTTAAAATCAAGATGTATGTTGATACGGCTCCGGTGTCCATTGGGTCTTATCACATGGCACCTAAGGAATTGAAGGAGTTGAAGATGCAGTTGCAAGAGCTGCTTGATCTAGGTTTCATTAGACCTAGTGTTTTACCCTGGGGTGCATCGATGTTATTTGTGAAGAAGAAAGATGGCACGATAAGGATGTGCATCGATTATCGGCAATTGAATAAGTTGACGATTAAGAATAAATATCCCTTGCCACGGATTGATGATTTGTTTGATCTGTTTAGGGGTGCTTCGGCAATTGAATAAGTTGACGATTTGAGGTTTGGGCACTATCAGTTGAAAGTGAAGGATATGGATATGCCAAAGACTACCTTTCGTACAAGGTATGGGACTATGAGTTTCTGGTTATGCCTTTCGGTTTGACAAATACCCGGGCTGCGTTTATGGACATGATGAATCGAGCTCATGAGTACCTTGATCAGTTCGTGGTAGTGTTTATAGACGATATTCTCATGTACTCCCATACCGAGGAAGCATGATTGGCATTTGCGAATAGTGTTACGAGTGCTGAAGGATAATCAGTTATATGCTAAGTTGAGCACGTGCGAGTTTTGGCTTAAGGAGGTGATGTTCCTTGGTCATGTGGTTTCTGCGAAGGGTATTCGCGTTGATTCACAGAAAATTGAGGCTATTCTCAAATGGAAGCAACCTAAGTCTGTATCGGAGGTGCGTAGTTTTCTTAGGTTAGCTGGTTATTATTGTCGTTTTATTGAGGGGTTCTCGAGTATTGTAGCAATGTTGACCAAGTTGTTGCAAAAGAATGTTCCTTTTGTGTGGATGGAGAAGCAACAATAGGGTTTTGAAAAGTTGAAAGATGTTTTGACATATGCTTCTGTGTTGATTCAGCCCGAATTTGGGAAGGAGTTTGTGGTTTATAGTGATGTGTCGTTTGTTGGCTTGGGTTGTGTGCTGATGTAGGGCGGGAAAGTTGTGGCCTATGCATCGAGGCAGTTGAAAGTTCATGAGTGCAATTATCCAACTCATGATTTGGAGCTTGCGGCTGTGATGTTCACTTTGAAAATTTTGCGACATTACCTCTATGGTGAGAAGTGTGTGGTTTTTACGGATCATAAGAGCCTAAAGTATCTGATGTCGCAGAAAGAGTTGAACCTTAGGCAGCGAAGATGGTTGGAGTTACTTAAGGATTACGATTTGACCATTGAGTATCATCCGGGTAAAGCAAATGTGGTGGTAGATGCTTTGAGTAGAAAAAGCTGTGGTTGAGTTAAGAACTATGTTCGCTCGGTTGAGTGTAACTCGTGATGGGGGCTTGTTAACCGAGTTGCAAGTTAAGCCTACGTTATCAAAGTTGATTAAAACTAAGAAACCGTACGATGATTCGTTGGTTGGGCATGTTAAGGACATAGTAGATGAAAATCTGTTAGATTTTCATTTTGATGATGACAGAGTTTTGTGTTTCAACGGTCGGATAGTGGTGCCGAATAATTCAGAGTTGAGGCACATTATCTTGGAGGAGGCACACTCTAGTTCTTTTGCTATGCATCCTGGTAATGTTAAGATGTATCGTGATTTGAGAGATGCATACTACTGGGTTAAGTTGAAAAAGGATGTGGCTGAGTTTGTTTCCAAGTACATGGTGTGCCAGCGGGTCAAGGCTAAGCATCAATTTCCATCTGGGTTGTTGCAACCGCTGAAAATTTTGGAGTGGAAATGGGATAAAATCACCATGGATTTTGTAACAGGTTTGCCGTTGACACCGTCTAAAAATGATTCTGTTTGGGTGATTGTTGACCGGTTCACAAAGTGTGCACATTTCCTGCCAATGTATACAACGTATACCTTGGACAAGCTGGCGGATTTGTATATAGCTGAGATTGTACGCTTGTATGGTGTACCTAAATCCATTGTTTCAGATAGGGATCTGAGGTTTACGGTAAGGTTTTTGAGAAGTCTGCACCAGGCTTTGGGTTCGAGGTTGAGTTTTAGCACTGCGTATCATCCTCAGTTGGTGGGCAGTATGAGCGGGTTATCCAGGTTTTGGAGGATATGCTGAGATGTTGCATTATTGAGTTCCAAGAAACCTGGGAGAAGCAATTGTCTTTAGTTGAGTTTGCCTACAACAATAGTTATCAGGCGAGTATAAAGATGGCACCTTATGAGGCGTTATATGGCTGGAGGTGTTACGCCCTTATGTTGGGCTGAGGTAGGGAAAAGCATGTTACCCTGCCGGATGTATTGAAAGATACAGATGAGAAGGTTAGGCTTGTATGCTATCGGTTGAAAGCGGCTGCGGATTGGCAGAAATCTTATGCGGATCTGAAGCGTAAGGAGGTTCAATATGTGGTGGGTGATCGTGTATTCTTGAAAGTGCCACCATAGAAAAAAGTGATGAGATTCGGACGTAAGGGTAAGCTTAGTCTGAGGTTTATTGGACCATACAAGGTTATTGAACGTGTGGGTCCTGTAGCATATCGGTTGAGGTTGCCTCCTGAGTTGGAGAAAATTCATAGTGTGTTCCATGTTTCGATGTTGGGGAGATATCGATCTGATCCATCGCACGTTATGTCAGTGGAGGATGTTGAGTTGAGGTCGGATTTGTCCTATAATGGGGAACCGGTAGAGATTCTTGGTACCAGCAGCAAGGTTCTACGTGGGAAGATGATAGAGCTTGTTATGGTATTATGGTGGCATCATGGAGTTGAGGAGGCCACATGGGAGAGTAAGTCGGACACGAAAGAGCAATTTCCGAATCTTTTTCCTCTAGGTAAATTTCGAGGACGAAATTTCTTAAGTGGGGGGAGTTGTAACGCCTAGATTTTGAGCCTAGGATTTTTGGGGAATGGTTTAGTCAGTCCGGTGGACCGAATTTAGAGATTCGAGTCGAATTCGGGATTTAAATTGGATTGAATATTTTTATAAGGGATAAAATATGGTTTAATAGTCTAAAATATTTATTAATTATATAAATGGTTTTGGTGAAAACAATTTTGGAAAAACAAATTCGAAAATGGGACATTTTGAGTTAGTGACTAAAACGCGAAGTTTGCAAAACTATTTTTAGTGACTGTTTTAAAAATGGGTCAAAAATTTGAATCTTTAAAGAGCTAATAATCCAAAAGGGTTTCTTTAGATTTCTCCCTTTAATTAACTATTTTCAATTAAGTTTTTAAGAGGTATAAATAGTGGAGAGAATTAATTAAACACAATTAAGCTTTTTAAAAGAATTTCAGTAACTAACTTTGTAACTTCTTTCTCTCAAATTCTCTTCAGCCAAACACATTTCCAGCTTCAATTTCTTCAGGTAAAATTAGGATTTCAAAGAGTTTTTATTTCCAATTGATTTCTAAAGTTTTTACATCAATACTTATTGTTTCTACCTTGATTTTCATGGTTTATAAAGCAATTGAGGGGAGAAATCAGCATTGGAGGTAAGGATTCGTTCTTCTCCTCTAATGAAAGGTTCTTTATATTAATTCCTAAGTTCTTGATCCATTTATATGAATTTCATTGGGTTTTGATTAATTAAACTCAGATTTATGGTTTAATTGATGGTTTATGATGAAAAATAGAAGAAATTCGTAGTGATCTGTGTTTCCTGAGTTAAGGATTGGTTTATACCTTGATTTTGATGTTTAATATGATAATGAAGTGAGTTTTGATTATAGAATCCCAGAATATATTGAATCTCTAGTTTGTTAGATTGGTAGTTAAGAGATTTTGAGGTGTTGAGGTTAATTATTGGTTGCTGGAGGTATAAGGTTGTTTTAGGTTGTTTTGATGTTAATTGATGTTTTTTGAAGGTTGAGATTCGTAGTTGTGGGCTGGGTTGAGGTTTTTAGTGAATCGATGATGTTTTCGGTTTATAGGTTGTGGTGTTGTAGGGGATTATAGTTAGATAAATGTTAATTGATGGTTGCTGTGAGTTTGGATGCATTATAATGCATTGTATCCTTTGTTGTGATGTGTTTGAAACAGGGGAAGTTAATTCGGAAGTGAACCTTGGTGTTGAGGAGTTGCTAGAAGATTAATTTGACATCAGCAAGGGAGGCGTTTCTTTTTCGGTGAGTGAAACGGATAAGAATGACTTTTTAAAGATTTAAAAAGGTTTAATGGGAGTCTAGACTAGGCTTGATACGCTGGTCTAAGGCTCGGAAGTAAGTAAAGTGGATTTCTCTCTCAATTTCGGTTGGCAAATGATTTATGAATGCACTTGTTAAATGATTGTTTACCTTATGTTTTATGCATGAAATGAGCATGGTTCAATGTTGGGAATTGATATGAAATGATGTTAGATGCATTTGGAAAGTAATGCATGATTTTAAAGAATGTTTATGAACATGGCTTATGCATGGTTTAATGCAAAATGAAATGTTTGAATGATGCATATGAAAATAGTGAGGTATGTTTATAAAAGTGGATTATATTGGCAAGTGATGAATTGAAAATGTTATCGGATATAATTGGCCGGCCATAGGATTTAAAGTGCACTATAATAAGTCACCCATGGTTGTGGAGGTAGTACGAGAGGTACTTACTCCGATCATGTGAACCTCAATGTTGTTGAGGTAACACTTAGATGGCTTTTACTCTAGCCATGAGCTGTAGAGGTTGATGCGTCGAGTGTGTGAACTCCATGTTGGAGGGTTAGCCTTGGTACTGTAGAGGTGGTGCATGTGTTGCACAACTCCATGCCAATGGGCTGCAAGAGATTGCGAAATCTCTTGGGAAATCCGTGTATCCGATGTTAATGATGATTTATGGAAATGATGAATATTGAAATGGATCACTTGAAAGCCAATATAATGTTTTAAATTGTATCATGTTGATGGATTGGTTTGAATGACGTGATTTATACGTGTTATACTCCTTAAGCTTTGCATATAGGATGTTATGCTTGGGAAAGCTTAAGTAGAGGGATTGCATATGGGATTATGTTGTGGAATCCATGATACATGTTGCATATAGTTTAATATACTGATTTCATAAAGATTAAGTGCATGTTTTGAAAGAATGGCATGCTGGTTTGAAATGGTTCTAAATTGCATTGGATGATGTTTTATATTCTCGAGCGCTTGATTGTTTACGTTTTCTTTTATCATCAATGTAGATTGATTGAATGCAAGTGGCCTAGCAAGCAAGGATGGAATTCGAATACTTGATTTACCAAAGTATGTCTGGGTTTTAAAGTAGTAATAAAGGCAATGTGGCTTAAATGTTGTTGGGAGGGTTTGAGTGGTTACTTCTTCGTTTGAGCAAGTTTATATTGTTGCTTTGGACTTGTGATAAGCTTGGTTTGTTGGATTTTGCATATGGTTCATACTTTGGTTGCTTGAGTATTATGAAGCATGCCTATAGCTTACCTTTGAAGCATGATGATTGTTTCTTAATGTTTGGTTTATGGTAGTTGATGGTAAATGACCAATGATGATGTTATTTGATTGTTAGAAGCATGCTTAAGTGTTAGAATTCCAAAACGAGGCTAAAAACTAGCAAATTTTGACATTATAGGTCAGGGCGTATCGATACGCCTGTGCCCGTATCGATACACGTAAGTGTTTCCAAGCACAGTGTATCGATACACAGGTGACCGTATCGATACAGGTAAGCACATTTTCAGGCTTAGCGTATTGGTACATGGGTGACCGTATAGATACGGGTCTACTGTTTCAGGCATGGTGTATCGATACACGTGAAGGTGTATCGATATGATTTTGAGCTACTAGAATCTAGAATTTTGAGAAAGCTCAGGCGTATCGATACGGTATCGATACACTTGCCCGTTTATCGATACGGTCAGTGGTTAAGTTAGTTAAAAGTATGTTTTAAGGTTTCTGTTTTCTCCCGTTTTAGTCCCTGATTGTTTTACTTGAAATTGAATGAGTTTGAATGATCATTTTAACCCAAAATTTCACCAGTATGCATGTAATTGGTTTAATTAAGGATTGGTAACTTTAATTGTGGAATTGGCCCTTTGAAATAATGGAATTTACAATTTGGTCCCTATGTGTCATGTATGCAATTGGATGAGTTCGGATGATCATTTTAAGTTGAAATTTAGCATGCATGCTTGTAACCTGACTAGTCGGAGATTGGAAAAGCAAATTACAAGTTAACCCTTATAGATTTATAGATTTACATTTTGTTCCCTATAATATCCCAAATTTTGGCTAGTGACTAAATTGTAAATTTTGAAAGTTTAGGGGGTTAAAGTATAAACCTTGGAAAAGTTTAGGGACTAAAGTGTAAATTTCCCCAACAAGTAATTTTATTTTGTAGAAGAGGGAATCAGATCGAAATAAGTACCTTGATATCGGTTTTAAGAATTAAGATGCAGAAAAAGGTACCGAATTTGGATCGAATAAATTGTTAAGCGTGTTCAGGCCAGGGAAATACAAAGATATGTAACCTTTAGTAAGGTCCCATAAAAGTGTTTATGATCGATATTTTGGACTCAGTAAAAGTAGAAAATATTTGTATGGATTTCAAATAAAGGATTTCTACTAGAAACCTTATGCTATGAAGATTTTCAATAAATTATCGGAATAATAGATTGAGTTAAGAAAATTCAGTCTAAGTCTTTATGAAAGGAAATTCTTTAAGGTTTAAAAGTATCATGTGATAGATAGTGATTTGTATTTGGTACTTTCAAATTTGGTAAAAATATGAGGAAAATTGAAATGGGAATTGAAGTTTAGTGACCAAAATAAAAATTTTGAAAGTTTTGTGGCCAAAGTATAAATTTTGGAAAGTTCAGTGACCAAGGTGTAATTTTCAAAAGTTATGTAAGTTAACCCCGTAAATGAATAGTTCACCCCCAAGAGTGACACTTTCTTGTTACCCGGATTTTTCGTACGAAGCTTATATTAATGGTTATAAAGCTTTAAAGTTCGTAGGAAGAAAATTTGGAAATCGTATTGAGTGAAATTCGAATATTTGGATCGATTAAATTCCATAAATAAAAACCTAAGATATTTTGGGACATGGCCGGTTGGATTTGAACAATTTGGTTCAATTTTAATGGAATGACAATTTTCAAGACTTGTTGTAAATAAAGACTAGTTGAGGGCAAATTGGACATTTGCCATGGATGGCATTTTTGAAATATTTTGAAACTTTAAGGGAAATTTTGAAAGGCCAATTACACATGGATTTGTTCTTGTCCATTGAGTTTTGATGAGATTAAATCTTGGCCATTCGATAAAAAGGGCATTTTAGTAATTTCACTATTTAAATGAATTTAAAATTCATTTATACAAGAAAAGTGGCCAAATTAGAAGAAAATAAAAAGATGAAGACCATTCTTCATCTTCAAATTTCGAAATATGAGGGGGAGAAAGAAAGAAAAATGGAGAAAATTTTCCAAGTTCGATTTAAGCCCCGAAACTCGATTTTCAAGTAATCTTTCGAACTACAAAGTTGTTCTACTCATCAAGCTCTATATTTTGGTGTAAATAATTTGTGGAAAATATGCTTGATTGATGAGAATTTTGTATGAGAAGAAATTAGGGTTTATGGACTCAATTGGGGGTTTTGAGATTTTATGATTCCATGTTGAAATTCAAGTTGAAATAAAGCTTTTGTGATGTTAAAATCATGTTATTGAGTTGGGATTTAAACTCTACATGTTTTGATTATTATGAAGATGATTAGTGTTTATGGATTCAAGTTTGATTTAGGGTTTGTGATGTTGGATAAATGATCTAGTAAGCTTGATTTGTTGTTTGGAAGCAAAACCCTAATTTAAATGTTTAGGGACCAATTCAGCTAGTTTAAAAGTTGAAGGAATAAATCTGATTTTTATGGAATTGGTGTGTTTTTATGTTATTAGGGATGTTGAAGATATGAAATTGAAGTTAGAATGCAAAACCGATGTTAAATCGAATTAGTGACCATTTTGACAAATTGTCAAAGTTAAGTGACCAATTCGGAAATGAGGTTTTAGAGAAGGATTAAATCTGATTTTTAGTTATAATGATGGAATTAAGATAGTAATGTTGATTTGATGACTAAATTGCAAAGTTGAGAAGCTAGAATCCTTATTTTTGCATTTTAGTGGCTATTTCGGTTAAGAAAGAAAATTAAGGGAAACTATTGTGAATAATTATTTGATGGAGAATGTGATAAGTTGATGATTTAAAGTAAATAATGGGACTAAATTGACAAATATCAAAGTAAGGAGAAATTAGTATAAAGTTTGAAGTTATTTATGGAAGTTGTGTAGGAAAACTGGATTTGGCAGTAAGTTTGAAAATTCATCATAAATTCTACAAAATGGTTAGCTGGTGAATTTTATACCGATGTAAATATTTTTTTGTCTAGTTTCGCCTCCAACAAACGGAAACTGATTTCGAGTTTCGAGTAAAAAGATATGATTTTTTAAGTGGTGAAAGGTCAGAAAATAGTATGGCAATTTGTTCCGAAATCAGCACTGGAAATTGACTTTGAAAATTCGCCATAAATCGTACAAGTTGAATTTTGGCTATTAATTTATATGGGTGAAAATCTTATTGAATCTAGTTTCTTTCAGAACAAACAGAATCGAATTCTGGGTTTTAGATTATTTTATAGAAATAAATCTTTGAAGGTAGTGCAAGCGGCCAGAAAATGGAAATTGAGACATTTGGTATCTAATGGTAGTTAGCAAGCTTGGAAGAATTATTTGAAGTTCAAAGTGGTCAATTGGGGACCCAAATGAAATTTTAGACAGTCTAAGGAAGGAAGAAAAAGTTTTGGAAATTTTACATATTCGAATAATTAGATTTGATAGCATATTTAGAATATTGTTAGATTGGAATCTAACAAATGGTATTTATATTTATGTGGTTAATGAAGCAGAACACGAATCAAAGAGGATTCAAGATACTATAAAGGAAAAGATCGAGTAGAATTTATTGAGGCGTACTATTACATGGCCCAGGTGGGTGCAATCTTATTTATTTTAATTATGACACTAGGAAGACTTGTGATAAGTTAACCTCAAATGTTGAAAGAAAAGGATTTGATTTATATTAAATGGTTTTGTGAATGATTTCAGGTATGAATTGCCCTATGCATATTTTTATATGTTAAAATTATTGATTTTGATCCATTGATATTATCGAAATGAATGAAAGGTTCATAATAGTGAATTGTTCAAAAAGCCCATTGTATGATTATTGAAAGTTGGTATATTGGCATGGCAAAGAGGTGGAGCATACGATATAATATTACTGTCAAATTACAGTAATGATACAGTGAGTTGTGTTTTACAGCTATGACCTATCGGTTAATACTGTTGTTAAGTTACGACGGTGATACAGTGAGTTGTGTTCTACAACTATGACCTATCGTTATTATTGATGTCGTTAAGTTACGGTAGTGTTTACATTGATACATTGACATTGATATCGATACATAGATATATTGTTTTATTATGGCACAACAAATTGGCTGATTTCAGCACATGTGCATACTCATCATTGACTCTCATACCATGTATTCTCATCCATAGTACATTGGGCTATTTTGAAATTGAAAGTAAAATGGATCGTATTGATATAACATGTATTGTACGTGTATATGAGATGTTGATTTTTACAGGTTACATGACAGAGGAACGACTTCGATAAGTCATTCTACACGATTTTAAATTCTTATATGTTATATTCAGTATTTTATTTATTATACAATTTTATTAAAATTAAAGTGCTTTACTTTGATTTATAAGTTTTGCCTCACTAAGTTCGTACTTAGCGTGTGTTTGTTTCACACGTATATTAAGATGGAGGATTTGAAGAGGAGTCGAGCATGTTGATCAAGCTTCAATCTGCAAAACATCAGTAAGATATTCTAGCTTATGATAATCTCTAGTGGGCATGTAATTATTTAATTGCTAGCAGAGCATGATGCATTAAATTAGACTAAATGATAGATAAGTAATCAGTTTTGATGATGAATCGTATATGGATAAAGCAAAATAAGGCATTAGCATTGTAACATAATAAAGCTAAGGTAGAAAGGATAATTACTTTGCTAATAAGAATAATCGGTAATCGCGTAAAGATTTTAAAATCAAGAAAGGGCTTAGATAGCGAATCTAGTTTTCACCCTGAATTGAACTATTGTTTTTAATAATTGCCAAATATATTTTAAAATAATTAGTTCAGGGTTGAAACTAGCTAACGGCACATAGGTTGTGTTTTCAAGAAAACCGAGAAAGGGTTAGATTTACAAACTAAAATTTGTAAATACTTGTACAAATAAATTTATAAGTTGAGATTTCTTTAAACGACTCTATAACATCTTTAATGTATATTCGATTTACGAGTATACATTAAGGGTGTTGCAGTCCTTATTCATGTAATGTGGCCAATTGGATATCAATTTGATGCCCGATTGAGTTGGGTTTCCACTCGTTGTTTGTATGTACACGTAGGGTAATAACCAGCATCTAGATAAGATAAAGGAAAAAAATGATTGCGTTTTTCCAAGTTCTCCTTTCCGGTTTACTTCAGTAAACCTAATGTGGCTCGCTCGGTTCGGTCTTGCGGCTAGGCCGGGTTGAGGGGGTTACATGCTCCACTTACAAAGTTATTGAGAAAAGATGTTCCATTTGTTTGGACTGAAAAGTGTCAAGAAAGCTTTGATCAGTTAAAGAAAATTTTGACAGAAGCTCCAGCTTTAGTACAACCAGAATCGGGAAAGGAGTTTACCTTGTATAGTGATGCATCTCATAATGGATTGTGATGCGTATTAATGCAAGATGGAAAGGTGTTTTCTTATGCTTCCCGGCAGTTAAAACCGCATGAAAGGAATTATCTGACTCATGATTTAGAGCTGACAGCTGTAGTTTTTGCTCTAAAAGTGTGGCGACATTACATGTATGGTGAATGTTGTCACATTTATATTGATCATAAAAGTTTAAAATATTTGATGACGCAGAAAGAGTTGAATCTACAACAATGAAGGTGGTTGGAACTGATAAAGTATTATGATCTTATCATTGACTACCACCCAGGCTAAGCAAATGTTGTAGCAGATGAATTGAGTCGAAAAACATTCGTTACATTACGGGCTTTAAATGTACAGTTAAAAGGGAGACCTAACGGTTCGTTGTTAGTGGAGATGCAATTAAGGTCATCATTGCTAGACCGGATTAAAGAAAGTAAGCAACAAGATGAAGACTGTGTAGTCAAGATGAAACAAGCGGAATTCGTTGAAATTAAAGATTCCGAGATTAAACCTGATGGGTGCCTCTATTACAAAGATAGAGTGTATATTCCTGAAGATGCTGAGTTAAGGCGAGATTTGCTCTCTGAAGCACACTACAGTCCTTTGACTATGCACCCTGGAGGAAATAAAATGTATCAAGATTTGAAAAGTCGATATTGGTGGCCTGGTATGAAAAGAATGATAACAGAGTTTGTTGACAAGTGTTTGACTTGCCAACAGGTGAAAGGTGAACATCAAGTGCCATCAGAAAAGTTACAACCTATTTCTATTCCGCAGTGGAAGTGAGATAGAATTACTATGGATTTTGTGATAGGACTACCATTAACCCCTAGCAAGAAGGATTCTATCTGGGTAATAGTGGACAGATTAACTAAATCTGCTCAGTTTATACCAGTTAGAATGGATTATCAAATAAGTAAGTATGTTGAGTTGTATATCAAGGAAATAGTTCGATTGTATGGGGTGCCGGTATCTATAGTATCAGACCGAGATCCAAAATTTACATCAAGATTTTGGAAAGCATTACACAGAGCTTTGGGGATGCCATTGAACTTTAGTACTACATTTCATCCTTAAACCGATGGGCAGTCAGAAAGAACAATCCAAATATTGGAAGATATGTTAAGAGCTTGCATAATTGAATTCGAAGGATCATGGGAAAAGTATTTACCGCTAGCAGAATTTGCTTACAGTAACAGTTATCAGGCAAGTATTCAAATGGCACCTTATGAAGCCCTATATGGTCGAAAGTGTAGATCACCGTTAAATTGGTTTGAATTACATGATTGCAAGCTGATTAAGCCAGATATGTTACAAGAAATGGAAGAAAAAGTTAAGATTGTGCAAGACAATCTTAAAAAGCCTGCTGATCGACAAAAGTCTTATGCAGACTTAAAAAGAAAAGACATTCAATTTGAGGTTGGAAAAAAGTATTTTTAAAAGTCTCTCATTGGAAGAAAATAATACGTTTCGGGCGTAAAGAAAAACTAAGTCCCAGGTATATTGGACCATACGAAATTCTAAAGAAAGTTGGGCCTGTGGCATATCAGTTAGCTCTTCCACTGGAGATGAATAAAATTCATGATGTTTTTCATGTTTCGATGCTTCGGAGATATAGATTAGATCCATCACATGTGATTGTACCAGAGGAAATTGAGCTACAATTAGATTTGACATATGAGGAGGAACCAGTAAAGATACTAGCTTATGGTGTCAAAGAATTAAGGAACAAGCAAATACCATTGGTGAAAGTCCTTTGGTGCAATCACAAAGTGGAAGAAGCAACATGGGAAACAAATGATGAAATGGAAAAACAGTATCCGCATTTGTTTAAAACATGTACATTTTGAAAATTCAAGGACGAATTTTCTTAAGAGGGAGAGAATTGTAATACCTCAATATTTGCTTAGTGACTAAAACGTAAAATGTTAAAGTTTGGTGGCCAAAGTAAAAAGTTGGGAAAAGTCCAGGGACCAAAATGGTAATTTCCCAAATATTATTTTTATGCCAAAAATGAATAGTTTATTCTAGTATAAGAATTTTGGTGGGAATCGGATTTTTAATACGGAATTTGTGTGAAAAGCTATAAAAAGAATAAGTTTCGGTAATTAGTTCGAATGATTATTCGAATTTAGAAAATTTTGAAAAATTTATGGAAGTCTTAGAAAGACTTGAAGAATATGATATTGTGGTTTTTGAATCATTTTTATTCGATTTAAATTCGATTCTATGCAGTATTTGGTGTAGTAGATGAAAATGGCATTTTTGAAGATAAGTTGATGCAATAAGGGCAAAATGGTCTTTTTATCCCTACTTTAAGGATATTTTTTATTATTAAGGATAAGAATATGCAAGTGTTGGTAGGTGATTGGTTATAATTCAAGGGCAAAATAGTCATTTGACTATTAAAAGTATTTTTAAATTAAATATGGTGGATTAATATGCCATTTGGCATATAATCAAGATAGAAAAGGTTGGAAATTTTCTCATTTTTCTCTCCTTGCCGTGAACTCCATAGAAAAGGATTCCGATATAAATAGAGGTCGTACCAGCAAACAAAGAAAAGAAAAAGTTTGAGAGTGATAATCGAATAGTGAAGGCAGCCACATTTCAAGGCTAAGGTGAGTGCATACATGTATTTAAATGTATGTTTGTTAACATACATTTTATAGGGAGACTTGTGATAAGTCAACCTAAAAGGTAAAGATTTTTATATAGCATAACATGATTTGCATGATGCATTATTTTGTTGGTTTAAAGATCATGACATATCTTTATGCTTACAAATGGTTTATAGCATGATATATATGACAAGCTATTTTATATAGTTTTAAATGGCATCCATAATGTGAATTTTATAGAACATATTGGAGTATGAACTACTCTAATATGATATGTTTTACATGATATAAATTGGATATGCGTTGCTTGCCATTTTGCAGGATTTAATTTTTAAAGTTGCCCTTGGTAGTATAACATTGAGTTGGACAATATAGTGGTATACCATAAGAGTCACACTGTATCTGACACTTCATTGTGTCGACAGTATACGGCGTCGAAAGTTTGCAACACTTCATTGTGTTGATATGGCAACACTTTATTGTATTGATATGATTGCAATACTTCATTGTGTTGATATGTTCCCGATACTTCATTGTGTCGATAGAAAGGATAGTACTAAAATGTACACGACTCGCATATTAGTCACTTGGTATTTACCTTGGGCTATATGATTTCACAGAATGAATATATATTTTTATATAGTACAGAATGATCACAATATACTTTCTGGCATAGATATTCCTGCACTACAGATTATATGGTATAAAGACTATCATGCTTTTGAAAAGTATCATGCATTAAAAAAATATTTTATATGTTAATCATCTTATGCCTCACTGAGTTATACTCAGCGTGTATTGTTGTTATACGCGTAGGTAAACGGAAGTAGGAGCAGAGCTTTTGCATCACCTTCTCATTTGGAATTACAGAATCGATAGGTTAATTTCAGTACTTATGACATCCATATTTTAGTGTTTAATAGTGGCATGTACTAGCTAAATCTGTCTTTTTGATAAAATATTTCAATCGGATATGTAATAGTTTTATAAACCTTTTATAGATGTTAAAAGTATTTACCGCTTATTATTATTATTATTATATGTTTGGATATGAATATATTATTTACGTAAAAAGTTTTACTATCGGGTATTAAATTATGATTTTATTTATAAATTAGATAAAGTTAAGCGTGCTTGAAATAGAGAAATTTCAAGATGGGTGACCATCTGGTTACATAAAACATTTAAATTTCCCCATATTTTAGATTAAAAGATTTTTTTTAAAAAAAAGCTTGTAACATTTAGACTCGTGTTCAATGTATAGATACGGGAAGTGGGTGTTACATCTGACTTCTCCCTCAGTTTGGACGTGGGTTGTTTGGTTTTCTCTGTTTTTGTTCTGCATTTGTATGTTGGTGTTTTTTGTTGTCGTTGCTTGCTTGTTTTCTTCATTTCTTGTGTTCTCTTTTGTTTTTATCTGTGTTCGATTGTGTTCCTGTCTGTAGTGTTTCTCTTCCTCCTCTGTATCTTTATTTTGTGTCTGTAATTTTATTTTTAGTTCAATGAATGTCGGCTTTATGTTAAAAAATAGAATAACACCCCGTGACTCAAAATATTGGACAAATTATCTTTTATCACTGGGACTCGGGTTAAAGATTGCATATTGAATCCTAATTCAATTGGCAGTAATATGAAGGTTATAAATCGAACTTGTTTAGACCTGTAACATCCTCTAGATTCGGTAGTTTGAGGCTGATATAGCTCTCTTAAAACTAACACGTTATCTGATTTGGCAAACCAAAGTTTTAAAGAAAAAAAACAAGGGCATACACCAGCCTCCATATAAAATTGGTATACACTGCATGTTCAGTTGCATCCATTATAATATTGCTAGCCACCTTAACAAAATGCAATCTCCACTACTGATCACACTACATTACTGAACATTGAAAGATGAAAACTTGCATGGTTCAACACAAATTACACAAATTAACCTAAAACTAATCATAAGGCACTACTACTTCTACCGTTAGCGTTGATTCATTGATCATTCACCATCTTGTAACAAATTTTGGGATGCTCTTTATTCTGCTCTAGTGTCCTCAAGAGGTTTCGTCATCTTGAGTGTCATCTTCGCTGACGAGGTGATTAAGAACAACTCTTGGTTTCTTAGGTTCCGATAAGGCTTCCTGGTTATTGTCATCACCTTTCCTCTTTAAGCTCTCATCCTCTTTCCCATCTTGCTCGGCTGTGGTAGCTTCATCAGCAGAATTTTCCGGTTTATCCGGCAATGGTGGCCTTGAAGAATCAGGTTGCTCAACCTTCTTTTTACTGCCCGGATTTACTTCCATAGGGGATTGTTCGCGTTCTTTCAAAAATGAGCGAATTTCCTCACTTATTGCAAGATCAAGTGGGGTTTTCCCAGCTTTTGTTTTGGCACTAAGACTTGCACCTTTCTTTAATAAGACTTTGATTACTTCTAGATGCGACCCTTGAGCAGCATAGTGAAGTGGAGTGAATCCCTTGCGATTGGTGGCTTTGGCTGAAACTCCTTCTGAGAGCAGAGTTCGGACAATCTCTAGATGCCCTTTCTGGGCTGCAAAATGAATCGCACCCATGTCATCCATGGCAGCAGCACCAACATCAGCTTTATGCTTGCAGAGATAACTCACAATCTGTGCTTGCCCAGCCCATGCTGCTAAATGTAGTCTATCACAGGGTTACCAATGTCAAGGAAACAACTTGAAAACCAGCATGCTATCTTGCAGTAATACTTTTCCAGTTACTTATGATATGTACCAGGAAAATGGTTTAAGTAGATGCCAACAATAAATATATACAATACGAACAAGTAAAGAAAAACAGGGCACAAATACAAAGCAGTGATGCTATTCGAAACAAAGGATCTCTTTCTTAGTAGAAATGGGTACCTAAATAGGCTATGCATCAACCAGAACACTTCCAACATCTCAATTTCAGGATAAGCAACAAGTATAATTTGTTCCAATTAGAATAGTTCATACAGTTGCATCGGACAAAGCCCCTACGTCCTCACATTTTAGTAACTAAAAGAAAAAATAAGCAAAAGTTGGAGGCACTTCTTAAATACAATCATGTTAGCAAAACTAGATTACTATAGGTAATCCTTTAATCACTACGAACATGATTAAAAGAAAAACCTTTTGTGGAGAGAAATTCGAGCACAAGAGTGAGTTCGGGAACCTTTCCATCATGGGGGACTGGAGGTTCAACAAAAAGAACCCAGAATCCGGATAATCTGTGTTACTAATTTGAGGATGCTATTCCATTCAATAGCCAGAAAAATCTGATTACTCACAAATAAAACACCTAAGAACATTTCATCTGTTTATCGTGACTAGTCCCACCCCAGCACTTCAGCATCTATTCAATGTTTTTTTAGGGTTGAGCTTTCAAGCAAAGGCTAAATTTGCCCCCTCCCCTCTACCCTCCTCAAAGACCCCATGACATCTGAAATAATGGTCGAAGACACCATGAAAGATGAAACCTCAAGTGCAGATAATAGAAATTTTTAAATAATGATAAATTCGATTCTCAATCTCCAATTCGTTGGGTAAAACAAAAAGAGGCAGATGGACAAAAAGAATGTGTTAATGGAATCATGCGAGTACAGAATAGCAAAATAACACAAAAATTTATACAAAATACAGCTAAATTCAACACGAAAGATTCCCAAATATCAATGAAGAAGGATAGGAATAGAATTAGAATAGGATACGGAGTTCTGGAATGCTTATCTCTGGAGTTGACGGCCAACGGGTTAGACGCCAGAATGAATTGAAGTTTTGAAAGATCGCCTGACCTTGCCGCTGCGTGTATATCTCCGCCGCCGCTCATTCTTCTTCTTCTTCTTTTCCCCCTTTGAATTCAGTCAATCCTCCACCCTCTCCCCTTTTTCTCCAAACTACACCAATACCTCCTCTTTCCCTTTCATCTATTATAAACGATGCTCCATAGTTACGGCAGCGCGTGTAACTCACATGCTTTCAAGCTTTCAAAAAGGCTGGCTAAGGGTGTTCATTATCTGGAAGTATTGGGTATTAGATTTTTCGGCCTGTATCTTAGCCCGATTTAATCAGATACCCGTTATTTAAGTACTCGGGTAATTTGGGTGACGAGTACCATATTTTTATTTTTTATTTTTAAATTATTTTATTTTATTAATAAAAAATTTATAACTAATAAAAGTTTGAAATATATAATCTTACCATAGAGTTTAAGATCCAAAGTATTAAACACAAACAACTTTAGAATATAAATTCTATAATTCTTAAAAATTACATGCACACTTAGGTTGTTTGATTTGGGAATATAGTGAAAATAAGGGTATTTTATTTAAATAATAACTATATTGAAAATATAAAAAATAAAAAAAGGAACTGGTCATCGGTCACCGGGTACTTGATAATAGATATTCTTGCTGCCCGGATCTGACCCGGGAAAATCTATATTTTAGTGGGTCGAGTACCCGACATGGGTAAATTTTTTTGGGTAAATACCTAGTTATTTATGTTCGGGTAGTCGGGTTGGGTTAGTGGATCGGATATTTTTGAACACCCTAGCTATTACTATTAAGTTGGGTCGCTTAAGTTTTAAATGTTATAAATTGGTCATCTAAATTACTAAAATTGTAAAATGATTAGCAACTGTTATTTTTAAGCTTAAATATATCTTTGATACTTGAACTAATCATCTTTTTGTAAGTTGGTGTTAAATAATTTTTACTCCTAAGTTTCTGAACTAAACATCTTATCCCAAATTGATACATATACTATATACTTTGTCCCAACTTGATTTGTAAACTATACACTTTGTCCCAGGTTGATACTTAAATTATTCACTTTATCCCAAGTTAATTATCAACGCAAATATCCTTGTCAACTTAACATAGAGACTCCACCACCCTAATTATGACACCTAGAGCCTTGAAAGCCTCCATCGTGGCCTCTACATACTTGCTGCTACAAAAGCTCGTTAAGAGCCGAGCTTCACTGCTTCCACCATAGATAGACTCAATCAAGGAAGCTGCAACAAACAAAGACAACTAAGCCTTCCGTAGTTGAAAAGAATACGAAGACAAATACGATAGGGTATACGCGATTACACGCATCTGTCGAGACTGAAACCTCGGTTTCCTTTTGTGGTAGTATCACGTAGGGAGAGCTACTCCATATTGTTCTTTCGGTCTGCTCTGGCGCAGGAGCTTTGCAGGGAAGGTAGCTTTGTATTGTCTCAAAAGTTCTTGAAGGCTCTAATATGGAAAGGGCCATTGGGATCGGTTCTGAAGAAACAACGATTAGACACTCTGTCGTATTAGCCCTTTTTTCCCACTCTTTAAAAGAACCAATGGACTTTCTTTTTCTACCCGCTGTCAGAAAGATAGCATCTGATTCCCCTAGAATTTATTTCGATGACATTTTTTCACTCTTCGACGAATGCGATATGGTAGCCCTCGTTGAAGGCAACACCATTGAAATTGTCGGCTTTGGTACTGTAGGGTCCACAACAACATCTGCATTTAGAGGTGTGTAAAAATATCCGATCTGAATAACTTAATTTGTTTATACAATGATATGATCTGAAATTTTAGATATTTGATCCGATTTTATTTTTTGAATAATTCGAATTAAATATCTGATAAAAATTTTAAATAATCAGATCAAATACAGATCCAGAAAATTATGATTTTAGATTATTTAAAAATCTAAAAAATTACATTTAATCCCTTATCCCAATTTTGACAAGAAGTTTTCCCCAAAGTCCAAATCGCAACCTGCAGTCCTGCAGAAGTTCTCCACAATCCATACTTCACAACCTCTCAAACTTAGGCCATGTTTTTTTTGCGTTTGGGTGAAAAAATCAGAAACAACAAAAAACAGACGACTTTTGAGTGTCAAAACTTTAGTTTACCTAGAAGCAACAAAAAATAAGCAGCTTTTAAGTGTCAAAACCTTGGTTTGCCCCCAAAACTAGCTTCTCAAACCTTGGTTTGCCCCAAACCTTGATTTTGCCACCTCAACCGCAAACAAAGCCTTAGTCTCTCTCAACTCTCACAAGAATTTTTTCCCCAAATCTCATCCCCTGATTCACAAGAACTTACCCTAGCCTTGCTCTTACTCCGATCTGCTATTGGGTTGCTCACTTCAGTGCTCACGTGATCAAGACTTCCTCTTTTCATCTCCCCTTCTTTCTCCCTCAAGTCTCGATTTATGCCAAACCAAAATCCATAGCCGCATCCATTTCAGTCTCGGGTAAGCTCACAAGAATTTAAGTCTCTTTTTGTACGTGAAGATGTGGGAGGATACCCCAGACCTTAAGTTTCTAAGCTCAACTTTGTTTTGTTTGTGTTTGTATATGGATTATGTAGATCTAAAATCTATTTATTTGAAACTGTTATAGTTGTTTATGGATTATGTCAATCTAAAATCTATTTATTTGAAGGATTCGTCTTCTTCCTTATGGTGGTAGGAGTAGTAAAAAATAGTTAATTTGTTTAGTTGTTTTAGAAATAAAATTGAGTTAAATTATGTACTGAATCTTCATTTGGCAATAATTTATGGAAAAAACTTTGATACATAAGCCGTGTAAACTTTAGTTTACACGTGCCATTTAGTTTTAGGGGTTAGGGTTTTAGTTTAGGGTTTATGGTTTAAGGGGTTTAGGTTGTAGGGTTCAGAATTTAATATTAATGTTTAGAATTTAGTGTATAGGGTTTAAGGTTTAGGGTTTAGTTTTTTAGGATTTGAGTTTTTATAGTGTAAATACACATGCTTGTGTAAAATTAATTTTACACAACTTGTGTATCAAAGTTTTACCCATAATTTATTACAAGCAAGTTGCATGTGAAAATTGACACGTGAAACTTCTACAGTATAAAGTAACATGTTTGGATCGGATCGGATAATCGAATACCTGATCCAAAAATTTGAAAATCTGAAAATTCGAATATTTGATTTTTTTGAATCGAAAATATATCATTATATTAGTGATCCAAAATTTTAGATATCTAAATTTTTGGATCATATCAGATCGGATCTGATATTCAAATTTGAACACCCATATCTACACTAGTATCCACAAGAAAGCTCATACCGGCCAAGGCTGTTGAAGGGCTGGACTCAACCCCTACAAGTAAAGGCAACCAAATTAGACAACCTATAGAGGGTTTAGCCATTATTGTCTACTTTTATTCGCATTATCTGACTACTGCAAGATAAAAGAGAAGTTTTTACCTCTATTGGACTCCACGGGAGTGTCGTAGGTATCAATTTCTATCATAATTTTAGGATCTCCTACCGGAAGACTGACTCTACTATTTTCTTGCAAGGCCTCGACGTACTCACTGCAGTTTCATTCACTTCCTTGCTGGGTGAGTCACTCAACTTAAGCTAGCTACCTCTGATAGTACATGTGATTTCGGGATCGCCTACCAGAAGACTGTCTATACTGCTTTCTTACAAGGTCTCGATGCACTCACTGCAGTTTTATTCACTTCTCTGCTAGGTGAGTCACTCAACTCAAGCCAGCTACCTCTGATAGTATCATCTCCTCTCTTCTTTTTGGTAGAATGGTCTCCACCCATGTAATAACTCAGATTTTAGGTCAACAAATTAGCATTGACCCGAGTTGTGGGCCTTAATGGTTGGGTTGATCATTAGGTCCATTTGGTACTTAGTAAACCTTAGTGAGCCTCAACCTTGACTAATTGGGATTGATTAGTGACCAAGTTGTGACAAGGAGAGTGAGGAGGGTTTTATGTGGTAATTTTCCTATAGTTTAAAATAAAGACTGACTTACCATTATTATATAATATTTTGGGACATGGCATGAGAGGGGACATGCTCTCATCACCCTCATAAACCTTTATTTCTCTTTCTTCTTCATCTTTCCTCTCAAGAACTCAAAGAGAAATCAATCTTTAAGTTTCTAAACTATAATTCCCGAAATTATGAGTTAGGTTTTTGCTATCTACACATCAAGATCTTCAAGATAAGGTAAGGATATTTGAAAAGGGAGAAAGGTGGGTTCTTGTATTTTGGTGGGGGTTTTGATGAAAATGGGATAAAAGAGGATTCAATCCCATTTTTTCAGTCTTAAACTCAATTTGTTTTCATTCATCCATCACCTGTAAAGTTGTAATTCGTTTTACAACTTTCTTTTGTAATGCAAGAAGCTAGAGAGACCTCCAAAGCCGAAGGGAGTTAGAAGGCTTAAAGATTTGTGAGCAATGAGGTCTATTTCAGCTTAAGAGTAAGGTTAGTACACATCTAACTTACTTTGTTTCATGAACATCATAAGAATGATGCCTTGTATGCTTGTTTGAGTGTTTGGCGTTCTAGAGTAGAAACATTGATTGAATGTTTAAATCTGAAGATTTATGTTGCCAATGAATAAAAATGATAGTAAACCATCTTAAATAACTCTCTTCACTTGTAGGTTTAATTTGGAGTCTTGTGGATATGGAAAAAGAATGATTTAAGTTGAAACCCGAGCCTCAAAATGTGTTTTCTAAGCTCTGATACTAGTAATTGAGGAACAAGTATCGATACCCCTTACTTTCTAAGCAATCGGGGAAAAACTTATGAGTAGGGTACTGATATCAGATTCAACTAGTACCATTACTCTATTCATAGCAGTGTCGATATAGGCTGATATGTACTGGTACTTAGGAATTTTTTAGATTTATTTCCCACATTGAAGCTTGTTTTAGTAATGATACCTGGCTGAATACCGATATTAGAGGATTTATACCAATACTCGAGGGGTCCGTATCGGTACTAGATAACCTATTTTTGAAAAACAAAACTCTAGATCTGTACCGATACTGAGGTTAGTATCAATACCCTTCTCATGACCGTACTGATACCCCTTAGCTGTTGATGGTTGTTGAATAGTAATGCACTGTAGAGCAAGTATACTCGTCAATCAAGTAATAAAGTGATAGAGTAGAGTATTAAACCTACGAGGATTGGATCAATAAATACGAAATTATCGTACTTAAGAGAGGTTGAGAAAGTATTGATTTGATGGTGATTTATCAAAACTAAATGCAAAGAAAGTAAAGTATCTATGATAAAGACAAACATATGTTGTGGCAAATAACAGATAATTATGGAAGCTAGCTTGATTGCCTAGGAATTATTCTTGATTACTTACTTCCGACTCTCTCGATGCCTAGAAGTTGATAACAATGAAGCTAAGGCAATACATGCCTACGTGAACCCTAACAACTCTACTATCTGTTTAAGTTATCCTTATTAGTCGTTAAAGCCCTAAACTTATATCTAAATTATTTTAAGACTAAATTAATAGCTTAGCCTCGTTGTTCATGTTTGTTTAACATAACTCTCTCGATATTAAGCCACAAATCAATAGTTAAAAGGTATTTCTCAATAGCTCTTATAATAACTACGCAAGAAGAATGATAAACAAAATAGATAAAGGAAAAGAACTATAGCATTAAAATAAAATATTTAAAACATAAAATCCTAAAAAGCAATAAACCCAACTAAAAGTATTTAGCTCATGTCTGAGTCAAAAACATCCATAATAAAAACAATTAAAAACATAGTAGTTTATCAAGCAATGGATATAAAAGGGTCAAGTGTCCTCGACGATCTCTTTCAAGCTTTCTAACTATTGTTGTAGGTCCCGCACTCCTTTAGCCTCTCTCGATGGCTTCCGTCATCTGGAGACTTCTCTAGAATTTCAACTTCGGTGGTTCTCCGATAGCTGAAAACTAAGGAATGTTGTCTGTGATTGAGCTCTCTTTAATTGTAGTCCAAGTATTCTTTATATAGGCGGGGAAGATAGGGTTTTGTAACCCTAAAGCACGCGCAGCCTCCTTTAAGAGGATCTTGCTTTCCCGCTATCTTTAATGAGTTTTGTATCTAAAGATAGTCCATGTAAGCCAAAGGTAGATTTTTCTCTAACTCTTTTTGCCTCGTTAGTTCCAACTAAGAGATTTGCTATCCTTCTACTCCAGCATTCCTCCAGTTCCAATGATTCTTGCGTATGCACCACAAAAATACTATTTTTCCTATTAAAAGCACCAAAATATATAACAATTCAGCATAGGCCGTGTAACTCCCTAACTATATGCAATCTACTCCTAAATGCAACTAAATGATCTTAAACACATACAAAAGCCAAGTAAAAAGTGTATGCAAAATAGGTTATTTACACACTCGTCAGCTGTACCAGTACCCACTGTGTTAAATGAACTGTAACTAGTAACTAAATTAAGGAAATACTTAAATAGATTTTACTTCTCCATAATGCATAATCAACTTGAAAAATGAAATCGAATAATATTTAACAACAATATATGGATCCTTTGGGGGTTATATTGTGATATGTCAGGTAGGCATATGCTTGGTTGAGTCTTTGATTATTGGGATATGGGTACCCAATTAGTTTGTTGCAATGCCATGGTAAGTGATGTCGAATGCATGTTTCTTGATGCTATGTGTCCTCGAACCTTATTCGAAGATACTCTATGGGTGATTCTGAGTATAGAGTGAACGTTCTTGATGCTATGTGTCCCTAGGTCTTACTCTAAGTGTATGTTCTTAATGTTGTGTGGCCCCAGGTCTCACTCAAGGTTTGTATATTATTGTATTGCATAATGATGATTATGATATCTCGTGTGTATTGCCTTGTTGTTAGAAAATGTTTTTATGCGGCTAGTAGTAGCGCCATCCATATGTTGAGATTTTTGCCATCTTACTCATGCTAGCTACATGCTTATGTTTATGATTTGTATGAACTGTAGAGTAAAAGTGTACCACTGAGCTTTATAAGCTAAGCGTTTGGAACGTTGTTTTCGTTTGCATGTTAGTAGGTTGGCAACGTTACTTGGAGGAGCTTCATCAGAGTAGGATTTCTGCGCATCATCTCATCATAGTACAATACTTAGATCTCTATATGTATTCGTATGACCCTATTATTATGTCTGTAACTTATATTTTAGATTTTAATTGTAATCACTCATTTTTGTTCGGGTTGTAGTATTATTTTATTAGTACTATTATTAATATAAAAATCAACAAAAAATAATAAAATATATATATAATATTAAAAAAATTAATTAAAAAAGCAAAAAAAAGAGAGGAAAATTGCATGGAGCCTAGAGCTCCACGTCTCCATCCCACCCACCCCTTAGCCTATATAAAGGCTTGGGGGGCTTGTAATGGACCCCCCAAAAAATTGCCACAAATTGGCAAATGAATCGGCACCCAATTTTTGGGAACCATAGCCGGCTGCAAGGCTGGCCGAGGTTGGGAGCAGTGCCTTCGGCCCCAGTTGGTGGCAGGGAGGTCTCAATGGGAGTCAGTCGGGGTTCGCGCTCCTAGTTAGGTATATTTTTATTTAACAAAATGTTGTTTAGTTTTGTTTCTATCTTTAGTTGGTATGTTTTATATTAGTATTTTATGTTTTGTATTTATTTATTTATTTATGTTTTATATTAGTATTTTATTTATGTTAGATTTGTTTTTGTTTATGTGTTAGATTAATATTTATTTATGTTTTAGATTAGTATTTTATTTATGTTAGATTTGTTTTTATTTATGTGTTAGATTAATGTATGTATGTTTCAGATCAATATTTTATTTATGTTATATTAGTATTTTAGTATTTATTTATATTTTTATCGCATTGTATTTATTTTTATTTGTCATGTTTTAAGTTGCATTTCGGATATATTATTGTCAATACGGCACCCTTTTATTCGAGCGTAAACGTGGCTAGTATCAAACGCAGTGATGGTGGTCTATCAATTTACTCTCGAATAACGGGGCCTTTAAAATCTACTCGCACTTATAATAAAATTTTAATTTAATCGTCACTTTAATCCAGAAAGTTTAATATTAATAAAGCGGTAATTATTAAAGTACCAATTTTTGGGCGGTGTGGGGGTGCTAATCCTTCCCCATCCGTAACCGACTCCCGAACCCTACTTTTTTTAAATCTCTGGTTTGATAGTGTCCAACCTACCTTAGTGGCTGGTGGCGACTCCATTTTTAAAATACTACAGTTTTTTTAAAACCCCAATGGAAGACATTTCTTAAAATACCCAAAAGACTTTTTAGCGTAAAGGAAAGGTCGCTACAGTAATAATTGAGTCGAATGTTAATATTTCAATTAATTGAAGATCCTTTTATAAATGTTTAAATTTTTATCTATTATTTTAAATCGGACATTATGATATTTTGGAAAATAATTCTTTGTGGGCTAAACTGGGTCAAATTTTCATGGTTAGGAGTTGGCTTGAAGCCCAAATGTGACATCCGAGTTTAGGGTGTTGCAGCTCACCTTTGCTTCTAAAGGTTCACTTCCTGAAGCGCTCGAAGATGGCCCAAATCCGCAACATATCTGCTTGAAACCCTAGAGGGTGACCAAAGTCTTCGAGGGCAATAATAATATGACATCATAATATCTGACTTCTCCTCGATTTCCAGTAACATTTTGGCTAAGTTATCTTCGCCTCCATAAGGCCAAGCAGAGCGACAGTCAACCACATCGAGAAGAATCTCGTCCTCCAAGAGTAGGTCCCTTATTCCCAATCCATTAGGGATGTTCCCTCTAAGGCAATATTTGAAGACGCCCCGGATAGTAATAACCTCTAGAACATCCAGCCAACCTCTTTTTCTCAACTCTTCCACCTGGATCTTTTCCCGATCCCCTAGTCCATGAATAAAGGCCATTGTATTCTTGCTAGGGTTCCTCCATTTCATAGGGAAATCAAAACCTCTGGGAAGTTTCCTCGTTACCTTGATATATTGGGAACGATCAAATCCCAATTTATTCCTACAAGACCACCCTTTAATGGACTCCTTAATATTATTTCCTTTCTCTTGTCTATACGAGAAGCTAAACAGACAGTCACAAGTTTTCTTACCAACTCCGTTCAAGTAAAAAAGGCTCCTCAAAATAGCCATAGACGATTTCCAATTCTTTTCTTAGCACGCAAAAAGTAGTCGATCAGGATTCAACATGACACCCCGATCAGTTGGCCCGAAGCAATCCCATAATCAATCAGAACCTCCACCGTGAAGGGATATAAAGGAAGGTGGAACCCCGCTTCCAGGCAGTAAAGCGGCAGGTAGAACCATTTTCGGCCATCGGCAAAACAAATATAGTCACTAACACAATGAAGTCTCTTGGGTACCTCAAACTCGTAATGGTCCCATAACAGGCCACCAGCCTCATCGCCTGATTCTGGCCAACTCTTCCCTTGAATAAAGCCTCGTCCTTTGGCTCTGAAAGGTTCTCTACGATTCTCTTCTTAAGATCTTTGGCTACTTTCACCATTATCACCGAAAAATTGCACAAAGAATCTAGAAACCTAAAAGACATGCGAAGAGGTTTGCCCTATAACATTTTATAGCCAGAGCACACGTTTTCCAAACGACGTTTGATTCACATTCCAAACCTAATAGCAGGATGACATGTGTACACTCTCACAACCACATAAATTGAATCCTTATGACTACTTAGTTGACACAACCATCTCTTGGCATCCCAACAGCCGCAAAGAAAACTTCTTTCATTCGCTTTAGCTCGTACCACTTTATGGTACTCTTTCAACTAAGGAGGGACAAGTGTTATACCCGGTATCTCCACCCCTTTGCATAAAACAATAGTTTAATGACCAAAACAGGAAAGCGAGAATAGTTTAGTGAACAATGGTGTTATTTATCCTTCATTTTATTGTTTCTTTTTAATAAAATATTAGGATAATTCACACCATTGCTAGCCGAACTATTAATTTATTTATTTTAACCATCGAACTTTTCATTTTGCAAATTTAGCTATCAACTTTATATTTTTTCTATTTTGATCACCAGCTGGTGAAACAATAATTTTAGTTTTCAAAACTTATATATTTATCAATTTGATCATAATTTAAAAAAAAATCAATAAATTTAACCCATAATATTTAGTCCTCATCTAACGGGTGATTGCGAATAACTAAGATTAGGGAGTGCATGAATTTAAGGAGTCTTTGTGAATAACTAAGATTAGGTGAAGGTTATATGAAGTTATTCTGATGTAATTCTCCGGTAAATTGTTATCTGTTATGTGAATGATTTATCATGTTTGATTGGTGAGAACTTTAGTCTAATAAAATCTTATGTTATTGGTCTAGTGTGAGGCAGTAGTACTGATTGAGTTTTACCAAGCTTGTACACTAAACATTGGGTTGGCTTGTGGTGTTAAAATTACTTAAACCCCAAGCCTTAGTTGGTTAACTAACCTAGCTCAAATGGTAACTTACCAGGGTTTGGTTCAGCTAATATGACAATTTTTGGGAGTGGAAAACTTTATAATGAACACTCAGATTGTTCCGCAATGTTTTTAGAGCTAAATTTATGCTTTTAGGCTAAAACCAATACAAATCATGTAATTTTTTAGGGCAAAAGTACTTTTCAGTTTTGTTTGAAAAGTATTTTTCAAAAATAAAAAAATTTAGCTTTTGACTTTTTCAAAAGTACTTTTGAACAAAATTATTCATTTATTCTTGTTTATATCACCAATTCTTGTATATTTTCAAAAAAATGTCTAAAATATATATTTTATCTATTTAAAAATATTTTTTGGCAACAATATCAAATGCTCTTATTTTAAATCAAACAATCTATAAACAATGTAGTTTAATTCAGAGAAATATATATATTCTTTGATACATTGTAGTTGAATGTTTTTTTACGTGCTTTTTTATGAACATTTAAATAAATAAATGAATAAGACGCATGCAAGAATTAAGGTTGTTTATAAAAAATATTTTACGATTAGTGTATCAAACAATTACTCTTACCTTAATATTAAAAAAATATCTTTTATTTATAAATCTTTAAAGTTCCTTTGTATAGAAAATTTATTTTGTTTTTAATATGATACCTTAATCTTGAAATCCGAAATTAAATCATAAACATTAGGTGAATTTGGATCCAACGTGATTTAAACTTTTAACTACAATTTAAATATAACCCAACAAATAGTTTTAGCAGAAAAATAGATAATGTTCATCCAAAAAATATCTAGAACAGATACTGTACCGTACAGTTGAAACAGATTTGATTTCCAATGATGTTTTTATTTTGGGGTCTACCTTGTTTGCCACTTTTACTCCTTTGAATGTGCGGGTGTCTGTGAGACATAACTTTATACAAAAGTATTACCTTTGCAAGATGCTTTCCTACCACTTTATGAATATTTAGTTCCTATTAAGACTAATCCTGTCTCCTTTCTACTTTTTGCAATTTGATTTCTTCACTGTAAATTTAGTCCTTGAATTTGTTTTATTTAAAATTTTTCATCCAATCGTTGTTACAAAATGCCAGCATGGCATTTTCTATTAATTATTTGTTTATTATAGAAAGATGTCCCAAATAAGAACACTAATAAATTAGATATGGTGTTGCAGATAGCAGCTTTGATGGGAAAAGTTAAGTCAATTGTGATAACAGGCCAGTCCATTGGAGGAACAACAGCCTCACTTTCTGCTCTATGGCTCCTCTGTCATCTGCTCCCCATGTCTCTGTCTCCTCCAATGTCGGTCCTATGCATCACATTCGGCTCTCCGTTGCTAGGCAACCATCGATCGATTCTCCGCCATCGATGGGGTGGGAACTTGTGCCATGTTGTTTCCAAGCATGATATTATGCCAAGGCTGCTTTTTGCCGAGATTGTAAACCGCATTCCTCGTATACAAGCCTTGCTGCAATTCTGGCACTGCTGCATGGCTTCTCCCAACCTTTTTGTTGAAGGCCTTTCTTCTCATCTACCCAATGTTGTAAAGGATACTCTTTTTCACTGTGCTTTAAAGGACTTGGAATTGTTAGCTCAAGCGGAAGACCAATCGGAGAGTTTGTTTTGATCTTTCGGGAGCTACATTTTCTGCGGCGAAGAGGGCGTCATTTGTGTAGAGAATGTTACATCAGTTATGAAGATGATGTATTTGATGCTGGCGACCGGCTCACCGACTCATAGCATCGAGGACCATCTCAAATAAGGAGATTACATTGCTAAAGTATCTAAACAGCTTTTAAAGGCTAGAAGCTTCCATGAAGAAGGGATGATTGTAGATCATATCCGAGTATTAGAGTCCTAAAGTTATGATTTAATTATGAGTTTGTACTGTAATAGGAGTTTTATTTTCTTAAAAGATAGAGTTTAACTTAATTAAGGAGTTAAGAGTTTAACTTAACTACTATATTGTAATTAGTTCTTTAAAAAGAATTAACTTTCTGTAATTATTTCAGAATTATTCAATATCAGAAAAACATTTTTTCTCTCAATCTTACATGGTATCAGTAGGTTTAGATCTTTAACCTAATGGCAAAATTTTTTACATCCAAAGTCAGTTCAGAGGGAGAAATCATTCATGCATTGATACTCTTCAGAATTCTACCACTTCCTCCGTAACATGGCATAAATTACCGGGTCCTAATTATCTACAATGGTCCCAATCGGTGAAGCTGTACATCACTGGAAGGGGAAAGCTTAGCTATATCACAGAAAAGGTGAATAAGCTTGCTTCGACAGATCCAACATATGAGAAGTGGCAGCAAGAAAATAGTATGGTGATATCTTTGTTAATCAACACAATGACACCAGCTATTAGGAGTAACTTTCTCCTATATGAGACTGCAAATGATGTCTGGGATGCAGTCCAAAAAACTTATTCTAGTTCAGACAATATTTTTGAACTGTTTGGAATTGAATGTCCGGCTTCCAACCTAAAATAGGAGGATATGAATGTCGCCATCTACTACAACACTCTGAAAAGACCATGGCAACAAATTGATCTCTTTGAGTCCGATGACTGAACCAACCCAGAAGATGCTGCTCTTTACAAGAAAAAGACTGACCACAAGAGAATTTTTCAATTCTTGAATGGTCTAAATAAAGGACTTGATGATGTAAAAGGAAGAATCCTGAGTATCAAACCTCTTTCTTTTATTCGAGAAGTTTTCTCTCAGGTAAGAATAGAATAGAGCAGGCGATTGTTTATGCTGACAGATTTATCTACGAGTGATGGTTCTGCACTTCTTACACATGCAACATCTGCCAGCAAATAAAGAGGAGAAAAGCCATGGTGTGACCATTGCAAAAAGGTGGGACACCTTAAAAAATGCTGGAAATTGCATGGGAAGCCTGCTGATTGAAAATCACAAAAGGTGAAGCAACAACAAAAGGAACCAACAACTAATATAGTAACGACAAAAAGTTCAATTAGTTTTAGTAAGCAACAGTTGCAGATTTGTAAAAACTTCTCTCTCAGATGACACCGACACCTGATTTTCCTACTTAAACTAGTAGTGTTTATTGTCTACAAACTTCTACTAAGCATCTATGGATAGTGGATTTTGGTGCTACTGACCATATGACAGGGGATAAGACTTTTTTTAACTTACTGAACAGCAGTGTCCAAGAAATGTTAAAACATCTGATAAATCAGTAACTAAAGTTGATGGGATAGGCATAGTTTGTGTGAATAACAATATCACCCTTTTCTTTGTTTTATATGTTCCTAATTTACGGTGCAACATGAGTAAGCAAATTGTGCAATGATCTTAAGTGTTACACTATATTTAATGCTACTGTTGTGTGTTTCAGGAAGTGGATTCGAGACATGAATTGGCAGTGCTAAGTTGTGTGGTGGACTTTACATTATTGAAGACCTTCCTCTTAAAAGACAAGTTCAACCAAATTGCACATTTTCTTTATCTTTAAATACTTCAATTATAGGTTCTAGTGATGTTTTGTTATGGCATTTCAGACTTGAACACCCAAATTTTATTTATCTTCAGAAATTATTTTCAGATTTATTTATTAATAAAGATCATTTATCATTTTCTTGTGATGTATTCCAACTTGCAAAACACAAACGATCACCTTATCATCCTTCATCTTATAAGGATTTTACACTTATTCTTTAATACACAGTGATATTTGGGGTCCTTTTACTGTTAAGAATGTTAATGAGGCTAGGTGGTTTGTCTCCTTTATAGATGATCATACTAGGATCACTTGGACTTTCTTGATGAAAAACAAATTTGAAACTGAAAATATCTTCAAAGCTTTCTACTTAATGGTAGAAAATTAATTTAATAGTAAAATTAGGATTCTTAAGAGTGACAATGGGATGAGTTTTTCACTAATACTTTAGGGGATTTTTTTTAAAGACAAAGGTATCCTTCACATAAATTCCTATGTAGATACTCCTCGACAGAATGGAGTGCCTGAAAGAAAAGATCAACACCTCTTAGAAGTTGTTAGATCCTTACTATTTCCTCTAATGTTTCTCATCTTTTATGGGGAGAGGTTTTACTTCATGCCAACTTTTCTTATAAACATGTTATCAAGCAAGATTTTGGGATTCAAAACTCTTAAGGAAAATTTTCTTCTAACCTTTTCTTCTTTTAAACCTTTGTCTTGTAATTTGCCTCTAAAAATATTTGGTTCAACTACATTTGTTCATATTCATAAATAGTTTCGGGGTAAGTTAGATCCTATAGCAATTAAACGTGTCATCATAAGACATTCTAACAATAAGAAGGGCTTTAAATGTTACTCCCCTATACATAAGAAATTTTTTATTTCTATGGATGTCACATTTCATGAATATTTGCTTTATTTTTCAGATTTTAAAATTCATAGGGAGAGATGAGATGAATTTCAATCTCCTAATATCACTTTATCACTAGTCGAACCAAAGTCTGCTCGAAATAACCCTATTCCAGAACTTATTTCAGATCTTGTTTCAGAACCTGTTTTAGATCCTATTCTAGAACCTGTTCTTGAACCTTCAGAACCTGCAAGACCTATGACTGAAATATTACCTTCTACACCAAATATTTTTCAAAGAACCAACTTGAAACTAAAAAACTTAGTGTCTATACAAGGAGGAAAATAAGGCCTACTTAGGAAACTACACAAACTAGGACTACTCAAGAAATGAAATCAATTCCACTATCCTTGGAGGATGAAGGTATGGAAAATTTAAGTGATACTGTTGATGCTTTTACTGATACATCTGACTTACCTATTGCTAAAAAAAAGGTGTCAGGAGATGTACAAGTCACTCAATTTAGAGATTTGTAGCCTATGAGAAATTAATGCCATCTTTTAGAGTTTTTACTGCTAAAATTGACAAAGTGTAGATTCCTAAAACAGTGTATGAAGCATTACAAGATTTTAGGTGGAAGAAAGCAATGTAGGATGAAATTCAGACTTTAGAGGCAAACAAGACTTGGGTGATGACTGATTTACCTCCTGGAAAGAAGGCAATAAGCTGTAAATAGATTATTATAGTAAAGTACAACTCATATGAAAGCATTGAAAGGTTTAAAGCAAGGCTGGTTGGAATAGGATTTACTCAATCCTATGAGATTGATTATTAGGAAACATTTTCCCCTGTAGTAAAACTCAACACTGTGAGGATTCTCTTATCTCTTGATGTAAACTTGACAAGTCACTCAATTTAGATATTTGTGGCCTATGAGAAATTACTGCCAACTTTTAGAGTTTTTACTGCTAAAATTGACAAAGTGTAGATTCCTAAAACAGTGTATGAAACATTACAATATTTTAGGTGGAAGAAAGCAATGTAGGATGAAATTCAGACTTTAGAGGCAAACAAGACTTGGGTGATGATTGATTTACCTCATGGAAAGAAGGCAATTGTAATCACTCATTTTTACTTAAATATATTAATATTGCATGTATATTTATTATATGAATGTTACTAATATAAGGTGTGTGCATGTATAAGCTACGTGTACGTATTAGGGGCGTATGTATGTCACGTATGTATCTAGGGTATAAGCGTATGTAGATGTCATATTAATTATACATATGATTATATGACGTCATATCTTTGGAATAGTGTATTAATTAATATAATATAAGTATATATTTACTGCTGTTATAAGTGTATTATTATTATTGGGCTGACTAAAATGAAAAATTAAATATATTAAAACCCAAATAAATAAAATCCAAGTCCAATTACAAATCCAATTACAAGGCCCGTATGGCCCAAATCTGAATCCTATCTATTACAAATGCGGGTAGCGTGGGGCGTTGGATCAAGATCGGATCCAACGCCACGATGCAATGAAAGTCAAAAATATACGCGGACGCGTGCTCCACACGTATGGACCGTTCGAGTGCCACGCGCGCGTGTGGTCCACGCGCGGACGCTTTATTATCCCACGCGCGCGTAAGATCCACGCGTTCTGACTCCTCGACTGCGGTGCTCCACGTGGCGAAATCTGAAGCCGTTTCATCGGATCGAGGCTTCATCCGGGCCGATCGTTCTTCAAGCCATCTCGACCGTTAGATCGGATCGATCTAACGGCCAAAAAAATGCGTCCGCCTCTGGCGAGAATCGGCCACACCGCCACCGCGCCGATATTCAGTCCCCGCGTTCAGATTATGCCAAAGACAACAAGCAAATGTCAGATCTGGAAAAGAAGATACAAGTTGCAACCAAAATACAGAGATAGTGATATATATGAAACGGGGCTGTTGTAACGGGGGTTTGGAGGGAGGGACAAGCAAGAAAAAAAAAGAGAGAGTAGTAACACAAAAAAACAGAAAGCTTGTAAAAAACCAGAAACTTGTAACCAGTCAAGATAATCAAAAAAGCGATCCGGTGGTAATTTTTTTGTCTATTTTTCTTTTGTTTCCTTTGCAGCATATCTGAAGTACAAAAAAATAAAAGAAAACAAGTAAAGAAGTCTTACCGGCTTTGTCCGTGGGTCTTCCCTTCCTCTGTGACAAGCCTTTCGGCTTCTACAAGCCAGATCTGGTGAACAAAAGGAGGGGAAGACCCTTTGCGGTTTTCGTTTCGGTCAAAAAATATATATTTTCGGGTTCATATTTCTTAGATCTAGGGTAAATAAAAGGGGATCCTCTGAATCCAACCATGGATTCATATTGAGGACGACAAGAGGAAGGTTTTGGTGTATTTTGGGAGTCCACCGGTGCCGGTTAGCGGCGGCTGGCGGCGGAGAATACGGCTGGCCGCCCGCCGGATTCAGGTTTCTCAAGAACATTTGAGAGAAAAGATGACGCTGGATATTTGAGAAATCGAAGAATGAAACGAAAATGGGGAAAACTTGGTTTTGTCTGAAAATAGCCCTTATATAGATGTTATTATTTTACTAAATGGGTAAATCACACACTTAATCCCACGCGTTTTCAATATTTTCATTTTTGTCTTGCCGCATGGTATAACTACTGATCCCAGTCCCCTCCGAGTTTCCAAAAAGTCACAATTTAGTCACTAAATTACACTCGATCAACACGAATGGTAAAATTACGCCCTTAATCACCCCGCGTTTTTGAAATTTTCACTTTGAGTCTGCCCCTTGGTATAATTACAACTCTGGTCTTTGTAGGTTTTATTTGTTTTTCAATTTCGTCCCTAAATTACATGTTATTGCTCTTTAATTTCTGCCACTGATTTTCATTTTCCTTTCATTTCAGTCCTATTTTCTTTGTAAATATTATTGTTCGAATTATACTCGTATATGTGGATATTATTTCATTTTATGTCTCCCGTATATGACTCATTTTATGTTTATATGTATATATATGTGTCAAGTATGATATTCGTTTTTATCTGGTTATTCATATCAAGCATATTATGTTCTAATTGGTTCGTATATGGCGTGTTCTGTATTTTATATGTGTGTGAGCTTTCTTATTTTCTAGGGCTACATGTTAGTATATTTACCTTTTTTATGATATGTTGACCCGTATATGTTGAAATATGTTTTATTACCAGTATGCATGTCTTTTTGAAATATTTGTTCGTATATATATATATATTTATTCCTGCCTTATTATTTTGACATATGATAGTTGTTTTTATCTACTGTTTGGAGTAATATGTATATATATACATGCTTTAGTCTAAAATATCATTCATGATAAACTAAGGTTCTGGTATGTTAATATTTATTATATTTAAATGATTTGTCATGTTTTATGTTTTTGCCATTAAGATTGCATATCGAGATATAAATTGTTAATGCGGTGTCCTTTTATCCGAGCGTAAACGGGGCCAGTATCAAGCGTAGTGATAGTGGTTAGGCGTTTATTCTCGGATAACGGGACCCTTAAAATATATTCGCAATTATGACCGAAATTTAAAATAATCATCACTTTAATCCGGAAAACCCAATATTCATAAAGCGGTAATTATTAAAGTACCAATTTTTTGGGCGGTGTGGGGGTGCTAATCCTTCCCCATCCGTAACCGACTCCCGAACCTTGTCTTTTTGAATCTCTAGTTTTATGGTGTCCGGCCTACCTAAGTGGCCGGTGGCGACTCCATTTTTTTTGAGGTTTTTGTAAACCCCACGGAATAAATATTTTATATCCAAACACCTTTCAAAAATCCTTCGAAAACACAATCCACGTTTTTATTTAGCGAAAAAAGAAAAAGACATCGCTACAGATGGCGACTCCGCTGGGGATAATTTTTTTGTTTTTCAAAAACAAATGAGAGTCAAGCTTTCAAAATAATTACCACTTTACTAATATTGGAAGTTCCGGATTAAAGTGACTATTAAATTAACGTTCGGTCATAATTGCGCGTTTATTTTAACGCATTTAAAATATGGCATATAAACCCATCTTTTTAAGTGGGGGGAAAACGCTAATGCTTTCGTGGAGATATCGTTCTCCCGTATGGGCCTAGCAAGTACCTTCGGGGCTCGAGTACCTTATGCTTTCGTAAGGATATCGTTCCTTCAGACGGGCATAAGCGAATGGGTCCCCCCAATTGAACCCGGTTGAAAGGAGCCTATAATGGGTGATGATCGGGGGCCTTGCTACCCTTAGTAGGGGACAGCAAGGACAATTCGGGTACCTCCTAGCACCAACACTGCATGTAGAGAACATAGAAACCCACCTGTTAGAGCCATGCGGATAACCTTAGGTTTTAGACGGGATAAATAGGATTTGTTTCATGTGTTTATTTACATTTATTTTTGTCATTTTATTTACTTTATATCGATACTGACTTGTTTTCTTTTCGCTTTTTGTTCTTTTTCTCATACATCATCGCATTTGCATCGCATAAAGATCTTGGATCAAGTGGTTTGCCTGATCAGAAAGTCTTTCACTATGGAAAAAAAGGTGTCTTAGGAAAGAAGAGCTTAATTTGTCGTCGGACATTGGTCGAGGTCAACCAGAAAATCCAAGGGGACGATCGCCTAACGAACGCGTAATAGCTGGATACACCTATGTGAGTCTCCAACGAGCGACTTGTGGGATCTTCAAAGCATTTGGGAAAGATGGGACCGAAGGCTACAAGACTTATTTAGCGATAGTTATGGCGACATCGCGCAGCTATTATATGTTCGGATTAACCAGCCCCTACTCCGAGCTATAGTCCGATTTTGGAATCCGGCTTTTTTTCGCTTCACCTTCAATGGGCAAGACATGATGCCTACGGTAGAAGAGTACTTTGCTTTACTTAACCAGAAAAATATTCGGGAAGATTGGATCTACGCGAAGCCTCAAGGAATCAGAATTACAACTGCGAAACTCAAAGCCTTTGCGGGAATGAGTGATGATTGGGTTAGTGGCCTCCTTCAAATCCGAGGAGATAATACAGTCTTTGCATGGGAGAGTATTCGGGACATCATATCGACACATCGGACGAGGCAAAGAAAATGGACTTATTCGCTTAGGAATATATGGCTTGGTGATCTTCCCAGTACTCGGGAACATTGACATAGCCATTACGGATTTGTTCGAGCGGGTAAAGCGGAAAGCAAACCCGGTACCAGCAATTTTGGTCGAGACTTTCATTTCCTTGAACGCTAGCGGAAACATGAAGAAGGACGTTTTCGAGGATGCGCACAGCTATTACAAGTATGGATCCGAGTCACATGTGGAAGACACCGACGCTGGGTCTGCCGGGGGATATCTTTCCAAGGTTTTTCGCCTTTACGAGAATACTTAGCAAAGGAATGGCGAGAAGATTTGAAAACAAAAATGTGGACCCGATTTCTTGAGGAACATTCAAGATGAAGACATAGCATGGAGGGTCCCATGGCTCGGTAAAGTCAATTATTTTCTATCTGATTGTGGTGACTTCAATTGGCTGATGATGTTAGGATTACATGGGGGATCGCTTGTGCTCCACTTTTAGTGTCTCGATTGATTCGGATCACGGCGAGTTCATTCCCAATACCGCCGGATTAAGCCAAACTGAATTTCTTTTCAAAGGAGAGTTCAAAGGAAAAATTCAGACCATCATGAGGGCACAGGATCATTGTTATCGGATCGGGGTGGAAGGAGACACCGAGCACATGACTACCCCAGATTACGATCTTTGGAGGCGTTTGAGGGTTAATAATGTGATTCCCGAATCTAATCAAGGACCAACAGTGTCACTCGAGGAGCTTACAAGGGTGGTACCGTCCGGCCGATATCTTAAGGAGTGAGCTCGAGGAAGTTAAAAGAAAATGGACATTCAACGGACCCAACACGCGGCGAACTCTATAAGGCAAGCCTAGAAGTCGACGAGCGGGAGGGGATCATTAGGCAAATCAAGAAATTAAATGCAGATTTGAATGACAAGAATACTCTTTATCAAAAAGATGCCCTCTATTCTGAGGCAAAAATACAAAAGGCGGCCGAGTCGGTTCATAGCTGTGGAAAAAAAGAAAGAATGAATGTCATCCGTTTGTTGGAAGAAGAACGAGAAATTAACAAAAGAGCGATCGAGAGAGAGATTGAAAGCTGTCGTTTGGCTATGGAGGAAGAAAAACGGTCCGCCAAGAAGGCCATTGATCAAGAGAGAGAAAGATTCAGACAAGAAGTCAGCAAAGGAAAACAAGCTGTTCATCATGAGAGAGAAAGTGTCGCCGTATGGAAAAGAAAATCCATGAATAGCCGAAACAGACTGTTAGAGATGCAGAAACTGTACGATGGCACTCTTCAAAGTTTGGGGCAAAGCCAAAGTCAAAATGACGAATTAAAAGAAAAGATGGTGGAAGCCGAACACTCACATCGAATGTACTGTCGTAGGAATAATTTCGTGGAGTTGCAAGAAAGAGAACGCGAAGTGGGTGTATTACGAGCACGAATCGGATCCCTCGAAGCAGTTGTGGAGGATTACAAGGAAAGAATTAATGTGTTCGAGGAAGCTGCAGCCGGGGGGACACCTATTGGCAGAAGAGATTACGCGACGCTGCTCGAATGGTACAGGACAGAGACCAGTACTACGCAAATCTAATGGTGGACATACAGCGAGTCGCCAGACACGTAAATGATTTAGCCGTCGAGGCTGAGACACTCCGACCTTTTATAGCCCCGGGAATGGAAGAAGCTCCTAGGTTCCTCAAGCTGCTCAAGGCAATTGGAAAGTTAGGGGATAGAGCTAGAGTCTATCTATAGGACTCTGTGTTATAATTAGATCTTTTGTACTAGGGATCTTTACTTTGTAACACGAATTTTGTTGTAATCAAGACCCTTTAATTCCCGTAAAAGTAATTCAAAAGGGTGATTACCAGCGGAACCAGTACCTTGTCTGCATGCATTCTTGCATCATAACATTTGCATCATTGTACATGCATTTATTTTTACAACCATATTAACAGTATGAATATTGTGGCATTCCAGTGTGTGTTAACCCGTAATCATTCATCACATATACTTTACCCCGGCAAAGAAAGCTCATGGAAGAAAGAATAATCAATCTAGAAAAGAGGCGAGAGAGAGCTCGAGTCAAGGCTTGAAGAGGCCCGAGAGAAGCCTTAGTGATCAGATTGCACTGATCACAAACTTCAATAGTATCTGACATAACGGCATTGCTGGCAAAAAGTCTCGGAAAACGAGTAGAAGGAGAAAATATCCCAGAGCCAGAAGGTACCCCGGCTTACTTCAAGGTTCAACCAACTGCACCAAACCAGGCTAGGAAGGTGTATATAGATCCTACAGGAATGTCTTCCAGCTTTCAAGTAGGGGCACCTGAGACTCAACCCCTTGATACCGAAGCCCTTGTATGAAGAAGAAGTGCGGACCTAAACATGGTCGAAAAGATCAGGAATGAGGTAGAAAGAAAGTGGGAAGAAAGATTTCGCCTCATGGAAGAAAAATTTAAAGCGTTACAATCAAATGAAGAATCAGGAAACGACGCTAGTGATCTAAGTCTAGTGTCTGATCTTGTCTTGCCACCAAAATTCAAAACGCCGGAGTTTGATAAATATGACGGAACCACATGTCCTTCTGCACACATAACGATGTATTGCAGAAAAATGGCGGCTTACCATAAAGATGAAAAGCTACTGATCCACTGTTTCCAAGATAGTCTAACTGGAGCATCATTACGTTGGTATACTCAGTTAAGCAAAGCAAATGTCAAGACATGGAAAGATTTGTCTAAAGCATTTTCCGAGCAATACAAACATGTAACAGACATGATCCCTAGCAGAATTATGCTAGAAAATATGGGGCGAAGTCAATGAAAGCTTGCGACAATATGCCCAAAGGTGGAGAGAAGTGGCCGCCCAAATCCAGCCACCTATCCCGGAGCATGAAATCACGCCATTATTTGTCAATACTACGAAAGGGGGCACTCTTCGATCGCCTCATCAATAACACAACACAGTGTTTCGCCGACTTGATCAGATCGGGAGTCTCTCGAAACGGCAATCAAGAGCGCGGAATTGATGGTGGGGAAGGGTCTCGAAAGTACAACAAGAGAAGTGAAGTAAACACCATCAGCACCTATACGCCTCGAAGAACTTCACAGTCTCACAGCCCCAAGCTTTTTGTGGGAAAACGCAAAATTCGAATCAAAGAGATGAAAGAGTCACGAGAAAGGATAAAAAGAGGAGAACTTTCACTCCCTACCGGTTTCATACTCAGAACTTTATTCCCGGTTGTATGAAGCAGACTTGGTCCGACCATACATCGTTAATCTGTCAATCCACCCTTCCCGCCTTGGTATAATCCAAGCGCACATTGCGACTATCACGGTGGTATCCTGGACACCCCACCGAGAAGCGCCTTGCCTTCAAGAAGCTTGTGCAGAACTTAATTGATTCGGGATATTGAAGTTTGAAGAGCCTAGCGTAGCCAACAACCCATTGCCTAATCACGGGAACAAAGGGGTAAATGCTATAGAAGAAGGTTTTACCGGGAGGATAAGGGATGACGTGTCGAAGTCAAGTCTCCTTTACGGTGGGTATTTCATGATTATGCATGGCTCGTATGATCAATAAAGGCATGATAATAAGGCGAGAAAAAGAATGTGGAAAGTATTGCGAATTCCATCAGACTGAAGGGCATGATATCCAAGAATGTGATGAGTTCAAGAAATTGGTGCAGAAGTTGATGGATGGAAAACAAATTGAATTCTTCGAGGAACCCATGGGGAAGGGATCAGACGTACACATGACAGATACCCCCAAAACTAGATACGGGAAGGATAGGCCTTTCATCATCTCTCCCAGGGTAGGGAATGCAGGTGTCTCCCAAGGAGAAACCATCAAGATAAATTCGAAGATCGTCATTTCAGCACCATCTCCATTCCCATTCAAAGACATGCGACAAATTCCCTGGAATTATGCCGCGAATGTGACCATGACAGAAAAATCAAAACACGAACAGTAAAAAGAGCTGCTTGTTTGGAAGACCAACAAAGCCAAAAAATAATGAGCGTTGGTGAGGCAGGCCATTTCACCAGAGAGCGGCCGATGTTATTCCTCCGAAGCTTTGAGAGCAAATTTGAAAAAGATAGGGGAAGAGTACAAGTGATTAGCCTGCCACAGATATTTGGAGAAGAACCTCCCCAAAAGATAAATGAACCGGTAACTGAGGCCCAGGCCAAAGAATTTCTAAAGTTCTTGAGACATAGCGAGTACAGCGTAGTGGAACAACTACGGAAACAACCGGCCAGGATCACAGTGCTGGAATTACTCTTGAGTTCAGAGAAGCATCGGGAAACACTATTAAAAGTGCTGAATCAAACTTTTGTGCCCCAGGACATTTCTGTAACAAACCTGGACATGATAGTGGGGCATATTACTGCCTATAATCATATCACGTTCAGTGATGATGAGATCCCGGAAGGAGGAAGGGGGTCCACTAAAGCCCTTAACATCACTACCCACTGCAAAGGGTATGTAGTACCAGGCGTACTGATCGACAACGGGTCAGCATTGAATGTCTTGCCTATGGTAACCCTGCAAAAATTACCAATAGATAGTTCGCACCTAAAGCCTTGCTACAACTCGGTAAGAGCTTTCGATGGTACGCAAAAAGGAACAATGGGGAAAATTGAGATACCCCTATTGATCGGACCAACTGAATATGTGATCGATTTTGTGGTGATGGACATAAAACCATCTTACAGCTGCTTGTTGGGAAGACCGTGGATCCACTCCGCAGGAGTTGTCCCATCATCATTGCATCAGAAATTAAAATTTGTAGTTGAGGGCAAATTGGTCACAGTAGAGGCAGAGCATGAATTTGTTGCTTCCGTGACATCGGACACCCCTACATCAAAAAAATGATGAAGAGGCTGCAGAATGCTCGTTCCGAGCATTAGAACTAGTAAATGCCACATTCGTTTCAGAGGGAAACCGGATCCCCTACCCTAGGTTATCTAATTGTACCAAGATGACTATCGCAGAAACTCTGGGCCGAGGAGCCAAATTAGGAAAAAGGGTTGGGAAGAAATTACAAGGAAACCACGAGACCCAAGAATATCATTACCAAGAAGGATCGTTTCGGGCCGGGTTACCAACCAAGTGTCCAACAGAAGAAAGAAGAATATAAGAGAAAAGAGGAACAAAGAAAAGCTAGATCTAAAGGAGAAGACATTCCGTGGAGGTCGATGTCCTTTCCTAGTTTAAAAGCCACTTTCATCTCCGGAGGATTCTACCGGCCAGGTCAAGATATTGGAGAGACAATGAAGAAAAATGATAAACTCGGCCAGGAGGAAATGATCAGTAAAGCATTTGAAGGGATGTGCATCAACATGATAGCTGAAGAGGACCGAGGTAGCAAAATGTTGACCAACATCCGCCTTTGCCATCCCGGGGAGACACTCGATAACAGGAGCTGCATTGATTTACCTGTAGTTTTTAGGAATAGATCGAGTAATGCTCGAATCAACCTTTTGTTTTTGCCCATAGACAATGGGGATCTCTTGTATAGGGCACCTATGTTAACTTTTTGATTGAAATGAAATATCCCCACTTTCTTAAAAAGGCCAAAGTCTCATTTATTCCATTCATACATTCTTCATATTCATTCCCTTCATGTAAAGCCGTCTCTTTCCCAATACAATTCATTCTCATTTAATGCAGGTCGCTCATGATTGTGATATGAATGATCTGGATCCAATCACGGAGTAAATTTGAAAGCCACGAGGTCTCGGAGGAAGCGGAGGAGGATATGATGAAATAGAAATTGAGGTCCCGAAGAATTAAAGAGAATGGTGGACGGCGAAGAAAAGGCAGATTATGCCCCACCAAGAAGAAGCGAAATTGTCAACTTAGGGATGAAGAAAGCGAGAAGAGAAATAAAAATAGGAACGACGATTTCCTCAAAAACCAAGCATGAACTGATAGCCCCGCTTCAAGAATTCAAGGATGTCTTCGCATGGACTTATCAAGATATGCCGGGATTAAATACCGACATAGTGGTGCACAAATTGCCAACAAAGTCGGAGTGCAAACCAAGATCTGACAAAAACTTCGGAGAATGAGGCCGGATATCTTTGTTAAAGATCCGAGAAGAAGTGAAAAAGCAATTTGATGCTGGATTCTTGGAAGTAGCCAAATACCCCGAGTGGGTTGCAAACATTGTACCAGTACCAAAGAAAGACGGGAAAGTTCGTATGTGTGTAGATTATAGGGATGCAATCGAGCTAGCCCAAAAGACAACTTCCCTTTGCCACATATTGACACATTTGGTTGACAACACCGCAAGACATTCATGGTTTTCCTTTATGGATGGCTTCTCAGGATACAACCAGATAAAGATGGATCCTAACGACATGGAGAAAACCACATTCATAACCATGTGGGGCACTTTTTGTTACCAAGTAATGCCATTCGGGCTAAAGAATGCAGGGGCAACATACCAAAGAGCAATGGTGACTCTTTTCCATGACATGATGCACAAAGAAATAGAAGTATACGTCGATGATATGATTGCCAAATCCCGAACAGAGGAAGAGCACCTACAGAACTTAAGGAAACTATTCCAAAGACTACGGAAGTACCAAGCGAGGCTCAATCCGCCAAGTGTACCTTCGCCGTTACTTACGGAAAACTCCTAGGGTTCGTAGTAAGCGAGAAGAGGATTGAGATTGATCCCGATAAAGTGAAAGCCATCCAGGACCTTTCACCACCCCGCACGCAAAAAGGAAGTTCGCGGTTTCCTAGGGGGGCTGAATTATATCTCTCGTTTCATTTCCCAATTAACCAATCAATGCGACCCGGTCTTCAGACTTCTTAGAAAAAATAATCCTGGCGTGTGGGATGAAGAATGCCAAAAGGCCCTAGAAAAGATCAAAAAGTACCTGACAAATGCCCCAATTTTAGTCGCACCGGTACCCGGTCGACCACTAATTCTCTACTTAACAGTCTTCGAGAATTCAATGGGATGTGTACTGGGGCAACACGATGAGTCAAGAAAGAAGGAGCAGGCCATCTATTACCTAAGCAGGAAATTCAACGATTGCGAAACACGGTACCCGCCAGTGGAGAAGCTGTGTTGCGCTCTAGTTTGGGCTACCAAGCGACTCAGGCAGTACCTGTTGTACCATACTACCTGGTTAATATCCAAGCTAGACCCATTGAAGTTCCTAATGGAAGCGCCAGCACTAACGGGAAGGATGGCTCGATGGCAGATGCTCTTATCCGAATTCGACATCATATATGTTAATCAAAAAGCCGTAAAGGGGAGTGCCGTAGCGGATTTCCTAGCTAGTCGTGCTTCGGATGACTATGAGACATTGAACTTTAGTTTCCCAGACGAAGACTTGATGTGCATTACAACCGAAGAAGAGATTTCAGATGATGTGTCATGGAAACTTTACTTTGACGGAGCCTCCAACGCCCTCGGACATGGGATAGGGGCAGTGCTAATCTCACCTGAGGACGTATATTATCCTTTCACCAGCAGATTGGAATTCTTCTGCACAAACAATATAGCTGAATACGAAGCTTGCATCATGGGACTGAACTCAGCCATCGAAAGAAAGGTTAAGGAACTTCGAGTGTTCGGAGATTCGTCCCTAGTCATTTACCAATTGCGTGGGAGTGGGAAACCGAGACCGAAGTTGGTCAAATATCACAAATTAATCCAAGAGCTCGTCAAAGAGTTCGAAAAGGTCAGCTTCAATTACCTGCCCCGAGAAGAAAATCAGATGGCAGATGCATTGGCAACCTTGGCATCCATGTTTAAAACAAACACCGGGGCAGAAATGAAACCCATTAAGATGCAGACGTTTGAAAAGCCTGCTCATTGTTGTAGTATACAGGAAGAGATTGACGGAAATCCATGGTACTATGATATCCTACAATATGTCAAGCTTCAAAAGTATCGAGAAGGGCAAACGACGACAAATGAGAAAAGCGCTGAGAAAAATGGCAACGAAATATGTCCTAGATGGGGAGATCTGTATAGGAAAAGTCATGATCAAACATTCTTTGAGATGTGTGGATGCCCGGGAGGCAAAGGAAATCTTAGCCGAAGTACATGACGGGATCGTGGGGAACGCACGCCAACGGGCTATCTATAGCTCGGAAAATTATGAGATACGGTTATTTCTGGTTGACCATGGAGGGGGATTGCATCGATTACGCCAGGAAATGCCACAAATGTCAAATTTATGCTGACAAAATTCATGCACCCCCATCGCCTCTACACACCATGAATTCTCCGTGGCCTTTCGCAACATGGGGCATGGACGTTATCGGGCAGATCCATCCGAAGGCCTCTAATGGGCACCGTTTCATTTTGGTCGCCATAGACTACTTCACCAAATGGGTAGAGGCAGCGTCTTACGCCAATATCACCAGGACTACAGTTTGTAAGTTCTTAAAGAAGGAAATTATTTGTCGTCACGGATTGCAGAGAGGATCATCACCGATAATGCTTCCAATCCCGAACAACAAAATGATAAAGGATGTGTGCACTCAATTCAAAATAACACACCATAATTCCACAGTCTATCGTCCTAAAATGAATGGAGCGATGGAAGCGGCAAACAAAAAATATAAAGAAGATCATAGCGAAAACTACGGATACCTACAAGGATTGGCATGAGAAGTTACCTTTTCGCCCTTTTCGCCTATAGGACGTCCATTCGCACATCAACGGGGCAACACCCTACTCCTTGGTGTATGGTACCAAGCAAAGTACTCCCAATTGAGGTAGAGATTCCGTCCCTCCGAGTCTTAAACGAAGTAAAAGCGGAAGAAGCTGAATGGGTGCAGGCGAGAATCGACCAGCTAAATCTCATTGACGAAAAAAGACTAAAGGCCATTTGTCATGGTCAGATGTACCAAAAGCGGATGGTTCAGGCTTACAACAAAACGGTGCGCCCAAGAGAATTCAAAGAAGGGGATCTGGTACTCAAGAGAATCCTCCCAATCCAGAAAGATTCTCGAGGAAAATGGATGCCCAATTGGGAAGGACCATACGTCGTAAAGAAGGCCTTCTCAAGAGGAGCCCTAATCCTAACAGAAATGGACGGGGACGAGCTGAAAAATCCCGTAAATTCTGATGCCGTCAAGAAATACTATCTCTAAAAAAAAATGGAGAGCTCAGGATGAAAACCCGAAACCGGGCGTCTTGAAGCAAAAGAAGGACTCGAGTTGAAAACCCGCAAAGGGCGGCTCGGGTAAGTTGAAAAGTTAAAAATTTGAAGAGAATAGTATCCCCATGAGCATCATGAAGAGGAAGCTTCAGGCAAAAATTCTACACCAGTTGACAGGATCATGTGTCATTCATATCGAAGATAATGAGAGATCTTGTATTTAGCTTATACGTATCATACCTTTCTTTCTAAGATATCTCAAAGCCCTTAATCCTAATAAAACCATGTTTTGAGCATCCATTCCTAGCCTCCTTGTCAATTTCAGTCAGATAAGATAACATAGGCTTATAATGAAACAAGAGATTTCGAAGCATTACTATGATTTAACCTTGAAAATTGCAGGTAATCAAAGAAAACGGTTAACTCCGTCCTTTAAGTTCCCTAAATGGCTGTCGATCGGGAAGGCGGGAAGCTTCAAACAACCTGATAGGATAACCGATGGCACATGTCCTATCTATTCAAGAAAAGCATACGAGATAACAAAAGAAATCTCCTGGGTGAAAACCAGAAGGGCACCTCTTTTAAAAAAAAAAATCTCTCTCTAAAGTGAAAACCCGAAAGGGCGCTTTAAAATTCCAAGTCAGAATTGAAAAAGATCGAGACGGTTGAACTTGGCAGTGAAAAAGGGTATCGATGCCCGTAACAAAGGAGAAAGCAAACGGCAAAAAGGACCAAAACAAACCCCCCATGATATTGAAGCTCATGCACCATGAATAGTCAGACATCACTAGGATTAGGAGCATGTCAATTCATTCATTTGTCATAGCATTTTGTTTTCATCTCAGGTATTTGCAGATCCAAAGAGACATCAAGGGTCATCATGATGTGAGTCCCAAATGAGGAGACAATGTTTTTACATAAAGGCACATGTTTTCAAGCTCTGGAGAAAGGTTCTATATAGGAAGAACTCTCCTCTCCGAGGCTTGAAGCTGAAAGTTCTATATAGGAAGGATTGACAGCTCTAGGGTGAAGACTCATGATTCTATATAGGAAGAACTCCCGGTCAAAGAAATTTACCCATGACACGCAAGATTATATAGGAGATCTGCTATGTCAAAAGGCAAAGAGTCTTATATAAGAAAGACTCGAGCTCCATTGTCTTAGGGTGAAGGGTTACGTGTCAAAAAGAACACTGTGGCTCACGAGATTCCAGACGCCAAAAAGTTCTATATAGGAGGAACTGATGGCTCCAAGGTGAAGACTCATAGATTCTATATAGGAAGAACTCCAGTCAAAGCAATTCACCTATGACACGGGGTTATATAGAAAACTGTTGTGTCAAAAGCAAAAAGAGTCTTACATAGGAAAGACTCAGAGCTTCATTGTCTTAGAGCGAAGGGTTCAATGTCGAAAAGCTGTAGCTCCAAGATCGAAAAGGTGACGAAGTTCTATATGGAAGAACTTACGAGCTTGAAGATTCGGCCAAGGAAGAGCGGAAATGTCCAAAAGAATTCGTTTTTCCAAAGCTAAAAATCAGAGCGAAGGGTTCAATGTCGAAAGAGCCTGTAGCTCCAAGATCGGAAGGTGACGAAGTTCTATATAGGAAGAACTTACGAGCCTGAAGATTCGGCCAAGGAAGAGCGGAAATGTCCAAAAGAATTTGTTTTTCCAAAGCTACAAACAGGGAAGTCTGATAAAAATCAGAGCGAAGGGTTCAATGTCGAAAGAGCCTGTAGCTCCAAGATCGGAAGGTGACGAAGTTCTATATAGGAAGAACTTACGAGCCTGAAGATTCGGCCAAGGAAGAGCGGAAATGTCCAAAAGAATTCGTTTTCCGAGGCTACAAGCAGGAAGTCGATAAAAATCAGAGCGAAGGGTTCAATGTCGAAAGAGCCTGTAGCTCCAAGATCGGAAGGTGACGAAGTTCTATATAGGAAGAACTTACGAGCCTGAAGATTCGGCCAAGGAAGAGCGGAAATGTCCAAAAGAATTCGTTTTTCGAGGCTACAAAATAGGAAATCGATAAAATGAGTGCTTATGAATCTTTGCTTTGTTTCCCATTTCATGAGAACAAGCAAAGAGGGGCAACTGTAATCACTCATTTTTACTTAAATATATTAATATTGCATGTATATTTATTATATGAATGTTACTAATATAAGGTGTGTGCATGTATAAGCTACATTAATACGTATTAGGGCGTATGTATGTCACGTATGTATCTAGGGTATAAGCGTATGTAGATGTCATATTAATTATACATATGATTATACGACATTATCTTTGGAATAATGTATTAATTAATATAATATAAGTATATATTTCTCTTTGTTATAAGTGTATTATTATTATTGGGCTGACTAAAATGAAAAATTAAATATATTAAAACCCAAATAAATAAAATCCAAGTCCAATTACAAATCCAATTACAAGGCCCGTATGGCCCAAATCTGAATCCTATCTATTACAATGTGCGAGGTAGCGTGGGGCGTTGGATCAAGATCGGATCCAACGGCCACGATGCAATGAAAGTCAAAAAATATCGCGGGCGCGTGCTCCACGCGTATGGACCGTTCGAGTGCCGCGCGCGGCGTGTGGTCCACGCGCGGACGCTTTATTATCCCACGCGCGCGTAAGATCCACGCGTTCTGACTCCTCGACTGCGGTGCTCCACGTGGCGAAATCTGAAGCCGTTTCATCAGATCGAGGCTTCATCCAGGCCGATCGTTCTTCAAGCCATCTCGACCGTTAGATCAGATCTGATCTAACGGCCGAAAAATGCGCGTCGGCCTCTGGCGATCGGCCACACCGCCACACCGCGCCGATATTCAGTCCCCGCGTTCAGATTATGCCAAAGACAACAAGCAAATGTCAGATCTGGAAAAGAAGATACAAGTTGCAACCAAAATACAGAGATAGTGATATATATGAAACGGGGCTGTTGTAACGGGGGTTTGGAGGGAGGGACAAACAAGAAAAAAAAAGAGAGAGTAGTAACACAAAAAAAAACAGAAAGCTTGTAAAAAACCAGAAACTTGTAACCAGTCAAGATAATCAAAAGGCAGTCCAGTGGTAATTTTTTGTCTCTTTTTCTTACCTGTTTCCTTTGCATGCATATACGAAGTACAAAAAAAATAAAAGAAAACAAGTAAAGAAGTCTTACCGGCTTTGTCCGTGGGTCTTCCCTTCCTCTGTGACAAGCCTTTCGGCTTCTACAAGCCAGATCTAGTGAACAAAAGGAGGGGAAGACCCTTTGCGGTTTTCGTTTCGGTCAAAAAATATATATTTTCGGGTTCATATTTCTTAGATCTAGGGTAAATAAAAGGGGATCCTCTGAATCCAACCATGGATTCATATTGAGGACGACAAGAGGAAGGTTTTGGTGTATTTTGGGAGTCCACCAGCGCCGGTTAGCGGCGGCCGGCGGCGGAGAATACGGCGGCCGGCCGCCGGATTCTGGGTTTCTCAAGAACATTTGAGAGAAAAGATGAACGCTGGATATTTGAGAAACTGAAGAATGAAACGAAAATGGGGAAAACTTGGTTTCGGTCTGAAAATAGCCCTTATATAGATGTTATTATTTTACTAAATGGGTAAATCACACACTTAATCCCACCGCGTTTTCAATATTTTCATTTTTGTCTTGCCGCATGGTATAACTACAGATCCCAGTCCCCCTCCGAGTTTCCAAAAAGTCACAATTTAGTCACTAAATTACACGATCACACGAATGGTAAAATTACGCCCTTAATCACCCCGCGTTTTGAAATTTTCACTTTGAGTCCGCCCTTGGTATAATTACAACTCTGGTCTTTGTAGGTTTTATTTGTTTTTCAATTTCGTCCCTAAATTACATGTTATTGCTCTTTAATTTTGCCTTTTGATTTTCATTTTCCTTTCATTTCATCCTATTTTCTTTGTAAATATTATTGTTCGAATTATACTCGTATATGTGGATATTATTTCATTTTATGTCTCCCGTATATGACTCATTTTATGTTTATATGTATATATATGTGTCAAGTATGATATTCGTTTTTATATCAGTTATTCATATCAAGCATATTATGTTCTAATTGGTTCGTATATGGCGTGTTTCTGTATTTTATATGTGTGTGAGCTTTCTTATTTTCTAGGGCTACATGTTAGTATATTTACCTTTTTTTTATGATATGTTGACCCGTATATGTTGAAATATGTTTTATTACAGTATGCATGTCTTTTTGAAATATTTGTTCGTATATATATATATATTTATTCTGCCTTATTATTTTGACATATGATAGTTGTTTTTTTTATCTGTTTGGAGTAATATGTATATATATACATGCTTTAGTCTAAAATATCATTCATGATAAACTAAGGTTACAGTATGTTAATATTTATTATATTTAAATGATTTGTCATGTTTTATGTTTTTGCCATTAAGATTGCATATCGAGATATAAATTGTTAATGCGGTGTCCTTTTATCCGAGCGTAAACGGGGCCAGTATCAAGCGTAGTGATAGTGGTTAGGCGTTTATTCTCGGATAACGGGACCCTTAAAATATATTCGCAATTATGACCGAAATTTAAAATAATCATCACTTTAATCCGGAAAACCCAATATTCATAAAGCGGTAATTATTAAAGTACCAATTTTTTGGGCGGTGTGGGAGTGCTAATCCTTCCCCATCCGTAACCGACTCCCGAACCCTGTCTTTTTGAATCTCTGGTTTTATGGTGTCCGGCCTACCTAAGTGGCCGGTGGCGACTCCATTTTTTTTGAGGTTTTTGTAAACCCCACGGAATAAATATTTTATATCCAAACACCTTTCAAAAATCCTTCGAAAACACAATCCACGTTTTTATTTAGCGAAAAAAGAAAAAGACATCGCTACAGCAATAAGCTGTAAATAGATTATTACAGTAAAGTACAACTCATATGAAAGCATTGAAAAGTTTGAAGAAAGGCTGGTTGTAATAGGATTTACTCAATCCTATGAGATTGATTATCAGGAAACATTTGCCCCTGTAGTAAAACTCAACACTGTGAGGATTCTCTTATCTCTTGTTGTAAACTTAGACTGGCCACTTCATCAACTTGATGTGAAAAATGTATTCCTAAATGGAAATTTGGAAGAGGAAGTCTACATGCATAGGCCAGCTGGTCTAAGTGGTAGTACGAACCAAGTATGTAAGCTAATGAAATCACTGTATGGCCTAAAACAATCACCTAAGGCCTAGTTTGATAGATTTACTAAAGCCATCTTGAATTTTGTTTACTATCAATGTCAGTCTGACCATACTTTATTTATAAAGACTTCTCCAGGGAATAAAAAGACTATATTAATAGTCTACGTTGATGACATAATCATCACATGTGATGATGACCAAGAAATTAGAAAGCTGAAAGGGTTCTTGGCCACTGAGTTCAAAGTGAAGGATTTGGGATATTTAAGATACTTTCTTGAAATGGAAGTAGCAAGATTAGACTCTAGAATTGTAATAAATTAGAGGAAATACATCCTGGACCTTTTTTTAGAAACAGAAATACTAGCGTGCAAGCATGCAGAGACACCTATGGAGTTAAACCTGAAATTTAGGACTGATAATCAAGGAGTTCTTACAAACAAAGAACAATACCAGAAACTAATGGGTAAGCTCATTTATTTATCACTCACTAGACGTGGCATTCCTTTTCCAGTGAGTGTTGTCAACTAGTTCATGAATGATCCTAAAGAAGAACACCTAAAAGCAGTAATGAGGATCATAAGATACTTGAAGATGACTTCGGGACATGGGATGATTTTCACTAAAAATGACAACAAAAAGTTAGAGATCTTCACAGATGCAAGCTGGGCAAATGAGCTAACAGCTAGGAGATCTACCAGTAGCTATTGTTCTCGAGTATGGGGAAATTTAATGACCTGTAAAAGCAAAAAACAACAGGTGATTTCAAGAAGTAGTGCAGAAACAGATTCAGAGCATTGGCAAATAAAATTTGTGAAAGAATTTGGATCAAAGGCTCCTATCAGAATTAAAATTAAATTACAGTAAAGAGTTTGAACTCTACTGTGATAATTACTCTCTTTGTTTAAAAATGCGCATATGATGCGCACCTAGGCGCTAAGGCGAGGTGAGGGTGAACCGCCTAATTGTGTCTAGGTGAGGCGATTTCAATGAAGCGCAGCAAGGTGTGCCTAAGGCGCACTAGGCGCTGAGGCGTAGAAAGGCGTAGCTTGTTCATTTTTTTGATCTTTTTGTTTTTTTTTATTTTTATCATGTTTTACATACTAACTTGGGCCAAAAGTGGGGATCATATAAAAATAGCATTAATCAAATGAAATTTAAATTAACCTAGTCGAGTTAATGTGTAATTTGAACTTAAAGCATAACACACGATATATACAAACATTAATTAAATTGGATCAAATTTAAATATAAATTAGTTTGGTCGAGTTTTAAAACTTTAACTAAATTTATTTATTTTAGGGTTTAGGGTGTAAGGTTTAGGGTTTAGATTTAGTAGTTTAGAATTCAGTCACTGTAAATAGAATTTTGGGTTTAGGGTTAGAATTTAGTGTTTATAGGTTAAAGCCTAAATCATCAATATATTATCCTAAAACCTAAACCTTAACCTTTTAGCCCTAAATCCTAACTCTAACCCCTAAATTCTAACCATTACCCATAAATTCTAAACCCCTAAACCCTACACCCTAAACTGAGTCCCTAAAACTAAGACACTTATTTTAGTGTCCACCGCTAGTGTATTGGATATAAATTCTTAATTTAAATCATATTATCATATATCATTTTGAAATTATTATATAACTAGTTCTATTTTACAGTATAAAAAATTTCATATTGCATGACAAAATGCAATGTCATGCTTTTTGATTGGAAAGTTAAAGGTAAATGAAATGAAGAGCTTTAGTTGAACTTATAGTCCTTTTTAAAGTACTATTTTTTTTCTTGTTTAGTACTCTACTTCATGTGCATTTATACATTCTCCTTGATTGGTTCGTGCTGAAGTTAATCATTCAAATAATCTCATTATTCTTATCACCCAAAATTTTATTGAATGTAAAGAATTTTGAAGTGATGCTTAATACATAAAATGTTGATGATAATACTTTTTGGTGTTTACATTGCATAAACTGCTCTTTTTACTTGACTATACAACTGAAAAAAACATGTATATCTCTTATTTCCAAAAAGTGTGCCTTACTTCAATAAGACGCGTGCCTTGCTCCTCGGCTATAAAACTCCTATCGCCTTAGTATGCCTTGCGCACTTTTTAACACTGATCAATATGCAATCAGCATTGCAAATAATCCAGTGCACCATGATAGAACCAAACATGTGGAACTGGACATGCACTTCATCTCAGAGAAAATCACGAGTGGGGTGGTTAAATTGAATTTCATCCCAACACAAGAACAGTTGGCAGATATACTTACTAAGGCACTTTTGAGAAATGTCTTTGACAAACTTACATTCAAGCTGGGACTATACAATGTCTACTCACCAACTTGAAGGGGAGTGTAGATCATATCCGAGTATTAGAGTCATAGATTTCTGATTTAATTTGGAGTTTATACTATAATAGAAGTTTTATTTTCCTAAAAAATAAAGTTCAACTTAACTAAAGAGTTAGAGTTTAACTTAACTAAGGAGTTAGAGCTTAACTTAACTATTGTATTGTAATTAGTTCTTTAAAAAGAACTAATTTTCTGTAATTATTTCATAATTATTCAATATCAGAGAAACAACTTTTATCTCAATCTTACAATGATACCTGATTCTAGCTATGAAGCTGGTATAGCTTTGGCGTTGCAATCCTTGGACTTAACAGACGACGAACCAGTTGCAGTAATGGCCAAGGAGTTCCTACAAATGGATAAATAGGGTCATAAGCCAAACCCAATTGCGGCCTATCTAGCGATAAAATTGTCCAAGATAGTGCCTTTTTCGAGCTAAAATTGAGTGGTACAAAGCCCATTGCGATGACGCTGATGATCAAATGGGATATTATGATTCTTTCAAGCTTAGGGGGCCTCAAGAAGAGAGGCTAGAGTCAACATAAATGCCATAGGCTTGCTCAGTGTTAGTGTTGTGATCCAAATTCTTTTAGGATTTGTTTTAAAAGTTAGAATCCTACTTTTAGTAGATCTTGTTTACTTTGTATTAATTAAAGGTAGGAAACTCAGTTTGAGTAAAATTTGTTTCTATGCAAGTTTCCTCTCTAAACAAGGAATTTATCCCTATAAATAGATACTAGGGATTAGGGGTTTAAATAGAACATCATAAATCAGTTGTAATCTCTTTCTCCATCATAGTGAAAGTTCTCATCCTTTGCTTGTGGTTTTTCCCTTTTAGGTTTTCCACGTAAATTCTTGGTGTTATTTTTCTTTTCTACGTTTGCACTTATTTACTTGTCTCATCATTATCGTCCCGGCAGTATAACAAACTGGCATAAGAGTTTTTCAGGTTACTCAGGATAATGACGACGGTGAAGTATGAAATTCCGCTGCTAGATCGCAACGTCAGGTTTTCGCTATGGCAGGTGAAGGTTCGAGATGTTCTTGTTCAGATGGATGTAGATGATACATTAGATGGGTTTGACAATATGCCGAAAGAATGGTCGGATACAGAGAAGCGCCAAAAGGATAGGAAAGCTACTTCTTAGATCCGTTTGCACTTATCAAACAATATTTTGCAAGATGTTCACAAAGAGAAGACAACTGCCGACTTATGGGCAAAATTGGAACAAATTTGCATGAAAAAAACTTTAACCAGCAAGTTACTCCTGAAGCAACGCCTATACTCCCACAAGTTAGCAGAAAGTTCGTGTCTTGATGACCACCTAACCAATTTCAAGGAGATCATCTCAGATTTGGAAACGATGGAGGTAAAGTACAATGAGGAAGACTTATGTTTGATTTTACTTTGCTCATTGCCTGCTTCATATTCGTCTGTTAGAAGCACCATCATACACAGCCGTGATACCCTTACTCTTGAAGAGGTATATGATAATTTGAATTCACATGACAAGATGCAACATCTTACCAACTCTGAGTTCCAAGCAGAGGGTCTCATGGTGTATGGATCGATTAGTTCAGACCACGGAAGAAAAGGTGATCGTAATTCTGGCAGTCAAAATAGAGGCAGGTCCAAGTCGTCAAAACGAGGTAAAACATGTTATTTCTGCATAAAGAAAGGTCATATTAAATTTGAGTGTTACAAATTACAGAATAAGATAAAGAGGGAATCTGATAATCATCATTCTAGTGAAGATGGGCTGATATTGTAGAGGAGTATAATGATGGTGAACTTTTAGTTGCTTCCGGCGAAGACTCTATAGCGAGTGAGGAGTGGATTCTTGACTCTGGTAGTAGTTTCTATATGAGTCCAAATCGGGATTGGTTTGTGACGTATAAACATGTATCTACAGGTGCTGTCTTGTTGGGAAATAATGTCTCTTGTAAAGTTGCAGGTATTGGCACAATCAAGATTAAGATGTTCGATGGGATTGTTCGAACACTTGGTAATGTGAGGCATGTTCTAGATTTAAGAAGAAATCTGATTTCGTTAGGTACTCTGGATTCAAAAGGGTACAGATACTCCAATGAAAGTAGAGCTATGAACATTTGCAAGGGCGCTCTTGTTGTGATGAAAGGGTATGAAAGAGCAACCAATTTTTATGTTCTGCAAGGTTCAACTATTTTAGGTGATGCATCCATTGTTTCCTCATGCGTGTCAAATGAAGATGTTACTGATGAAGGCGTCTTGATTGAATCAAGTAAAAGAGGATTTTGTGTTGAACATGACAACCGTGGGCATAACGGTTCTGATAGGCAGAAAAGAGTTTGATTTCATGGGCATAATGAATTTGAAAAGAAGAATAAAGTTGAATTCCGTAGGTATAACGGATTTGAGAAGCTTAAGGGAGTTCGATTTGCTTCAAAGATAAATAATGAGAAAGGTAGTAGTGCCATTGATGATCGAGGTCGTGTTATTGCTCGTGGTGTTGTGAGCAAAGTTGGCACTAATGTTGATCTTACCGACGTGAAGACTAAATTACCTTGTACATCCAATCTTGGGCAAGGCTTGGATTCGGTCGGTGTTCATTGCTGAAGACTACCCCTTGAAGGGGTTTCGTGGAAGAAGTGGAGATATTGTTCAACAGGAATTTGTCTCAAGGTGGAGATTTGTTAGAATTGTGATCCAAATTCTTTTGGGATTTGGTTTAAAGTTAAAATCCTACTTTTAGTAGATATTGTTTACTTTATATGAATTAAAGAATAGGAAACTCAGTTTGAGTAGAATTTGTTTCTATGCAAGTTTCATCTGTAAACAAGGAATCTATCCCTATAAATAGATACTAGGGATTAGGGGTTTAGATAGAACATCATAAATCAGTTGTAATCTCTTTCTCCATCATAGTGAAAGTTCTCATCCTTTGCCCGTGGTTTATCCCTTTTGGGTTTTCCACGTAAATTCTTGGTGTTATTTTTCTTTTCTGCGTTTGCGCTTATTTACTTATCTCGTCATTATCATCCCGATAGTATAACACTCATTTTTGGAATAGTGTTATCCACATGCTGGATAACAAGCTCCCTCGTGATTTCCACAGGAGGGCAAAGTGGGTAAACGCTTCTCAATTCTATAGGCTTCTTGTCTAACCATTGGACATCGCGAATTATTACCGAAACATGAAGCACCTCGAACATGGGCACTACATCGAGCATGGAAGGCAAATGAGGCACGGGATTTTTGATAAGTGGTGGAGGGAGAAACGTTCCAGAGGAAGAAACCAAGAGGAGCAAATTCGCCAGCTTGACACAAGATTCATGCTTTTGGGGTAAGGTAGAAGAAGCCAGGGAGTGGCTAGATAGTCTGAGGAGTGAGAGTGATGTAATGAAGCTACATCAGTTGTGACAAAAGAGCGACATGTTTGAAGGGTATGCAAGGAATTTGATCGAGAATAAAGAGGTGTCGAAAGATGTATTGGCCAAAAATTCGAGTTTTAGTCGATTTATGGAGGAATGGAAAGAAATGAAATCACAGGTTCAACAAATCCCTCAATTGTTTCTAGGTTTTGTGGATGGGAAGGTAGTTCCTTAGACTGTTTAGTTCTTATTCATGTAGCACAGAATATCATAATTAATATGGAATGATTATTCCTAGGTTCAATTTGTATGCAATCTGAGATGTCGATCATCAAGATTAATATGATGGTTCAAAACATGGCGGATAAATGAGGGAAAAGAATATTTGGATCTCTATATTATCAACTTACATAAACAAAAATGTTGGTTGATATATCTGCAATATAAGCAACATGATTCCCCCCCCCCCCTTTCAAATTGATCTACCTATGTGTATCAGTAATTGATAAAAGAGAGTTGTTTATATTTAAATATTGTGAAAATAAACTTTAGGTACATAACCATTTTAGTGCAGAGCAGCGATACTGAGAGAGCCGGTGTTGAGTACTCGCGGCAAAATCTGTAGTATGAAAAGGTTTGAAAGATGTAAACATGAGGACTTACCTATGCAAAGATCAAAGCACAAAACTAAGCAAAAAGTTAATACTTCAAAAACAGTACCTCCCCCAATCGAGCATTTATTTTCAAGGATACAAAGTCATCGGCACGGGTCTTACCAACATTCACAATTGCAGTGGAGGAACCTGCCTCATGAGCAGCCCTGCCAAACTCAAATACCATTAGCTGCAGATGAAATCCTCTTTCAAAAACAATGAAATAAATAAAACTATGTAGTGTCCTTAGAAACTCGAAATACTCAAAGCAAGGGAAAGTTGCTACATCAGAATCCTGAAACTAAAGTAACAAACTTGAGGACCGGTTGCAAGAGAACTTTGGATGTCAGTATAACTGAACTAAAAATTTCAGAAAAAGCACCAGTGATCAATACTTGACTTTGGGTGTGATTTGTAAATTAACATTTACCAACTAAAATATATACCTGACAAGTCCGAAAGCAGACATGGTCATCAAAGATGATCCTAATGCAAGGAAAGCATCACATTCTCTTGCAACTTCCATGGCCTTATCAGCTCTTTCTTTGTGCACATTGTCACCGAAGAAGACAACCTTGATTTTTAAACACACAACAAAAACATTAAAAAGGGTGTTTCTATGCCTTTTAAATTTTAATTGTATAACCACTAAACCCAAATTAGACTCAAACTAGATGGACCAAATGCTAACAAAAATCGATTTTCTTTTAAATGTACAATCATGAAATGTCAAAAACTAACAGGAAGAAGACTGAGGCAAAATATCTATGTGAGCAGAAATTGGGAAATTAAGAAGAATAGCTTCCTCCAACAATTAGAACTCATCAAAAAGAGTAAATATAGAAAAAGAAAGGTATTTTCAGATATCGATTATACTAATGCAATAATTAAAAAATGAATATCAACAAATCTGTTAGCCTGTGGTAAATCCAAATGAAGTACAAATTAATATTTCTATACCATAGCACAAAAATCGTAAAAGTATGTCTGTAAATATATATATCAAACTTCTAGCAACTATCTGAGGATATTAAAGTTAAGGCCAGGTGAAGATGTTCCTCTGCACGAAAACTATCAGGATCCTTTGAAGGGACATTTCAGTTAAAGAACATTCAAGCTGCATTTTAGATCCTAAAAGTGTATGTAGGCAAAAAAAAAAGTATAGGTGCTAGTGTAGAAAGAAAATGAAAAAAAAAAAAGATTTGGACATTACAATTCAGTTTATTTGTACCAAAACATAATAGTAGAGTAAAGACTAGAAATCAAATCTTATCTGTGTAGCGATCTTTCCTTTTTCGGCTCGCTAAAAAAAGAGGGTTTAAATTTAGGGATGTGTCTCGGGTATTTCACATTTTGTATGAAAATAATATCTTCCGTGGGGTTTTAAAAAAAATTGATATCTATATTAAAAATGGAGTCGCCACCGGCCACTAAGGTAGGCCGAACACCATAAACCAGAGATTTTAAAAATGTGGGGTTCGAGAGTTGGTTACGGATGGAGAAGGATTAGCACCCCACACCGCCCAAAATTGGTACTTTGATAATTGCCGCTTTATTAATATTAAACTTTTCGGATTAAAGTGACGATTAAATTAAAATTTGGTTATAAGTGCGAGTAGATTTTAAAGGCCCTGTTATTCGAGAGATTTTAAAGGTCATCACTACGCCTGATACTAGCCACGTTACTCTCAAATAAAGGGGCACCCACATTGACAGTTTATATTTCCAAAATGCAACTTAAAACATGACAAAAATAAATAAATACAATGTGATAAAAATATCAATAAATACTAACATAATAAAATACTAATCTAACATAAATAAAATACTAATATGAAAGATACATAAATATTAATCTATCACATAAATAAAAACTAATCTAACATAAATAAAATATCAATCTAAAACATAAATAAATATTAATCTGACACTTAAATAAAAACTAATCTAACATAAATAAAATATTAATCTAAAGCATAAATAAATATAGAGCATAAAATACTAATATAAAACATACCAACTAAAAATAAGAACAAAATTAAACAACATTTTATTAAATCATACAAAATAAATAAAAATATACATCACTAGGAGCCCGAATAACGAACCCCGACTGACTCCCACCGAGATCTACCACGATCCCTTCAAAAATTAACTAGATCGGATCTAAAATAGGACCCCGATCGAACCAGTTAGGACCAAGGGCATTGCCCCGGTCCTTGGCTACCCGAGCATAGCTCTCTTATTTGGGTGCCATTACCGGCTCTCCTCTTCTTCCTCCCAATTGCTCTCCCCATGCCTCATATTTATAGGCAAGTGGGGGGGGGGGTTCTTAAGGGTGACGTGGAGCACTAAGCTCCACGCACTATATTGCCTTTTTTTACACTTTAACCAACCATTTTTTACCTCATTTTTTATTTTAAATTAATAATATTACTATTACAATAATACTAAAAATACTTAAACCCGGACAAAAATGAGTGATTACAGCTGCTCCTCTTTGCTTTTTCTTGTGAAACGAGAACAAAGCAAAGATCAAAAGCACTCATTTTTGACCTACTTCCTTGTCCTTGGCTTCAGAATCATAGGTTCTTCTGGAACTTTCTGCTCTTCCTCGGCCAACTCTTCAAGCTTGTAAGTCCTTCCTATATAGAACTTTTTCACCTTCTAATCTTGGAGCTACAGGTCCTTCCTATATAGAACCTTTTGCTTTCTTGGGTGGATCTTTCGGAATGAAAGTTCTTCCTATATAGAAATTTTTACCTTGAAATCCTGGAGTTAGGGTTCTTCCTATATAGAATCTTTCACTCTGAGGCCTCGAGTTATGAGTCCCTCTTATATAGAACTTTTCACTCTGAGACGGTAAAGCTTGGAGTCCTTCCTATATAGGACTCTTCGCCTTCAACGTTGCGGGTTTTTCCTATATAAAACCTTCTGCGTCACGAATGGATTCTTTCGACTGAGAATTCCTCCTATATAGAACTGCTAGTTTTCAAACCCTGGAGCCGTAAGTCCTTCCTATATAGAACTTTTAGCTTCTGAAATCTCGTAGTTACGGTTTCTTCCTATATAGAATCTTTCACTACGAGGGTTAAAAATATAGGCCATTCCTATATAGAACATTTATCTTCAAATTTGGGATTCACGCCAAAATGGATACCGATCTTTTTAGACTCACGCTACTAAGGCTGCCGAAATCTTTCTTCAAATTTGGGGGATTCACGTCGAAAATGGCTACCGATCTTTCTTCAAATTTAGGGATTCATGCCAAAAATGGCCACCAATCTTTCTGGACTTACTTTACTATGGCTGCCGAAATCTTTCTTCAAATTTGGGGATTCACACTGAAAATGGCTACCGAACTTTTTTCAAATTTGGGGATTTACGCCGAAAATGGCCACCTATCTTTCTGGACTCACGCCACTATGGCTGCCGAAATATTTCTTCAAATTTGGGGATTTATGCCGAAAATGGCTACCCATCTTTCTGGAAATTTGGGGATTCATGCCAAAAATGGCTACCGATCTTTCTTCAAATTTGGGGATTCACGCTGGGAATGGCCATCGATCTTTCTAGACTCACGCTACTATGGCTGCCTAACTTTTTCAAATTTGGGGATTCATGCCGAAAATGGCTACCTATCATTTTGGACTCACACTACTAAGGCTGCCGAACTTTCTTCAAATTTGGGGATTCACTCTGAAAAAGGGCTACCTATCTTTCTGGAAATTTAGGGATTCACGCTGAAAATGGCCACTGATCTTTCTGGACTCACGCTACTATGGCTACCAAACTTTTTTCAAATTTGGGGATTCACGCCAAAAATATCTCTACTATTTTTATGGAAATTTGGGGATTCACACCAAAAATAGCTATCGTTCTTTCTTCAAATTTGGGGATTTACGCCGAGAATGGCCACCGATCTTTCTGGACTCACGCTACTATGGCTGCCGAAATCTTTCTTTAATAAAATCTACTTCTTCAAACTTTTTGACAATTCTTCAAATATCTGTCTAAAACAAGCAAAAATTGACATGCCTCTATCTATATGATGCATGCAATGTAATGTTTTCTTTTTCTTCTCCTTCTTTTTTTCATTTCTTTCTTTCTTCTCTCACTCTTTTCTATCTCTTTTTCTTTTCTTTTATTTTTTCTTCTTTTTTTCTTCTTTCGCTCTCTTCTCTCTTTTTTTCTTTCTTTTCCCCCTCTTTTTTCTATTCTACAGTCTTGAGCAATGAAATGGTCATTCTTCATATTTCCTTCTCTTCTATCGCAGCGTGCCCTTTGATCAATTATTTATCGCATTCATATCTTTTAACCTTTTCGTACTATAATTCTTTTTTTCTTCTCTATCTTTTTCTTCTTATTTTCTTCTTAGTTTTCTTTTTCTCTTCTTTCTCTCTTTTTCTTTTTCTTTTCTCTTCTCTTTTTTCTTTCAATCTTTTTCTGTTCTAAAGTCTTACACCTTGAAAGGTCGTTCCTCAGATTTCTTCATCTCTTTACTTCTTCATTGTATGCTCTTAAATCCTCATTTGATCAATCACTTCGAATCTGAATTAACATGGTTTCAAATCTTTTGTGCGGAAGGCTTTCTTGTCTTCAGGGTTATCACCTGTCTTCATAAATGATCTTCTGGTCCTTATATTATTCTTATAAAAACACTTGTCATCTTCTTCGCTTGGCGTTGCCCCATTCAATCACGGGCTCCACTGCTTCAAATTTCCTGACCCATCATACATAGCCTTGATCTATTTCTAATCACTAGGATGAGCAAAAATGCTTCCATCCCATGAGCTCATCCTTGATCTTCTCGTAGCATTTTGATGGGAACTAACTCTCGGTCCCTATGCTTTAAATCTCATCATCATTCATTTTTAAAGTAATGCAAAAGGCAATTTACTTGTGTATATTTCAATACAAAAAATAATGATTGTTTGAAAAGATAACAGTCATTTTGAAAATCACAACTTGGAGGGAATACCAACCATTTTAAAAACATTGTTTGGAACAAATGGTAAATATCTTTTTTATTTTTTCTCTCTTTTTTTAAAGCCAAACAATTTTGAAAATTAATATTTGGAGAATGGTAAACAAATTCGAAGTATATTGTCACACATTTTAAAAACTAGTGTTTGGGGTAAATGGTAAACATCAAAACTTTGGGAGAAAATGTCAAACCTTTTAAAACATGTTTGCCCCCAAAATATCAAACACCATTGCACATCTGCTTCAAATTGCCAGAGATCAACTCTAATGAATCGCATATTTAGAAGATCTTGACTATTTTGGAGATATACGCAAATGTATAGTTTCTTCTAGTCTATTAGGCTTTCAAGAGGCACAATCCCATACCTAATTTCTAACCCATTTAAGGTGGCTCTCTTAATTTCACTAACTCATCATGCCTCATTCTTCCCTCATTTGGGTGTCGATCAAGCACTTCGAAGTTTGACGTTCATTGAAGCAAAGTTAAACCTTATAGGCGAAGTAAAATCTAAAGACATTCTCATTCAACTTGGATATCTATGGATGATCAGAATGGTCTTTGGAGGCTTGTAATGTAGGCATTTGGTTCATGGCTAGACGAAGCCGTATCTCTGTGCTCGTATGATATGGATATGCTCACATAGAGTATTCTTTTTTTTCTTTTTCAGGATCACTCTAGACTGCCCGTTTTTAGGTTTTCACCCTAGAGTTCATTTCCTCACTCTCTTTCTTTTGGTCCGCCTTGCATTCTGGGTGTGTATTGATGCTTATTTTTCGTAAAAAATGATTGATCCTCCAAAGTTCCTTGAATGAAGGATTATGTACATTTCTGGGAGTTCTTGTGATTGGTATGCCCAGATGGAATGTTCCTCTTTCTTTTTTTCTTCTTATTTTTTTTCTTTTTCTTTTTTTCTCTCTCTTTTTTTGTTTTTTTATTTGGATTGCTCTAGACTGCCCACCTTTGGGTTTTCACCCTTAGAGTTCACTTTCTTCTTATGTATCTTCAGATCAGTGTATTTTGGTTGGATATTGATGCCAACATGCTCAGGCAGACTACTATTTCCTCCTCATTTTCGGGATCGCTCTAGACTTCCCATTTTTGGGTTTTTACCCTAAAGGTCATTTCCCTTTTCGAAATTGGCAATATTCGGGCCGACTTGTCTTGACTTGGCTTCAATCCAAGCTTCTATACAAATCTTCAAAATTGTGGATTCTTTATGTATCTCTTGCTCATTACTTACAGTTGAAGTCTTGATCTTGTATTGTTTGATCTGTGTGTGAAGTATATACAGTATTTTCTTTTTATTCCTTTTGTCTTTTTTTTCTCTCTTTTTTTTTCTTTTCTCTCTTCTTCTTCTTTTTTTTCTTCTAAGGGAATTCAACTCATCACAGTCCTTTGTCTCGTGGATAATGATGAAGCATACAACAGAACCCCGAGTTACTTGACATAGTCATGATTAAAATATATCACTCATGTAGCTACTCCACTTTTGACTTAAAATTGGATGAAGCATACAACCACATTCTGAGCTTTTCACTACAGCGGAGTGCCCCAGAAAATTTTACTCATTTTTCTCTTTTTAAACACTCTTATCTAGGAATACCTTTTAGTAAACCCAAGCAGTGGAGTGTAATCTTTCTTTTTTCTTCTTTTTCTGTCTCTTTTTTTTTTCTTTCTTTCTTTCTTTTCTCTCTTTTTTAGACTGTCCATTTTGGGTTTTCAGCCTAGAGTCTTTTTCCTCTTATTCGAGTCTGTGGATGTATTCTCGAATCAAACTGTATCTATACCGGACATTGTCGCTTGTTCCCGCTTGAACGTAATTAATTCTACCCAGCTCTTCTAAATTGGTGCCTATCAAACGGTATAGTCTTCATGTATCTTCTTCTTACACTATTTAACTTAGTGTACTCGCTCTTGATTGCTTCAACCTTCTGATTGTCATTTCTTATGTTGATTGGTTTACTTTCTGAGTATAAACTTGTCTTCATCCATTTTCCTCTGGTAGTTCTATGGCCTTCATGTCCAATCTATCTGGTTTCATCTCTTTCTCTTAGTAAAGTGAAAGAATACCATTCGTCCTTACATTCATAGATGTCTTGAGAAAGCCTTCAAGGGGTAAAGGTTTAGGGTCAACTCTCGATTTAAGGATCTTAAACGACAAGTGCTTGAGAAGGAAAATTCCTAAAATGGGAAATGCCCATTGTCTAAACACTCGTTTTGTTCCTCTGTTGGCCTAAGTGGATTAACGGATACTCACATTTGCAATATCCTCACAACTTTCAATTTCTTCTAAATATAAGCAACTTAGAGTTAATTTCCAAATTTGAATCATATGTATTCTTGCATTTGAGATTCAAGGACCTGGTAAGAAATGATATATACATATGTCCATTAAAAAATGTGTATATGTGTATGGAAAATCAAAAACTACCTCATAATAATGAATGAAATGTTTAAAGAATCAAAAAATGCAAAAATGCTTTCTAAATGGAAATGTGAAAAAAAATATATGTTTGAGAAGTTTTTTTCTTTCTTCAAAACATTGAGAATTTCTTTGTGAACTGATGGGAAAACCATAAGGACCTTCAGACTACCTCCCGAGTACTAACTCATTTCGGCCCTTTCAATGTAGTGTAGGCTTGCCATTTCTCTTGTTTTTCCTTGATGGATCAATTCTTGCGTTAGGACTCCCTCGCCAACCAACTTTTGGATTTCTTGGTGCCATACTCCAATGCCCTCACATAAAACCCATATGCACTATTCATGTCAAAGTTGTGGGCAAATGTGTCAGGTGTAATATTCATCAGCCTAGGGGTGAGCTACTAACCTTCGACCAAATGAGAAAATATGTCTGAAATGAGTACCCCAAATATTTTCAGACTTGCTCGATGAATTTCCCTCGGTGATTCGGAGGGATTATCAGACCTCATTCTCTTATCGTTATGAGAATCTTGAAAGTGGTACCCTTTTATATCTTTCTTTTCTTCTACTCCTAGGTTGTCTGGTCTTTAAACTTAGGTCTCGGAGTGCATGTTCGATTCTCTCTCCGACTGTCATGAAGTCCTCAAAGCTGGCCTTTATTTTCCCGAGCATCTTATCGAAGAAGAAATATGAAAGGTGGCATGAAACATGGAAGTCACTTTCGTCTTTGTCTACGGAAGGTTGCACCTAGGTTGCTAAACACAGCCACCTCAATGCACATTCCTTGAAGCCTTCATTAGGTTTCATCTTCGTACCCTGGAGATACTGACGACTTGGTGCTAGGTCCAAAGCATATTTATATTGACCCAAAAAGGCATCGGCTAAGTCTCCCCATGACTGAACTTGGTCTCTACTCAAACAATTATACCATATCACGGTGGGTCCTGCTAGACTATCGTCGAAGCAGTGGAACAGTAATTTTTCATTCTCAATGCAGCCCTCTATCTTTTTGCAGAACATGGTCATGTGAATCTTAGGGCATCCTGTTTCGTCATCATGCGCAAATCTGGGAATCTTTAAAATCCAGAGGAATGACCAAATCAGGGTTCAAACAGAGTTTTCTTGCATCGAAGGCATCAAACTTCTTCTCTCTTTTTTTTCTCGAGCCCATCTTCTAACTGCTCAAATCTTGATTTTTGAGTGTGTTCAATTCTTTTATTCATGATAAAACTCTAATTGGTCTTTGGATTACTCCCCCAAAATTTTATGCAAGGTAATGATAATGTTATGTAAAATATGCCATGACTGTACAATGTGATGCAATGCAATGCATGAATGCAAATACAGTGTTGATTCTCGAACAGTCCTTAAAAGACTTTTGTTCAATAGAAAAAATTCTGGTTGCAAGAAACTAATAATGAATTACATGTAACAGTTAGCTTCTTTCTGGAGGTCTTATGCTACTCCATAGACTTGTGACGTCATGATCTTCATGCTTTGGCTTCTAAAAAATATTGACAAGTGTAGGCATAATGCAGACAAGAGTTTCTTCTTCGGTTGATCTGGGTGCAAACAAACCAATCTTCGAATAATGCGCCTAAATAGGGTTGGAACCTAGTGGTCCAAAGGGGGTCTACTTAAAGTCTTTAAAACTTTTGGGTTTACATTAAAATTCTCAAAAATCATTTGGTTTAAAGATTTCCCCTTTTTATTATCAAAAAGTTTTAACCTACTTAAAAAATGAAACTTTTAGGGGTTTTTTTTAGAGTTTTAGGAGGGAAAAGAATTCAAAACACAATAATAATATTTTCAAATTTTTTTGAAGGAGTTAAATTAAAATCTTTGAGATTTTTACAAAGGGTTAAATGTGAAGATTTTAAAATTAGTGTTCTATAGTCCCCACTGGATCCTTTGCGCCGCACGTGCCTTACTATTGGACCGTCTTCTTTCTCGATTGGTCTTTGCTCGGCCTAACTTGATACTATAATATTATCATTTTCGGCAAAGCAAACTTTTTTTCTATTTTGAAAGCCTTTTAAATGAACCGTTATTGAATCAACACCATGTCATGATATGCAAAATGAATACAAATAAAGGCATTGATTCCGCTGGTAATCACCCTTTCGAACGACTTTCATAGGAATTAAAAGGCCCTAATTCTAGAGCCAGAAAAGAAGACTTCTACAGATATGCCTCTCTACATGTTTTTGGGTCGCACTCAAGGAAATGAAAGTCTCGGTTAAAATCGATGGTACCGGGTGTGCCTTCTACTTCATATGTTCAAACATATCCAAGATGGCTACGTCGATGTTTCCAAGAACCCTCGAGAAAATAATCAAACCCTATATCCCTAAAGAGAACATGTCCATCTTCATCGCCTCATCCGGGTGTGCGGGTATGATGTCTCAAATACACTCCCATGCACAGGCTAGGCTGTCTCCTAAACTCTGAATTAGGTCATTGACCCAATCGTCACTCATCTTGGCAAAGGTTTTGAACTTCAATGGATAATTCTAGTTCCTTGGCGGCTTCGTATAGATCCAATCTTTTTTAACATTCTTCTTGTTGAGCAAGGTTATGTACTCTTCTATTGTGGGTATCATGTCATGTCCGTTGAAAGTGAAGCAGCAAAAAGCAAGGTTCCAGAACTGAAAAATGGCTCGACGCAAAGGCTGATTAACCCGGACATACATTAAATGTGCTATGTCGCCATAAGTATAAGAATATAGGTCTTGTAGTCGTCGATCCTATCCTTCCCAAATCTCTTTAAGCTCCCATAGGTCATTCTGTTGTAGGCTCTTGTATGTATATCCTGGCATTACGCGCTCACTCAGAAAACTGTTACCTTGGGCCCACTGGTTGACTTTTGACCAATGTTTGACGGTTGCTCTTGAGATACCTTTTATCCATGATGAAAGATTTCTGATTGGGCAAACCACTTAAACCAACACCTTTATGTCATGCAATGCTAATGCAAAAAAAATATGTGTAAAGTAAAAATAAAATAAAACAAAAAAATGAGTTAGTACCGAATAAAATCAATAGATACATAAATAAAAAGCGAAGTAGATAAGGCAACAAGTAGAACAATCCTATTTATCCTATCTAAAACACCTAAGTTATCTGCATGACTCTAAAAGGGTGGGCTTTCTATATTCTCTACATGCAGTTTTGGTGCTAAGAGGTACCAGAATTGTCATTGTTGTCCCCTACTAAGAGTAGCAAGGCCCCCGATCATCACCCATTATAGGCTCATTTCAACCGGGTTCAACTCAGGGGGACCCATTCGCTTATACCCATACGAAGGAACGATATCCTCACGAAAGCATAAGGTACTCGAGCCTCGAAGGTACTTGCTAGGCCCATATAGAGGAACGATATCCACACGAAAGCACTAGCGTTTTCCCCCACTTAAAAGGACGGGTTTATATGCCAAATTTTAAATGCGTTAAAATAAACACGCAATTATAACCAAATGTTAATTTAATAGTCACTTTAATCCAAAATTTCTGATATTAGTAAAGCGATAATTATTTAAAAAGCTCGACTCTCTTTTATTTTTGAAAAAAAAAAAAATATCCTCAGCGGAGTCGCCATCTATAGCGATCTTTCCTTTTTCGGTTCGCTAAAAAAAGGAGGGTTTAAATTTAGGGATGTGTCTCGGGTATTTCGTATTTTTTATGAAAATAATATCTTCCGTGGGGTTTTAAAAAATTGATTTCTATATTAAAAATGGAGTCGCCACCAGCCACTAAGGTAGGCCAGACACCATAAACCAGAGATTTTAAAATGCGGGGTTCGGGAGTCAGTTACGGATGGGAAAGGATTAGCACCCCCACACCGCCCAAAATTGGTACTTTGATAATTGCCTCTTTATTAATATTAAACTTTCCGGATTAAAATGACGATTAAATTAAAATTTGGTTATAAGTTCGAGTAGATTTTAAAGGCCATGTTATTCGAGAGTAAACCGAAAGACCACCATCACTACGCCTGATACTAGCCACTTTTACGCTCGAATAAAGGGGCACCCGCATTGACAGTTTATATTTCCAAAATGCAACTTAAAACATGGCAAAAATAAATATTTACAATGTGATAAAAATATCAATAAATACTAACATAATAAAATTCTAATCTAACATAAATAAAATACTAATCTGAAACATACATAAATATTAATCTATCACATAAATAAAAACTAATCTAACATAAATAAAATATTAATCTAAAACATAAATCAATATTAATCTGACACTTAAATAAAAACTAATCTAACATAAATAAAATATTAATCTAAAACATAAATAAATATAGAGCATAAAATACTAATATAAAACATACCAACTAAAAATAAGAACAAAATTAAACGATATTTTATTAAATCATACAACATAAATAAAAATATACCTCACTAGGAGCCCGAATAACGAACCCCGACTGACTCCCACTGAGATCTACCACGATCCCTTCAAAAATTAACTAGATCGGATCCAAAATAGGACCCCGATCGAACCAGTTAGGACCGAGGGCATTGCACCGGTCCTTGGCTACCCAAGAACATAGCTCTCTTATTTGGGTGCCATTACCGGCTCTCCTCTTCTTCCTCCCAATTGCTCTCCCCATGCCTCATATTTATAGGCAAGTGGGGGTTCTTAAGGGTGACGTGGAGCACTAAGCTCCACGCACTATATTGCCTTTTTTTTTACACTTTAACCAACCCTTTTTTTACCTCATTTTTTATTTTAAATTAATAATATTACTATTACAATAATACTAAAAATACTTAAACCTGGACAAAAATGAGTGATTACAACCTGGCTCTAGATAAAACCAAAAATCTTAATGCAAACAACTTAATTTCACACAAAGCCATGTTTATAAAGAGACTATGCCAGGAAACTTAGCTTACTAGGCATACTATTTGCTCATCTCAATGATTTTAGAGCATATATATCTATACTGATAATAAAAAATCTGCCTATAAGATATTGGTGAAAACTTGTGGGCAAAAATATAATTAACACGAGATCAAAATAAAATAAAAAAATAACCACTCACAAAAGATAATATTTAATGTGGTTTGAGCCCTTAGTCTACGTTCACAATCCCATAAACAAAAAAAAAATCACTCCACTAAACTTGTAACATTTGCGCGGAGAAAATTACAATTCCTCGTCACCACATGTAACTTTTGCAAGGAGAAAATTACAAACAATCCTCACTTACAAAAATCTTCTAGGAATAACATCTCAATTTCTTAATTCTAAAGGCAAAACCCTATTCTCTATTTATAGGACCTATTAGTCACCAAAAAAACCTTATTCACCAAGATTTATTATGTATTTAAGAATATTTTTACATTAAATAAACTTAACCAAGTAATCTTCAGCCAATAGAATTAAATTAGAATCTCAACTAAATTTTTTCAATTAAAATTTGGATCAATTTCTAATAATCTCCACCTTCGCACAAATTCAAAAACATTTATTTTTAATCTTCAACGGCAACAATGCACACATAAATTCAAGAAATTCGTTGAAACACTACTTGATCAATTGTGATCTCCAACCGCAATTGATATCTTCAATAACATCATTTCTCGTCTAGATCAAAAAGCCGTTGAAACAAAATGGCAATCGTTACAAAAATCTCCCCTTACATATGTTCAATCTCACAAGCACAATTCATAGAAACAAATTCCATCAAAACCAACAAGGACTACTGACAACACCATGATGAATCTCGAACCATAACTCTAACACTAGTTTCTCGGAATTTGTAGGCAAAAACATAATCAAAATGAGATCAAAACAAAATAAAAAGTTAATCATTTTCACAAAAGATAATACATAATGTTGTTTGAGCTCTCTGCCTTACATCTACAATCCTAAAACGATAATATATCACCCCCACAAAATTTGTAACTTTTGCACGGGAAAAGTTACAAACCCTCCTCACAACAATGTGTAAATTTTGCACTGATAAAACTATAAAACCATTCTTACATAAAAAAATCCCCAAGGATTATATCTATTATCAACTTATTAACTCTAAACGCTAAACACTATTCTCTATTTATAGGATTATTATTAAAATAAAAAAATCTTATTCAACAAGAAATCTTATTCCCTAAGATTTACTATTTATTAAGCATATCTACATCATTAAATAAACTTAACTATCAAATAATCTCCAACCAATAGAATCAAATTAGAATTTCGACTAAACCTTTTCGATTAGAATTTGGGTTAGTTTCTAACGGATATCAAAGTTAAATGACACAAACTTAGTTAAGAAAATAAAAAAATTAAGAAATTATAATGATTACAAAATAAGGGAAATAAATGTATTTCAATGTTTATCTAAAAGAAGTATTATTTTTTTTTTGAACAATTTCTACCTAGGAGGAGGGGAAGGGGAATTTTGCTCATACTGAGTCTTGAATCCACAACCTAGGGGAAGGGGAGGGTGTCAAATGAGAGCTTTTAATCACTTGCTCTAGAGATTTTTAACAACTTCACAGACATGTACCGTACCATCATTACCATGAATGCTTGGGGAATGCATTCATGACTCCATGAAGTCTATTAAGTTAGAAACACATTTTAAACCTCTAAACGCTTAAAATCAAAGACTCAATATTCATTATGTTCTATATTCATCAATGCCACAAGCTACTGAATAAAAAAACGTTCACAGAATAGGAAATATAAGAGACTTAAGACACACTAGAGGTCGATTATTCATAAAGCAATGTACTATACATCAGGTTTCGTATAATGAGAGTATCTTACATCAGGTTTTAGGATCCCATTGCATTTCTCGCAAGTAGGGATGTGGAAATCCTCCTCCCAAAATTTCTCATTGATCTCAATGTCACCATCAGGTCTTTGCTTCATGCCAAAGCTCTTATCTGATCCAGGGCTGCCATGGTCCAAGTTTTCAATTGCTGCTGCCCACTGCAATAGGAAGAATTCATTGCTTATTCGAGTATGATAGTTGAATGTCATTGCACTCAGAAACATAATCAGAGGGTGAGGAATTCTATGGGAAATAACATTCTATTTATCAGTAAAAAATAATTAAAACAAAAAATGCACCGGTAATCTTGCATCTTAGTACGAAGTTCCATTTAGTCCATAAACTTTCAATCGGTTAATTTAAATTCTAAACCACTTTAAACCTCTATAATTTATTCCTTTAGAAAGTTTGGTTAAAAATGGACAAAGACACTGACTTGGACAACCACCTCACTGAAACTGTTATTTCTATTTTTTAACAGAATAATTGGCTGGTAACACATTATTGGAACAACTTTACATTAATGAAACAATTGAAATGTTGAGAATGAGAATTGGAAGAGTAACTTGAAGGTCACTCACTTTGGTCAGTTATCTGACTCAATCGTAGCGATTGAGTGCAAATTGAGAACAAATAATGTATGACTTCAGTTAATCAAAACTTTCAATACTTAAGATCAGAATCCAGAAAAGAAAATGCATAAAAGGCCAATTATTCAGAGTTCCCAAACTTTGTTAGTGTATTAAAATACTAATTAACAGTGAGTATAAGAGGATTGATGGACATTGCAAAGGGTGATCAAATCTAGAAGACTAACCTTTGGATTAAGGACCTTCACTTCATCTTGAAATAAATTTCGACAAAAGGAAAAACCACAATCTAAGCAAATCACACTATAAACAGTCCCATGCAATTCAAGTGGGTTGTTCCTAGCACGATGATGCAGCCTGAAACATAATCTTGATAAATTAGTTTCATCAACATCACTTGTGATTTGTGAATAAGAGATGAAGTAAAATAGTTTCTCACCTGTCAACATTCTGTGTTATCATAAAAAAAATTCGGCCAGCTTGCTCTAGAGATGCTAAAGCAACATGTGCAACACCAGGTTGTGCTGCAGTAAACCGCCTCCAGCCAGCATAGCTCCTTGCCCAATAGCGTCTACGGGCACGACTTGAACGTACAAGCTCCTGGTGAAAGAAAATTGCAAATGGTTAGAAATTGAAATACAGACATCTGTTATAAAAAAAAAACGCTTAAAGAAAACCAGTTAACAGTGAATTACTGCATAAATTTGGTTTACTACACTTGGGTATTACACATGTCCAGAGAAAAATGTAAAGAAACTGTAGAGATTTAGAAAACAAAATAAGACATATTTAATGTTTTGCAAGTAATTCAAAGAGAAGTTAGGAAGGTAGGAGAAGTTTTCTATCCGGTACAATTACAGTGGCGGATCTAAAAAAATATTTGAGGGTGAGCACACATAAAATCTCAAAATTTCAAGGTGAGCACAAGTGATGAATATTATAAAAATTTAAGGGTTAATTCATAAAAATTAAAAAATTGAAGGCAAATATATAAATTTTAAAAAGTTCAAGGTGCGCACAGGCCCACCATAGAGTACATGTAGATCCACCATTGGGTACAAAAGACTGTAGTCACCCATTTTATCCGGACCTTAGAGCCCAACTAAACTACAAATCCAATCACTTATTTAATTTATAACCCATATATATTACACCCAACCCAATACAAATTAACCCAAATAATTAAACCCATTACAAACCCTAAACTAAACCTAACCCTAGTACCCTTATCTTCTTAGCCGCCGGCGGCCATAGTCTTTTCAGATCACCGCGCGTGGTCGCCATGCGCAGCTCTTCCGCTGCCACGTAGCGGCCACGTGTCACTCCACCGACCGACCATCGCTTCATCGCAACGCCACGCATGCTCCACCTCCATGCAGACCTGCAAAAGCAAGAGAAGTGACATGTTAGATTTGAAAAAGGTTAAGTAAATAGGATTAAATGGGTTATTTAAACCCATTCATGTGATGTAAAAGGGGGAGGCTTTTTCGATTAATAAAAAAACGAGAGGATTTTCAGGAATAAAAAAATAGATCAAAAATAAGAAAAAATAATGAAAAAGGACAAAAATAAAAAAAGAATAGAAAAAATTCGAAAAAGTAGATCGAGTCAAAAGAATGAGATAAAAAGGTAAAAAAAAATATATGTATCGAACTGGTTTTTTTAGATCTACATAGATTGAGTGAGTTTTAGAAAAATCGAACCTCGGATTTGAGTTTAGGAGCCGAAACCGCACCCTTTGGACTTTTTGCATGCCTTCCGGCACACGGTGCTTCGGCGGACGTGGCAAATCCGGCAGCCGACCCGACGCCTGGGCAGAGGAGAGCATCCCCATTTTTGAATGTTTGAAACAAAGTTTGAACTGATTTGTTTGCTTTTAGTTTTTTTTTAAACTTATATACTTTAGATAAAATTAAGGGTTAATTATGCAATTATACCCCTCCGCCCCAAGTAAGTTTGCACTTGAGCTCTGCCGCATGGTATAACTCTTTAAACGGTCCCTCCAAGTTGTTTTAGTCTTTTAATTTCGTCCTTATTTAGTTTTAATTTTCTCTAATTTGACCTTCAATTTTCATTTTTGTTTTAATTTAGTCCGGCCAGCTTGATTAAAATGGGATAATATCAGGATAAGGACCTCTGCCCTAAATTATTTGTTTTCGCAGTCCTTATTTCTCAAACATTTTCAATTCGGTCCCTTTTTATTTTTTTTGTAATTAGTACTATATGTTTATTAATAATTATATTATATTATACATAATTATTAGAGATTAACTTTAAAATTATTATATATATATTAACTATTATTTTTCATTTTGCTATATATATATATATATATTTGACCATATTATCATATATTATTCATTATTATATATTATACCGCTACTATTTCGTTTACATGTTATTATTTTTATTTATATCATTAGTTTTATTATTATCATTATTATTAATATCATCGTTTACATGTAACTTATATTATACTATTATGGCTATTTATTAATGTTATTATCACTACTATTATTATTTTTTTACCTTACTTATTATATAGTTTAATATATATATATATATATATATATATATATATATCATGTACCTTGTTCTAATTGAATTTTAAATTAAAAACGATTTTCTTTATTAGGGATTATCGTGAAAAACGTATCTCGAATGTAAGAGATGCCGTTTTCTATTAATCTTTATCGTAAAAATAAAATTTTAATCATAAATCGTAATTTTCAAAATAGGTTCATTTCTTTCGGAATCTAATAAGAAATTATGCCCCGGGTGTTGGGGTGTAAATTTCTTGTGAACTAAAATAATTTCTGAAATATTTCAACGAGATCACAATTTTTAAATTAAATCCGAATTCTTAATTTGCGTCGTTAAGACACCAAATAACCGACCAGATACCAATTTTGGGCGTTGTGGGGGTGCTCACCCTTCCTTACACGTAACTGACTCCTGAACCTATTTTTTTGGTTTCGTAGACCAAAACTCGTTGTTTTAATAAAATGACCATGGAAAATTAGGTTTTATTAAAATAATCGAGTTTTCAGGTGATCCAGTCTCACCTAAATTAAAAGGTTGGTGGCGACTCCACTCGAAACCAAAATATTTTTCATAAGAGCGCGTCAAGCACCCACCGCGGGGCTGGCCCGTTGTTATAGCTTAGCGACTCTGCTGGGGACCTCTTTTTTTGAGAGTCGAGCCATCAGTCGATTACTTTTTGTCTCAATGAATGAAAACTATAAATTCAGTTCAATTTATTTTGTGATCCCTTTTTCCGTCAATTTTTTTTACAAGAAAAGTTTTTTTAAAAAAATTTCCCTGATTTTTTGCATATCATGAGCTCTATTCCCGAGCTCCGTCCCTTTTAAGTGGGAGTGAAAAAATACGCCTTCGTGAGGTATCACCTCCGTGTAGGATAGTGGATCGCTTCCGGGATACATATATACCTTTTGTCTTCGTGAGATATTCATCTATGTGCAGACTTAGGGAAATGTATCCTCCCGAATCGATGTCCTAGCGACAGTTCGGGTACCATTACTCTAGAACCTAAAACACATATAATGAATCGTAAGAGCCTACCCTTTATAATTGTACCGAAACTCTTCCCGTTTAGAGAGTCACACTGTAAGTGCATAGTAGAAAGTGTTGGGTTTTTTTTTCAATTATGTCCTTTAATTTCAGTATTTATTTGTTTGTTTGTTTGTTTGTTTCGCAATAAGTAGATATCATGCCAATATTTTATTTACGCGAAACACATATGGGGGTAGAAAAGAATGTTCGGGTAGGATCTACCTTATTGTTAAAATGTACGAGTAGAAAACATGATGGGATAGGATTTCTTTTATTCGAATGAAGCATGTCTACTTACATGTTCAATACCTTTTAATTTTTGCGATACATTATCATTATTGATTATTCTATTCGTACTAACATCTTTTTGTTTTTGCATTGCATTAGCATCTCATTTTGCATGCACTTGCATCCTATCATGTTGCATAATCACTTCTTGTTCGAGCTCATAATCCTGAGAGAACTGCAATCACAGTGATTTTGGGGAATCTGATCTAGCCGAGTCAACATTGGTTTTTCACTCGAAACAAGGCTAAAAAATGGATGGCCGTTTGGAAAAGGTCGAAAAAGTATGCGAAGATATAAAGAATGACGTGGAGCAAAACCTGAAAAAGGTGCAGCAAGCAACTCGCGACTACATTTCACAGTCATAGGAGGATCTAATGGCCAAGATAGCTGCGATGTTGGCAGGCAAAGATCCTAAAAGGGGAAAGGATTGGCCATTAACCCTGATGCTCTACAAAAATCAGAGAATCCTTGCGACGAGACACCTCTGCAAGCGTCGACTTCAACTAGAAGGCAACAAGGTCTTCAGGCTAGATCTTCATCGCACAGAGGAACTAAAGAGCACTCTGTCCCTGATCCTAATGAGGTGGCTAAAGCGAAGACTGAATTATCTAAACAGTTTGAAGATTGGTGCCAGCGACTTGAAGAAAAGTTCAAAATTGTAGAAAGGCCGGATACTTTTTGCGAGATGGACGCAAGAAAATTGAGTTTGGTCCCTGATCTGGTATTACCTTAAAAGTTTAAAATACCGGAGTTTGAAAATTTTGATGGAACAAGCTCTCCATCTGCTCACCTCACCATGTTCTGCCGAAAAGATGACGGGGCATGTCGATAATGATAAGCTTTTAATTCACTATTTTCAAGACAGTTTAAAAGGGCCTGCTGCCAGCTGTTACAATCACCTTAGCCGAGACAAGATACAATCATGGAAGGATCTGGCTAAAGCCTTCAAAGAACAGTACAAACATATAATAGACATTGACCCAGAGCTTTAGACAGTATGTGCAAAGGTGGAGGGATGTTGCAACACAAGTACACCCGCTTCTACTTGAAAAAGAGATAATGCCTAGGTTTTTTAGAACCCTAGAAGATTCATTTTTGAAGTATATGCTGGGAAATGCAACCAATAACTTTGAAGACCCTATGATATCAGGTGAACTCATAGAATAAGCCATTAGACAAGGGAAAATCATAGATCCAACAGTGCAAACGCCGGAGGAGGAAGTGGACCGAAGGTTCATATGGTGGGGTCTTATCCGGCCAATCGAGCTTTTTTCTCACACCAATCAAACTATTCATACTCACGTCAATCTACGACATTTCAAAAAGTTGTCCATCCAACCCTAGTAACATATACAGAGTTGCTTCCAATGCTTGTTGAGAAGAACTTGTTAGCCCCGGTATAGTCTAAACTGAAAGAGCCTCCTTACCCCAGAAGGCTATGATGTTAATGTTGTGTGTAATTATCATCTGGGAAGCACGAGCCACACTACCGAGAATTGTGGTGCCCTAAGAAACAAGGTGCAAAATCGGATTGAAAATGGCACTTTAAAATTCAATGGTGGAGTCCCTGAGATGAACTGATAAGGGGATAATGTTGGATCTGTCCGAAATTTAGACAACCTTTTAAGACACCTTTGTATCTTAAATCTCTTTTTGAGTAATGCAAAAAACAAACCTTTTGCCTAGGCCCGAAGGCAAGAGGGAATCTTTTGTAAGGGCATGTGTCTGTTTGTTGTTAATAAATAATGTATTTCTACAAATTTTCTTAAAATTTAACTTATTCATGATTTTTCCATACACATATACATATATGGATATAGGGGGCCCTATTTTTGAGAGATCGCATCTTTGAAAGAATAAATACTCTTTACTCATTCATATAAACATCTTGCATAATTAAGAAACAAAAGATTTCTTGCATTACTCTTTATAAAGATTTAAAGTACGGGGACCTAAGGTATGTGTCTGCTCAGAACAAAAGCTTGAAGCCTTCGGGGGTACCCAAAAATATAAGCTTGAGAATAAGCGAGGCATCTGAGCTCCAATCAATAATCTCCCTCACGAAAAAGAAGAAATGGCGTCAAGATCATTCAGCTCAAAGGATTTGAATTTAGAATGAGAACAATAGAATTTGTGGGGCAAACTTCTATTAGGGAAAATTTTGAATGAAAATCGGAAGATTAAGCTGAGCCAGAAAAAGAGAATTTCTGCAAGTATTCTATGCATCTTCATTCATCATGAGGGCATACATGAAAGTATATGCATCGTTGCATCATCAAACATGTTCATACATCATGTCATCCAGTTTGTCATAAGGCATACATAACTTGAAGATTCTGACAAGATTTTCATACATCTTTGCATCATCACAAAAGCATCCACATGTATGTCATTTGTATAAATACATTATCGAAAAGTAACTTTACACTTCTTACTCAAAGGAATTTCTTAACTTCGTCCTTTCATAAGGATACTTTTTCTCAAATAGGAGTTTCTTAACTCCATCCTTCCATAAGGACATTTTCCTCAAATAATAAGAATTTCTTAATTCTATCATTTCTTAAGGACGTTTTTCTCAAAACGATAATTTCTTAATTCCACTTTCCTCAAGGACACTTTTTCTCAAAAAAAAAGTGTTTCTTAACTCCGTCCTTCTATAAGGACATTTTTCTCAAAACGGGAATTTCTTAACTCCGTCCTTCCATAAGGACATTTTTCTCAAAATGAGAATTTCTTAATTACGTCATTTCTTAAGGGCGTTTTTCTCAAGACAAGAATTTCTTAATTCCATCCTTTCTAAAGGGCGTTTTTCTCAAAACGAGAATTTCTTAATTTTATCATTTCTTAAGGACGTTTTTCTCAAAACGGGAATTTCTCAATTCCATTCTTTCTTAAGGACGTTTTTCTCAAAATGAAAATTTCTCAATTTCATCTTATCTTAAGGACGTTTTTCTCAAAATGGGAATTTCTTAATTCCATCCTTTTTTAAGGATGTTTTTCTCAGAAAAGAGTTTCTTAACTTCGTCCGTTCATAAGGACATTTTTTTTCAAATCAGAATTTTTTTAATTCTATCCTTTCGTAAGGATACCTTTTTTTCTCAAAAAATATGAGTTTCTTAACTTCGTCCTTTTATAAGGACACTTTTCTTAAAAAACAAGAATTTCTTAAATTCTATCTTTTCATAAGGATATTTTCCTTAAAATAGGTCTAGCATCCCTAAACATGAAGGAACAAATCAACACCGTCAACAGATTTCAGTATACTTGACATGAAGAAAGGGGGCAAATATAGTCTGGCACCTTCAACTAAGAACAAACAGACAAACAACAACAAGTTCATATCTCTAAAGTGGCTGTAGAATGGACGCCTCAACCGTCTCATCTCCCTGAAGTGGCAGCGGAATGGGCACACCAATAAGTTCATCTCTCTGAAGTGGCAATAGAATGGACACATCAACCATCTCATCTCCCTGAAGTGGCAACGGAATGGGTACACCAACAAGTTCATCTCCCTAAAGTGACAAATGGAATGGACCTCTCAACCGTCTCTCATCTCCCGTGGAATGAGTAGACCGACAAGTTCACCTCCTTGAAGTTGGTAGCAGACCCTACATTTTCAGATCTCGCCCATTTGTTGTTGTTGGTGCAAAGAGTCGATTTTTTTCCATGTCAAGTTTCTCTATTGTTGGTCCGACTAGACCAGATATTTTTCTCGAGTTTTCTCTCTGGACGTATGGTTATTCAAAAAAACAAAAAAACAAACAAAAAAAAACAAAACAAAAAAGAAGATTCTCGAAAAAGCAAAAAATGATGAAAAGGCCAAAAAGCAAAAAAAATGAAAAAAAAACCAAAACTCTCTTCAGATCACACCTCTTCGTCAGAGTGGAAGCTTGATCAAAACTCTCTCTAGATCATATCTCTTTATCAGAATTGTAGCGGATCAAACTTTCGTCTTTCGATCCTGTCTCTTCGTCAGTGTTGTAGGTGGATCGAAATCATTTTGACAAGTCCAACAGAAATGTTGGCACAACGTGCTTAAGCACGGCAAAGTTTAAGATAATGGACAATTCAAATGTCCATCGAAAATCCATTTTCACGAATGGTCGAAGGAAAATAAATCCTTTGAAAAAATCCAATGTCATGATTTGTATAAACTGATTGTACACAGGGAAATGGTAAAACTAGCCCGAGCAAACGGCTACCAGTAAAGGCAACTCAAATCCGTTGATCCCTATGCATTTGGGAAAAATACAAAAGAGATCTATCCTTTCGTAAGGATACCTTTTTTTCTCAAAAAATAGGAGTTTCTTAACTTCGTCCTTTCATAAGGACACTTTTCTTAAAAAACAAGAATTTCTTAAATTCTATCTTTTCATAAGGATATTTTCCTTAAAATAGGTCTAGCATCCCTAAACATGAAGGAACAAATCAACAATGTCAACAGATTTCAGTATACTTGACATGAAGAAAGGGGGAAAATATAGTCTGGCACCTTCAACTAAGAACAAACAGACAAACAACAACAAGTTCATATCTCTAAAGTGGCTGTAGAATGGACGCCTCAACCGTCTCATCTCCCTGAAGTGGCAGCGGAATGGGCACACCAATAAGTTCATCTCTCTGAAGTGGCAATAGAATGGACACATCAACCATCTCATCTCCCTGAAGTGGCAACGGAATGGGTACACCAACAAGTTCATCTCCCTAAAGTGACAGCGGAATGGACCTCTCAACCGTCTCATCTCCCGCGGAATGAGTAGACCGACAAGTTCACCTCCTTGAAGTTGGTAGCAGACCCTACATTTTTTCAGATCTCGCTTCGCCGTTGTTGGTGCAGCAGGTCAGATTTTTTTCCATGTCAAGTTTCTCTATTGTTGGTCCGACTAGACCAGATATTTTTCTCGAGTTTTCTCTCTGGACGTATGGTTATTCAAAAAAACAAAAAAAACAACAAAAAAAAACAAAACAAAAAAGAAGATTCTCGAAAAAGCAAAAAAATGATGAAAAGGCCAAAAAGCAAAAAAATGAAAAAAAACCAAAACTCTCTTCAGATCACACCTCTTCGTCAGAGTGGAAGCTTGATTAAAACTCTCTCTAGATCATATCTCTTTATCAGAATTGTAGCGGATCAAACTTTCGTCTTCCGATCCTATCTCTTCGTCAGTGTTGTAGGTGGATCGAAATCATTTTGACAAGTCCAACAGAAATGTTGGCACAACGTGCTTAAGCACGGTAAAGCTTAAGATAATGGACAATTCAAATGTCCATCGAAAATCCATTTTCACGAATGGTCGAAGGAAAATAAATCCTTTGAAAAAATCCAATGTCATGATTTGTATAAACTGATTGTACCCAGGGAAATGGTACAACTAGCCCGGAGCAAACGGCTACCAGTAAAGGCAACTCAAATCCGTTGATCCCTATGCATTTGGGAAAAATACGAAAGAGATCTATGAAGCTCTGGATCAAAGCTTGCTGACTTCCAATCCTGCCTCCTCGGCGATATTGTAGCTGGGCCAAACCTTTATCGTTCGATCATGCGTCTTCATCAGAGTTGCAGCTGGATTAAGTTTTGCAGACCTTACCTCTCCGTCAGTGTTGCAGTTAGGTTAAAATTTTCTCCAGGCATTCCATCGTCGTTAAATTCGTAGCAAGCCGAGCACATTTTGTCTACTCCAACGGATCACCTCCGATTTCATCTTCCCCAACGGATCCTTTATCTTGAAGATTTTGCTTACAAGAGCGAAAAAGAAGATCCAGTGAAGCCCAATGAAAAAACGATGGCCAGAGAAGAAACTTTGACCAACCGGCCAAAAATGGGTTCCTTTTTATCTTTGCTTCATTGTTGTTATACAACCATGAGCAAAGAGGGGCAACTGTAGTCACCCATTTTATCCGGGCCTTAGAGCCCAACTAAACTACCAATCCAATCACTTATTTAATTTATAACCCATATATATTACACCTAACCCAATACAAATTAACCCAAATAATTAAACCCATTACCCATTACAAACCCTAAACTAAACCTAACCCTAGTACCCTTATCTTTTTAGCCGTCGCCGGCCATAGTCTTTCCAGCTCACCGCGCATGGTCGCTACGCGCGGCTCTTCCGCTGCCACGTAGCGGCCACGCTTCACTTCACCGACTGGCCACCGCTTCATCGCAACGTCACGCATGCTCCACCGCTACGCAAACTTGCAAAAGCGAGAGAAGTGACATGTTAGATCTGAAAAAGGATAAACAAATAGGATTAAATGGGTTATTTAAACCCATTCATGCGATGTAAAAGGGGGAGAATTTTTCGATTAATAAAAAATGAGATGATTTTTGGGAATAAAAAAAAGATCAAAACTAAGAAAAAAATCACGAAAAAGAACAAAAATAAAAAAGAACATAAAAAATATGAAAAAGTAGATAGAGTCAAAAGAATGAGATAAAAAGGTAAAAAAATATATATGTATCGAACTGGTTTTTTTAGATCTACAAATATTGAGTGAGTTTTGAAAAAATCGAACCTCGGATTTGGGTTTAGGAGCCAAAACTGCACCATTTGGACTTTTTGCATGCCTTCTGGCATGGCGGTGAACGGCAGTGCCATTTCCGGCCAGCGGCGGCGCTTTAGTGGACGTGTTAAATTCGGCAGCCGGCCCGACGCCTGGGCAGAGGAGAGCATCCCCATTTTTGAATGTTTGAAACAAAGTTTGAACTGATCTGTTTGCTTTTAGTTTTTTTAACTTATATACTTTAGATAAAATTAAGGCTTAATTATGCAATTAAACCCCTTCACCCCAAGTAAGTTTGCACTTGAGCTCTGCCGCATGGTATAACTCCTTAAACGGTCCCTCCAAGTTGTTTTAATCTTTTAATTTCGTCCTTATTTTGTTTTAATTTTCTTTAATTTGACCTTCAATTTTCATTTTTGTTTTAATTTAGTCCGGCCAGCTTGATTAAAACGGGATAATATCAGGATAAGGACCTCCGCCGTAAATTACTTGTTTCCGCAGTCCTTTTTATTTCTCAAACATTTTAAATTCGATCCCTTTTTATTTTTTTATAATTAGTACTATATGTTTATTAATAATTATATTATATTATACATAATTATTAGAGATTATCTTTAAAATTATTATATATATTAACTATTATTTTTCATTTTGCTATATATATATTTGACCATATATCATATATTATTCATTATTATATATTATACCGCTACTATTTCGTTTACATGTTACTATTTTTATTTAAATCATTAGTTTTATTATTAATATCATCGTTTACATATAACTTATATTATACTATTATGGCTATTTATTAATGTTCTTATCACTATTATTATTTTTTGACCTTACTTATTATATAGTTTAATATATATATATATATATCATGTACCTTGTTCTAATTAAATTTTAAATTAAAAACGATTTTCTTTATTAGGGATTATCGTGAAAAACGTATATCGAACGTAAGAGATGCCGCTTTCTATTAATCTCTATCGTAAAAACACAATTTTAATCATAAATCGTAAATTTCAAAATAGGTTCATTTCTTTCGGAATCTAATAAGAAATTATGTCCCGGATGTTGGGGTGTAAATTTCTTATGAACTAAAATAATTTTTGAAATATTTCAACGGGATCACAATTTTTAAATTAAATTCGAATTCTTAATTTCCGTCGTTAAGACACCAAATAACCGACCATATACCAATTTTGGGCGTTGTGGGGGTGCTCACCCTTCCCCACATGTAACTGACTCCCGAACCTGTTCTTTTGGTTTCGCAAACCAAAACTCGTTGTTTTAATAAAATGACCATGACAAAAATAGGTTTTATTAAAATAATCGAGTTTTCAGGTGATCCAATCTCACCTAAATTAAAAGGTTGGTTGGTGACTCCATCCGAAACTAAAATGTTTTTCGTAAGAGCGCGTCAAGCACCCACCGCGGGGCGAGCCCGTTGTTACAAAGACGATTAATTTTGATGCTACCGAATGATGGTTACATCCTTGGACAAAATAAACAAAATGGGAATGGTCAAGAGTCTATAGACATCTATGACACTATTGACAGCAAAAGTATGGAAATGGTGAGGCTGGCAGCTAACAAGATAATGCAAAATGAAAATATGTTTCACTACATAAAAATGAGCTTTCCTAACCTTCAAAAGTGAATAATCTGAAATTTCATGAAAGACTTCTTTTGTTTATCTGTAATACATGAATTTTGACCAGGCTTAATAATAAATAAATAGTAAAAAATAAATACAGTATTATACTATCCCAAATAAATGTCCTAATATCAAATAATGTCCAATTACATTCTAAAAAACCCATAGCCTAAATACAAATCTAAGAGCCCATTTCAGAAGCCCAAAACTCTATTACATCCAATTTCCCTCCCATTTTTCGGTAATAACTTGCCCAAATCAGCCTAAACAAACACACAATCCAGTCCAAAACTTGTTTTCCCGCTCAAATTAGTATCTGAAGTGCCACGTGGCATCCCCGGATTGGCCTAAATCAAGTTCACCAGGATTCTGGTTTTGGTGATGTCATCAACTCTGACCTCTATATAAAGGAAGAGAGAAAGTGTCAGTGATAATTAATAACAATCATTAAAAAATAATAATAAACTAATAAATATAATTAACATAGTAATAATAGAAGAGAGAGTTTACCGGGAGTATAAGCGTCTGCAACCGAAGAGACGTCAGCTACACGAACCATTGCTGGGAGTTCGAATCATCGCCGGCAAACAAATCGTCACTGTGGAAGCGCGACCATCGTCGTTTGATCAGAAGGTAAATCCCTTTCCGATCTATTTTCCTGCAAAAAGAGAAGCAAATTTGTTAGTTATATAAAACTGAAATGAGTAAAATAGGAACATAAAAAGAGAGAGCGGTTGTTAGAGTTGGTTAGGAGTGGCCGGAGTTGAAGAGGGCTCGAGTTTGGTAGATCTAGACCTAGGTTGGGGAAGAACAAGAGGTTCTATTGAACCGAGAGTAGATCTAGGTTCTAAGGGATGAAAAATGATTTTTTAGAGTTTTTTGGGTTCAAACTACGGCGGAGCATGGCGGCGGACGGAGGCCGGAAATCGCCTCCCGGCGGCCAAAAATCACCTTATGGCGGTCGGCCGAAGTGAGGCGATGGCTGGAGGGGAGCAGTGACCAAAATGGTAACACAGCTGTCGGCGAACAACTTGTCACGGTCGGAGTACGGTGGAAGAAGATTCAAGGGCGGAGGTTGCGGCGGCCTTAGGTCGGAGTTTATAATGTTCATCCAATTTTGCATGAACAGATGAAGAACATCTCAAAAAAGTGTGTGTTTTGATCTTATTTCCTAAGTGTTTCTGGGCAAGTGAGGTTTGTATAGAGAGAATTTAGGAGAGAGAGGGGGTCCGGTTTTAGAGAGAGGGTAAAATGAAATAAAGGAATTTTAGCCTTAAAGTAGGCCTTATATAGGGGCTGTAAAATGCAGCGTTTTAAAACCCAAGGGTCCGCGCATTTATACCAGGTCGGGTCAGAGGATCCGCGCCCAACTTTGGGCTTTTATGTTTTTTCCTTCAAGTTTGCTTCTCTCTCAATCAAGTCCCTACTTTCCCCTAATTTAGCATCCTTACTTTGTAATTTTCTCAATTTAGTCCCCCGTTCCCTTTAATTGTCCCCTTAGTTTGTAATCCTTTTAATTAGGTCACTAGGGCTTTGTAATTAGGGCATTAGGTTTTGTAATTGTTCCATTTTAGTCCCTATATAATGAAAATCAGTTTTAATGTTCAATTTGTTTTATTTTAATTATTTTATTTAAATGCAATTAATTTATATGTTTGAGTGCATTTTTAAAATTAAGCATATAGTATATTTTGTTAGACAATTTAATCATCTACTTTAATTAATTAATTAATTATAGTCTTTCTCTAAGTTCTCTAATTAGGATTCAATAATTGAATTAGGTAAGATAATTGTAGCAATTAAAAATACGTTAAATATAAACTTTAAAATTCTAATTTGGGTGGTGTTCCATTGTTTACAATGGGGTGTTATCTCAACATGATTTTAATGAATATATTTAATATATTTACACTTATAATTGGAAATTAATTTAGTTCTTTAATTAACATTAGACAATTAATTAATACATTGTAGTTAATTAAATGTATATCGAATAGAATCTTTGAGGTTCAAATCTGGATGGTGTTCCATTGTTTACAATGAGGTGTTATCCCAGCATTGGTCATAAAGGTGTATATTCGATATACATTTTCACTTATAATATTGAATAATAAATTGTTAGAGCCCTAATTAGGACTAGAACTTTAATTAATTAGAAGAATTAATTAAATAGGAATATGATTAATTTAAGGGCTTTAAATATATGGAAGGTGTTCAAGAAATTGGCATTTTCTCATAAAAGCTATTAAATTAATTGATATTCATAGTTAAACAATTAATTAATTAGAGCCTTTATAGGATTAATACTTAAAATTAACAAGACAATAAAAGGTCATTCATTTAAAACCTTTTATGTTGGAAATTCATTTTTAAATATTAATAGGGGTGCCACCTAACGGGGTGCTTTTAATCTCGTATTCGAACAAAATGAATTTCCTTATAAGAATATATCTGCAATCAGAATTTAAATTCAGTTAATAATTATGGGATAAATTAAATTCAAATTATTATTTGAAATGCCATGTAAAATTAAAGCTATCGATAACGGGCGTTCATAGGGGTGCTAATCCTTCCCTACACGTAACCGACTCCGGAACCCACTTTTTGAGATAGAATCTCTGGTTTGCTTTTCGGTGTCCGGTCTACCTCAAAGTGATCGGTGGCGACTCCAAAATGTTTTTTTAAGATAAATAAAGGAAAATCCAATTTAATATGGAAAACCCTAAATTTTCAAGATTAAATTAAAAATGGCCAGAAAACCCTAATTTTCCAAAAGATCGATCGTCAGGCTATTTTTCACACGTCCGGATTTTCAAAAATGATCGCGACAGCTTGGCGACTCCGTTCGGGATTTTAAAAAAATTCGAGAGTCAAGCCTAATTAATTTTACGTGGCATTTTAGACAATAATTTGAATTTAATTTTTCCGATAATTATTGGATGAATTTTCTGGAAAAATGTAGGTCGCTTTTTCTTGTGTGATATAAATTGTCATTCATGCATAAGCCTTATATCGGGGCTTTTCACCTTTAAGTGGGAGTGAGGCATGATCTTACGTGAGTTATTCAGCTCTATGATCGAATTTTGTCCTCCTTCCGGCATACCAACCTTATACACCATGAGGTTACGCCTCCTCTATAAGGGGTCATATACTCCCGAATCGATGCCTTACTAGTCCAGTAACGACAGTTCGGGTACCCATAGTCTAGATCGAAACCCACATGTTGTAATAGAAACCTACCCCACTAGAGCCAGACAGGGACCTAGGACAGGGTGTTGCTGATTTAAATTTATTTCTCTGTTTATTCTAGTGTGAAAAATAAACCGGTATCTGGTTAATTTTACGCAATATAAATTGTTTTTCCTGTAATAATTATTTTTGCTTACAATATTACTTCATCATACTGACACGGATTTTTGTTTTGTTTTGTTTTTCTGTGTTTTGTTATATGTTACATTGCATTCACGAGAGGTATCGATTCGAGAATTAGTCGAGTAGGCAGTGGCCATAAAAATCGAAGGGTCTGATAGACAAGTGGGGGATAATATGTCACTGTGGACATGATTCGAGAAGATTCAATACAAGAGCGAAGATAATATCCGTGGAGGTCAGGTGTCATTAATGCAAGGTTATACTAAATTTCTGAACATGATGAAGTCTTGCCAGAACCAAGTTTAACTTGAGAACCATATGATGGGAATATGATGAGTCATTTCCAATAAAATTTCTAAATTATAGTGTTACTGTCAGACAGTCAAATGGATCAATAGTTGTTTAGGGTTGTGACCTGTGTATGAAGCTCGATATAACTGTTTGCTTTTCGGGAAGATACATGTAACACTAAAAATAGAGAAATACAAGGCTTTGCTACACTGTTCTAATGGCCAAAAGAGAACAAGGTTCATACAAGGCTTAACAGCAGCTCAAGTTTCCAGATAGAGTCAGCGGTAATTATAGAGATAAGCAAGACACGGTATCTGGAAAAAAATAGTGATAACTAGAAAAATGATAGATAACAGATAAATTAAAGGGGCATTCAAGACGAGTAGATTGAAGGGGCCTTCAAGGGTTGTTGCTCACAAATAATAACTCAAGGAAGAACAGAAAGCTTTGAACCCGGAGGCAATATCCAAGTATCACAAGTGATGAAATTCACCGAAGGATACCATAATTAAGGAAAATGCTGATTTCTAATAAAATGAGGAACTGAGAAAAATGGTAGAATCAGAAAATGCATTATAACAATTGAAAGACCAGATCGTAAGAGATACCAAAATGAAGGACAAAATACTGAAAATCAGGCCGAGACAGTAATCCGGGTTATCCAGAAAATAGGGTTGTGAGATGATTAACTTTATGAACCAAGTGCGGGGAGCGCCTGACATGTGCAGATTTTGTTTGATGAAGTTGTAAACCTGCAACAACATTATGATATCGACACCGAGCTAGTACCTATGATGACTCAGAGGCTGAACAAAGTGATCAACCAAAAGAGCTGGAGCTAGTGACATCTTACATTTTCTTTGTATTCGATCCTTTAGTTAGATGGTCGTTGTTCTAATGACTAGTTCTTGAAATCGATACCTCATACATTCATGCATTACATCATTTAAATATTATATTGCACCTTTGTTTAAAATATTGCTATTTAAAGCTTACCCTGCTTGTGCTAGACAAGAATCTAGGTCAGGTGCTGTAAATTTAAATACGCTTCTCTGGTTATTCTCTTTATTCAATATAACTTGTCTTGTTATACGTATTTAATTCAATTTTTTCTTCGAGATTATTTCACGTTATTGACTTATTTCTTTTGTTTTTTTTGTATTCATATCATCATTACATAGAGGTATTGATTCAAAGGTAGTCGTCATTAGAAGATGATCATGATGGATAAGAGGATTCATAGGTCGAGAGAAGAGAGTGCAAGTATGAAGCAGTATTCTGGTCAAGCAACAGAAGAAATAAAGGGCAGTTCATCCAAGTGTCACACATCAAGTTTTGATAGTGTTTATGCTGACAAGAATTAGATGCGTAATCACTCATTTTTACCCGGTGTATAAATATTGTATTAATCTATATTAGGTTAATAATCAATATACTATTATTGCGTGTATGCATATTAAATTATATGTTTATCATATATATGTGATTAATATGTGTGTGATATGTGTGAGTACATGCATATTATACGTATTATATATATGTACATGTTAATATTTATTATAGTATATGGATGTCATATGTGAGTTTATATTCTATGTGTGCATTGTGTGTGGGGGGTATTTATGTTAATTATGTGTATGGTTATATGCATGTATGTTTGTATATTATATTAATTAAAGACGTGTTACATATATTAGTGTTTGCATGTTATATGTATAGGTGTGTATGTGCGAATGTATGTATGTATTATCATATTATTATTATTATTATTATTATTGTTGTTGTTGTTGTTGTTGTTACATACATATATAAGCAGATAATAAAATAAAACCCAATTTTATTGGTGTCCAGTCCAATATATTACAAAGTCCAATATGTATAACAAACCCAAAAACTTAAATAATTACAAGGGCCCATTAGGTCAGGACCCAGACCCAATATTCTAAAACCCTATCTGATATCTATCTAACATCCATTCATATTTTGCAGCCACCACCATCCTAGTTGTTGGATCAAACATTATCCAACGGCCCATATCAGAAGGATCCTATCCAGCTGGTGCCCATGTGATACACCCAAGGGGGCTCTTTAGTTTGCACGCGCGAGACCGTTCGTTTTCCCCCTCGTGGCATGTGTCACGATTCGAGGCTGCCACATCACCCTCTAAAATGTGTTAAGGCCGTCGATCTTCAGGAAATCCCAACCGTTGGATCAGATCTGATCCAATGGCCAAGGATTAATATGGACCGATAGCTCTCCAACCACCCTCTGCCGCCGTACACACCACCCCTCACCGGCCGTACCGTCCAGAAATGCAAAAAGGGAGAAATCAGATCTCAACATCAAATCAATAGTAAAAAAAAATTTAATGTTTGCTTGATCTTGTATCTGAAAACCAAATCCAAAAGCAGCATATATATGAAGTGTAATGAACAATTTTCGGTACTGAGATTTTTATATTCGAAATAACACAAGAAATTCTAGAAAAAAAGGATTTCAAGGTATCTGATCTTCCTATTTTTGCATGTATCCGATATAAAAAAACATAAGAAAGGCTTAGAGTCTACCTTTGTAGTCCGTCCCTTCTCCGGTGAAAAGCCCATGCATGGGTGAGTCAGAATAGTTTATCGGTGTTCAAAGGAGGGTACTGTCGTTTCAGTTTTGGTCCTAAAAAGGGGAGGATATTGTTTCGGTTCTTTTCTCAAAACTAAGTAAAGAGTTTTTTAAAAAAAAACTAAGGTGGGATTCGAGTTTGGGTTGAAGCAAGAGTTGTTTTGGGGTTGGTTTTAGGTCTCGCCGGTGCCGATTAGCAGCGGTCGACAGCGGGGGAGAGGACGACAGAACGGTGGTTTCTGTGTTCATCTCAAAGTTTTGGTTCGGTTAAGAAAGGGGAGGGGGAGAATGTTTTTTTCTCAGAGCAAAAATTTTGAATGGCTAAAGGGTTTTTCTCAAACCAAAGGGGTCTATTTATATACCTTCAAAATTTTAAAAATGGTATAATCATAGCACTAGTCCTACCGCGTTTCTATTTCTTTCTTTTTAGGCTTGACGCATGGTTTATTTGCACTCCTGGTCCTCCTATATTTTCTAAAATTCTCAATCTAGTCATTAAGTTTCATTAAGTCAGATTTGTAAAGGGTAAATTACCCTAAAAGCCATCCCGCGTTTTTGGAATTTGCGTTTCGAGCTTGCCGCATGGGTTTATTGCACATTTAGTCCTCTTGAGTTTTGTTCAGTCTTCAATCTCGTCCCAAAATCATTTTTTATTTGTTTCTATTTCTGTTTTCTCTTTTTATTTTATGGTATTTCAGTCCCGTTTTATTATTTTAAATATTCACGCCATTTACTTCTTTTTAGCATGTATGCATGTGTTTTTTGGTATGTTTTCATATTCGTGATACCATGTTTTATGTTTTAATTTATTGGTTCGTATTATATGTTTTTCCTTTTTACATGTTATGTTTAATTTGATTCGTGTTTTCACGTCCATGTTAGCATGCCATTTTTGTTTGTTCATTTTTGTACATTGTGATATGTTAGTTAATGGCATGTTTAATTATGTTATATATATATATATATGTTTCATGTATGAGTTGTCTTTGTCATGATTTTATGCATGTTTTCTTTTATATGCGTTATTAGGCTAATATGGTTAGTTTTGTTTGGTTACGATAAGTAAGTATTAGCTTTGTTATGTTTGCTTTATTTCATAGGTCATATGTTAGTGTGGTAGTTTGTTAATTTTGCTATGACACATTTATATTGTGTATGCATATGTATTGTGTTACTCATTAAGTTTTAGTTTTATGTTTATAGGTTGCTTTGTTATTTGAGTATCATACTTAGTCATGTATATGTGTTCTAGCATGCTTTAATTTATTTTTTGCATTTTAGGTTATAGGTCAAAATGGGTGTTGTTTGTCACATATTAATGACATGTCATATTTTATTTTAAGTTGTGTCATATGCTAAGTATTAGTTTTTTTAAACACATGTTGTTTAGACTTAATTAGTTTAATATCATGTTACATGTATGTCATGCACGTGTTGTCTTTGTATTCTTTTTATGCATGTTCAAGCATGTTGTGATTAATTTATTTTTACTTTGAAAGCATGTTTTTCTCTTTTTTTCATGTTTATGTGTATACTTTGTTTTTATTATTATGATATATTATGTTCATGCCTTTTATCATTTTTGTTTAATTTTGTAATATTCATATTTTATGTTTTAATATCACGTCAATACAAATTGTATGTTTTATTTTGCTTTTTAAGTTGCATTTTGGAAATATTAAATTGTCAATACGGTGCCCTTTTATCCGAGCGTAAAACGGGGTCAGTATCAGGCGTAGTGATGGTGGTTGGGCGTTTACTCTCGGATAATGGGGCTTTTAAAATTTACTCGAACATATAACTAAGTGTTAATTAAATCGTCACTTTAATCTGGAAAGTCTAATATTAATAAAGCGGTAATTATTAAAGTACCAATTTTGGGCGGTGTGGGGATGCTAATCCTTCCCTAATATTAATAAAGCGGTAATTATTAAAGTACCAATTTTGGGCGGTGTGGGGATGCTAATCCTTCCCCATCTGTAACCGACTCCCGAACCCCATATTTTTAAAATCTCTAGTTTTATGGTGTCCAACCTACCTTAAAGTGGCCGGTGGCGGCTCCATTTTCAAAATAAAATACGGCTTTTACAAAAACCCCACGAAAGATATTATTTTCAAAACAAAATAAAATAAAAATATTTTTTAAGCGAACATAAAAAAGAGGGGCATCGCTACAAGATGCAAGAGCTGAAAAGACAAATAGATGAGATTATGACTATGATGATGGATATGACCAAGGAAAATGGGCATACTGAGCTGAAAAGAAAAGTAAACAAAAAACAGTACGGGAATAAACAGCCGAGTTGGTGCTCCGATACAATTCGCATCAATAAACCAACTAGAGGTATAATTGAGTCAAATCCCAAGAAAATAATGACATGCCAGGGAGAAACTCAAGGAAGAAAAAAGGATGTAAGATCTTTTAATTCAATACCGGTGACATATGCAGAATTGCTTCCAATGCTGATAGAGAAAAATCTTGTGGCCCGAATCCCGTTTAAGTCTACAGTGCCTACTGTGCCTTCATCACCCAGGGGTTATGGAAATAGTACAGCATGTGATTACCATCAAGGAAGTTTAGACCATACTACCGAGAATTGCGAGGCTTTGAAGAGCAAGATTGAAAATCTTATCAGAGAAGGCATGTTGAGTTTTGAAGATGGAAGGCCCAAATTTCCTATAAGATTGACAACTGATAGAATACCTGGAGATACAAAAATGAATGAAAGTATAAGCCCATCAGAATCAAGTAAATGTCCAAGGTAAAGTTCAAATTCTAGCGTTCCTTCAGCCAATCATCAAAAGTCAAAAGATCACAAACATCATTTTGATACAATCCCTATTTCATATAAAGAATTGTATCCTCAATTGTTAAAGGCCCGATTAGTGTCCCCACTTTTCCTTGCACCTTTGCAACCCCGTATCCAAAATGGTATGAAACCAATGCATATTGTGAATTTCACGATGGAATCCAAGGACATTCTATTGATAATTGTCTCACCTTCAAACGCCGAGTTCAAGCTCTCTTGGAGTTTGGAAAGTGGAAATTTTGAACAGAAAACCAGCCTTATTCAATGGATGGATATGAAACTCAAGATGACGATATTCAGAAAGAAGGACATCAGTTTGAATATGAAGCTCAAATAAGCAAATTGAAGCAAGAGAGAGATAATTTGAATGAAGAGCTGAGAAACCTACAGTTCAACTATCGAGAGCTTTGTTCGATGCTCAAGAATGCTGGTTTGGGTGTAACTCTGGAACAGTCGAAGGAAAGAATTCAAGAGCTAAAACATGAAGCCGAATAATGGAAAAAGAGTTTTGAGGCAAGTAAAGGTAGAATCAATACACTTTCATGTGATCTGCAGGTAATAGAGCTGCAACGCAATACTTTTATGGACGATCTAAGGGTTAGCGAAGACAAACGCGAGATGACAAAAATGTACATGCAGATGTATGAGGATAATGCTATCAAGCTGAATGACAGTCAAGCTGAAAACGAAACACTAAAGAAGAAGGTAGATGAATGTCTCAAGCTTACGCTGATGTCCAAAGCTCTTGTTGATGATGTTAAAAAAGACTGTAAGGAAAGTGGGGAAAAGCGATATGCCCAGTTTCAGAGATCAAGAATAAAGATTCTAGAAAGGGACAACGACATGAAAGATGTTGTTATTCAAGCAAAAAAAGTTGCCCAACAAGTGGCAGATTTAGCCGATGTAGCAATGGCACTGAGCCAAAATATTGATCCAACATTAGATCATGGAGGAAAGCTGACTTGGCTCTTAGAAGAAGTTAGGAAGTTGGGAGTTAGAGCTCGCCAATATCTGTAGTATCTAATATCTGATGTATTGAATCCTTTTACTTCAATGAAAGTTGTTCTATGATGATCACTTTTAGAATCAATACCTCTTGCATTCATACATTCAAACATTGCATATTTATTAATAGAACATTATTATGTAATAACATGGCATAACATTCATGATCTAGAGTGATCGGAGTTCCAATAGGAGCAATCTGAGAATTAGTGGAAGTTTGGGAATCTGTTATCATGGATGGAGACATGGAGGGAATTGAACAGACTCAAGAAGGGTTACAAGAATGGATGATCAAGCATCAGCAAAATGTGAAGAACTACACTCCTACACCATGTTTGACAATTTATCCCGAGGTATCTAACCCAAGTACAGAGGCAGGGTCTGTAAAGCCTATTATTCTAGGATTAAGACTCGAGCAGTTGAAAGACAGTTGTGCCAGACTTGAGAAAGAGATCAAGGAAAGAAAAGGTGTCAATAATGCCAAATTCGATGCAAAAGAATTCTGTTTAGTCCCTGATCTAGTCATGCCGCTTGAATTTAAAGTCACCAATTTTGAGAAGTATGATGGTTCCAGCTATCCTAAAATCAACTTGGCAATGTTCTGTAGGAAAATGAAAGAGTATTTGGATGGTGATAAATTGTTGATTCATTGTTTTCATGATAGTTTAGCTGGACCTGCTGCAGTGTGGTACAACAGATTAAGTTGAGAGCAGACTCGATCATGGGCTGGTTTGGCCAAAGCATTTTTTAGACAATACAAGTATGTTATAGACCTGGCTCTAGATTGCTATTTTTTGCAAAACGTGAATATGAAGGTAGCGAAAGTTTTAAAGACTATGCATTGAGATGGCGAGGATTAACAGCCCAAGTTCAACCTCCCATGTTTGAGGAAGAAATATCTCCTATGTTTCATCAAACTCCTTCATCTCCTTTCTTTGAGGAAATGCTTGTGAATTCAAGGTGCAGTTTTAGTGATCTCGTGGTGATTGGAGAAGCAATAGAAATAGGGATCCGACAAGGGAAAATTAGATCAAGATTTGAAGACCGTGTTGATCAAGAGGCAAAGCAAGGGAAAGAGGTGAATGAGTGTAATGTTCAAAGTTTTTAGAGTCGCAAGAGAAAGAGGCTAGTTAATTCATCAGAACGACCACAAAAATTCCTCGAGCAAGTGCAAATCTGGAGATCTTTGGAGTGTCTATTTCAGACTTATTACCTCACCTTATTGAAGGACAACATGTCACTCCTAGGCCAATGAAGGTGGTGCCAAGTCCATTTGCCTATAGCTATGATCCAGAAAATGTTTGTGACTTTCATATGGGAAGTACCAGGACATGCTACTAAGAAGTGTAGACCTTTGATGAAAGAAACTAAGAAGCTAGTCAGTAATGGAATCTTGACACGAGAATTAGTTCAACAATGGCAAGGAATGGGGCAAGCTGTTATACCAGTCAAAGAATCAGAGAATCAAGACGAGTGCTTCCAAGATTGTCTGGAATTCTACGACGTTAGTGTTACCCATATTGTTGCATCATGTGGTTACAACCTACAGGGATCATTGCTAAAATAACACTGGAAATAAGTCTGCTACTTCTAGTCTGAAAGTAGTAGAAGTTTTTTTTTGAAAGCATATGTCATGTTTGTTGGTTTTCATTTCATTCAAGGAATGCTTTTGAATTAAATATATGTATATCTCTTCTTATCCTTGTGGGCCCCTAAATGCCAATTGCAAGATGTAACACAGATTCTGATACAAAAAAATCATTTAGATGTTATGAAGACAATGAAGTGAAACTTGTCTCTCAGTTTACTCTGGTCGGCAAGGCAAAAAAATGTCAGATTACTATGCCTTTGATGATGTTCGATAATAAATCTTTGAAATTCATAAACAGTGAAGTGGACTAGACAATTTTAACCAAGTAGAGTTGCTTGAAATTGAAGTTCTAAGTGTAGTCTTCTATACCTTAAAAACACAATAAGAGAGAGAAAAGGAAAGAGGAGAGAAAAAGAAATAAAGGAAAAAGTTGAAAAAAAGAAAAAAAGTGAGGAAAGAAAAAGGTTGAAAAAGAAAGGAAGAAAAGAAAATGAGAAGAAAATGAGAGGAAAAAGAAAAGGAAAGAAAATTAGAGAAATAATGAAATATTTAAATAAATAAGTCTCGGAACACTCTGATAGAGCTATGGGGGATGCCGACAAATCTAATAAGGAGCTATGCTTTACCTATCCAATACCCAAGCATCAGAGATGTATCTTTGAAGACATGTCTATAATAATAATATAATAATAATACTTAGTAACAACCAGAATCACACATGCACTTATAGAATTTTATTCTTAGAATGATTTTTTTGCACTCTACTGGTTAAACAAGTTCGGGAAGCTTGAACATATTTATGAATGGAAATGAATGAGGAGAACGGAGAATGAGTTGTTTCTAACTGGATCGAGTCACGTGATAATCATAGGGTGTGAACCGAGTGATTTCATAACTTCAGAAATTGACACAGTATTCAAAAATTTATTCTACCCATAGGAAGGTTGAATCTAAGGCGCTCATGCACTTGATATCCAGGGCAACCTATTCTGTTTCTTCTCTTTATACCCCAATTTTTCGAGTCTTGAAAAATATCCTTCATTGAAATGTCAATAAGCAAGCAAACATTTTTACAAACAGACAGTTTTTCTCGATAAATATATGACCGAGTATGAGACTCTTATCTGTTCGACAATCTTCTGGTTAGAAAGAGGAATCGTCCATCAGGAGACACGGTGACGACGATGGCAAGAATGAAAGTTTGGGGACTTGGAGAAAGTTCAGAGACTTGAAAAGTTTAGGGACTTGAGGAATTTGCTCGCCCTAAATAATGGAAGAAGGGCAAACTCTATGTAATGAGGCAAGAAACAAAAGGATTAGTGGGGCATTATGATGCATAATAATTCAAATCAGAATAAACAAGAGTGTACAGAGTTTGAAAGAATTTGATCGCTAAAAAGGGTCAAAATTGGCTCAAGAAGAAAACAAGCTCAATAACAAAGATTCTGGGGCAAATTTTGTTGGAGCATGAAGGCAATAAGAGTTTAAGTTAAATCTCAAGAAGATCAAGTCAAGAAAGAAGATCACCAAAGAAAGATTCAAAGAAAATAATTTTATTGTTGTAATGAAGCAAAAAACTCAACGGAGAGGCAAAGAAGATCAGAGCTCATCCAATTGATCCCCAGTTGTCACAATTCATGCATCATATATAGTTAGGCATTTATAAGAAAGAATCATACTAACTCATGTATTTAAGAGCATTTTTATACATTTTTCAAGAATTTACAAGAATCAACAAAGAACTGACAAAGATTTCAATCTACAACTTCAGATTGGAGAAAGTAGAACCAGCAAAGATTAGCAGAAATTTCAATTACATTTTTTGAAGCAAAGATATCAATCCGTTTGAAGAGGCGGATCTCAGAAATATTTTAATACGTTTGAAGAGGCGAATATCAGAAAGATTTTAATACGTTTGAAGAGACGGATCCCAACAAAGATTTCAATCCTTTTGAAGAGGCGGATCTAAGCAAAGATTTCAATCCGTTTGAAGAGGCAGATCTTAGCAAAGATTTCAATCCGTTTGAAGAAGCAGATCTCAACAAAGATTTCAATTATTTTGCAGAGGCGGGTTTTAGCAAAGATTTTCTAATTGTTTGCACATGAAAGTACGTGCATTTCAATTCTAAATCCTTCGGGTCATCAGTAAGTCCTTAGGGCATGATGTTAAATCCTTCGGGTCATCAGTAAGTCATTCGGGCATGATGTTAAATCCTTCGGGTCATCAGTAAGTCCTTCGGGCATGATGTTAAGTCCTTTGGGCCATCACCTTCGGGAGTGATGTAATTGTTTTCACAAGAAAGAAAGTGCAATGCAATCCTAAATCCTTCGGGTCATCAGTAAGTCCTTCGGGCATGATGTTAAGTCTTTCGGGCCATCACCTTCGGGAGTGATGTAATTGTTTGCACAGGAAAGGAAGTGCAATGCAATTCTAAATCTTTCGGGTCATCAGTAAGTCCTTCGGGCCATCACCTTCAGGAGTGATGTAATTGTTTGCACAGAAAATGAAGTGTATTACAATTCTAAATCCTTCGGGTCGTCAATAAGTCCTTCGGGCATGATGTTAAGTCCTTCGGGCCATCACCTTTGGGAGTGATGTAATTGTGTGCACAGGAAATGAAGTGCATTACAATTCTAAATCCTTCAGGTCATCAGTAAGTCCTTCGGGCATAATGTTAAGTCCTTCAGGCTGATACCTTTGTAAATGATAAGAACTTTCTGAATGTCGTCGCAATAAAATGGCGGGGCATGATATCAATAGAAATATTAATCCTTTGAGCCCTCAGTTTAAAAAAAAAAAGCAAAAAAACAAACAAACAAAAGTGCAAAAAAGAAAAAAGAGAAAAAACAACAAAAAGAAAAAGAAAAGAAAGAAGAAAGAAAAGAAAAGAAAAAAGAAGAAAAAGAAAAATGGTTCAAGTTACCAGATTGAAAAGTAAGATAGACCAGCTTCAGGCTCAAAAAATGAAGATTTGTGGTTTCAGCGTCTTTTGTTAATGCACTTGAAGTTTCCTAATGATATACCTAAATTGTACATTTTTACAATCAATATTGGAAGATTACTGATAAATTCAACTTTTGCAAGCGTAGAAAGGGTTGATCAACAGAGGAAGAGAAAACAAGGGATTCCATGTGCACTTTGAACTGAAAGACCAATATATCTTAGGTAGAATAAGCAATGAAACCAAAGATCTCAGTGCTTCAGGTTGAATTCTTATTAATCAATGATATTTTTTGTTGCAGGTTCAGTTTTCCCCAGGAAAGGAGATGAGTCAGTATTCCTAGCAAAGAACGAAGAGCTCCTAATGGAAAGAGTTAACTCAGCAAAGAAAGAGTTCCTTGTGCGAAGAATTCATACAACAAATAATGAAGAGTTCCTAATGTGAAGAGTTTGCTCAGTAAAGACGGAGTTTGCATTGTGAAGAAATTGCCCAGCAAAGAATCTAGAGTTCCTAATAAGAAGAACTCATTTGTTCAACATCCTTGTAGAAGGATGGATTGTTTGACGAAGGGATGAAGAATTTCGAAATAAGAAGAACAGCTTCAAACCTCAGAAGATAAAGAATGTCAAAAGCAATTTCAGACTTTGGAAGATGAAGAATTTCATAATAAGAAGAATAACTTCATATTTCATAGTTTTGGCAGAAGATTGAAGAATTTCATAATAAGAAGAACATCTTCAAACTTCAGCATTGTTCATAAAGAAAGACCTACCTTTCAGAAGACGACCAAGAGATCTGGAAAAAATTCGTGTATTTTTAGTCTTTGCTCTATCCCTGTTCCACAACAATGAGCAAAGAGGGGCAGTTGTAATACCTGAATTTTGATCAGGCTTAATAATAAATAAATAGTAAAAAATAAATATAGTATTATAATATCCCAAATAAATGTCCAAATATCAAATAATGTCCAATTACATTCTAAAAAACCCAAATCCTAAATACAAATCTAAGAGCCCATTTCAAAAGCCCAAAACTCTATTACATCCAATTTCCCTCCCATTTTTGGTAATAACTTGCCCAAATCAGCCTAAACAAACACACAATCCAGTCCAAAACTTATTTTCCAGCTCAAATTAGTATCTGAAGTGCCACGTGGCGTCCTCGAATTAACCCAAATCAAGTTCACTAGGATTCTGGTTTTGGTGATGTCATCAACTCTGACCCTTATATAAAGGAATAGAGAGAGTGTCAGTGATAATTAATAACAACCATTATAAAATAATAATAAACTAATAAATATAATTAACATAGTAATAATAGAAAAGAGAGAGGGTTTACCAGGAGTTGAACCGTCTGCAACCGAAGAGACGTCAGCTACACGAACCGTCGCTGGGAGTTCGAATCATCGCCCTCAAACAAACCGTCATCGTGGAAGTGTGACCGTTGCCGTTTGATCAGAAGGTACATCCCTTTTCGATCTATGTTCCTGCAAAAAGAGAAGCAAATTTGTTAGTTATATAAAACCGAAATGAGTAAAATAGGAACATGAAAAGAGAGAGCAGTTGTCGAGGTTGGTTAGAAGTGGCTGGAGTTGAAGAGGGCTCGGGTTTGGTAGATCTAGACCTAGGTTGGGGAAGAATGAGGTTCTATTGAACCGGGAGTAGATCTAGGTTCTAATGGAGGAAAATGATTTTTTAGGGTTTTTTGGTTCGAACTACGACGGAACATGGCGGCGGCCGGCAACCGAAAATTGCCTCACGGCGGCCAGTCGAAGTGAGGCAATGGCCGGAGGGGAGTAGTGACCGAAATGGTAACACGACTGTCGGCGAACAACTTGTCACGGTCGGAGTACGGCAGAAGAGGATTCAAGGGCGGAGGTTGCGGCGGCCTTAGGTTGGAGTTTATAGTGTTCATCCAATTTTGGATGAACACGTGAAGAACATCTCAAAAAAGTATGTGTTTTGATGTTATTTCCTAAGTGTTTCTAGGCAAGTGAGGTTTGTATAGAGAGAATTTAGGAGAGAAAGAGGGGGTCGGGTTTTAGAGAGAGAGTAAAATGAAATAAAAGGATTTTAGCCTTAAAGCAGGCCTTATATAGGGGCTGTAAAACGTAGCGTTAGGGTCTGTGCATTTATATCGGGTCGGGTCAGAGGATCCGCGCCCAACTTTGGGCTTTTATGTTTTTTCCTTCAAGTTTTGTTTCTCTCTCAATCAAGTCCCTACTTTCCCCTAATTTAGCATCCTTACTTTGTAATTTTCTCAATTTAGTCACCCGTTCCCTTTAATTATCCCCTTAGTTTGTAATCCTTTCAATTAGGTCACTAGGGCTTTGTAATTAGGGCATTAGGTTTTGTAATTGTTCCATTTTAGTCCCTATATAATAAAAATCAGTTTTAATGTTCAATTTGTTTTATTTTAATTATTTATTTAATTATTTTATTTAAATACAATTAATTTATATGTTTGAGTGCATTTTTAAAATTAAGCATATAGTATATTTTGTTAGATAATTTAATCATCTAGTTTAATTAATTAATTAGAGCCTTTCCCTGGGTTCTCTAATTAGGATTCAATAATTGAATTAGGTAAGATAATTGTAGTAATTAAAAATATATTAAATATAAACTTTAAAATCCTAATTTGGATGTTGTTCCATTTTTTACAATGGGGTGTTATTTCAACATGGATTTTAATGAATATATTTAATATATTTACACTTATAATTGAAAATCAATTTAGTTCTTTAATTAACACTAGACAATTAATTAATACATTGTAGTTATTTAAATGTATATCGAATAGAATCTTTGATGTTCAAATCTGGATGGTGTTCCATTGTTTACAATGGGATGTTATCTCAGCATTGGTCATAAAGGTGTATATTCGATATACATTTTCACTTATAATATTGAATAATAAATTGTTAGAGCCCTAATTAGGACTAGAACTTTAATTAATTAGAAGAATTAATTAATTAGGAATATGATTAATTTAAGGGCTTTAAATATATGAAATGTGTTCAAGAAATTGACATTTTCTCATAAAAGCCATTAAATTAATTGATATTCATAGTTAAACAATTAATTAATTAGAGCTTTTCTAGGATTAATACTTAAAATTAACAAGACAATAAAAGGTAATTCATTTAAAACCTTTATGTTGGAAATTCATTTTTAAATACGAATAGGGGTGCCACCTAATGAGGTGCTTTTAATCTCGTATTCGAACAAAATGAATTTCCTTATAAGAGTATATCTGCATTCGGAATTTAAATTCAGTTAATAATCATGGGATAAATTAAATTCAAATTATTATTCGAAATGCCACGTAAAATTAAAGGTACCGATAACGGGCTTTCGTATGGGTGTTAATCATTCCCTACACGTAACCGACTCCCAAACCCACTTTTTAAGACAGAATCTCTGGTTTGTTTTTCGGTGTCCGGTCTACCTCAAAGTGATCGGTGGCGACTCCAAAATGTTTTTTTAAGATAAATAAATGAAAATCCGATTTAATATGGAAAACACTAAATTTTTAAAATTAAATTAAAAATGTCCAGAAAACCCTAATTTTTCAAAAGACCGATCGTCGTGCTATTTTTCACACGTCTCGATTTTCAAAAATGGTCGCGACATTATCACTCCATAGAAACACACAAAAAGTTCTCGAATGGAAACCTGCTGTACATTGACTACTTTTGTAGCTTTCCTCTCTTTCCGATTGTCTCTTTGATATTAAAATAGAGAAGCACAAAACGTATTGAAACCAACAAAAGAGAAACTTCTGAGAAGAAAGCAGTCAATGAATTACATCAAATTACGCTATCTTGTACTCATGCTCTAGACAGTACTTGTTTATCTTGTCTTTCATTCTTCTTGTGTCCATAGGCACAGAACTCAATTGTGAAGGAAACAGTAAATGTCATTACTAATTAATGAAATCAATTATAAGCAGAAGACCAGAAGTTACTTTTAAGCAAACAATGCATCCAAATTCTTCAACTCATTAGCTGATTAGCATATTAACTAGACTCTTAATGTTTATTTGTTTGGTACTCACAAGCATGCCTGCACATCACCTGATGGGTTATTGGCTTGAAACCAGTACTATAAGCTCCATTTGGGCTGCAAAAGAAAAGAAATTTGTTATTGAGAATAAATGGGAAACAAAATAAACCTTGACATTACTAAGTTATGCTGTTAAATCAATTCAATCTATAAGTTATGCAAGGCTGGAACCTAAGGACAAGTCTGATGCTAGATGTCTTCAAGTACTGCTATTGCAAGAAAAAAGTTCATAACATCACGAGTCATATTGAAAACAAGGCGAACAAGAGAAAGAACCTTCTATAATCAGGAATTCCACATTCAGTGCTAATTCCTGCTCCAGTCAATACCACGAGCTTGGAGCTGCATAATACAAATAGCTGTCAAATATTTAGCCCAAACAAATTAATTTACATCTTTATTATGTGGCTACAAAAGGAAACAATATGCAAACCCAAGTACAAAAATAACCTTTGATCAATGAGCTGATGCAAGTGATTAACGACTTCAGCACTGGGAGGATCTGCTTGGGGAACCATCTTCTTGTCTTTCAAAAATTTTGTAGGTGCTTGTGGCTCTCTAACTGGCACCCCTGGGACTGATATCCGACAAGATGTCTGTACAGATTTTACAGAGCCTTGAGAAAATGTTATCATTCTTCTTGGGCTAAATGATTTCTGGAATTTTCAACCTGAAAGAACGCATTTGCAAGAACATGGTGACAATTATGCAAGCCACACTTAAAGAATGATGAAGGCAACATGTTACGTGATATATAAGGCTAAAAGAACACCTGCCTGACAAAAACCTTTGCAGCGCCTCTGATCTACATGTAGAAGGCTGCATGGACATAATCAACTTTACATTTAAGAGCTCCTATCAAAAGTAGAAAACAAACACAATAGCAGTGGACCACATAACACCAGTCACCAAGTTCAAATGTGGAAGTATGTATGATGACAATGGTCACTTGATTAAAAAAGGTGAAAAGTAAGAGTATTATGAATTCAAACCCAGTTTTAGTAATCTACCGACACTGAAAATTTTGTAGTAGAAACGCAAGGTGTTCAAGAAATCAAGCTCCCCTCCCACCATCAAAAAACGTATGCCTACCTTAGTTTCACCGGCCTCAAGCTCAATTTACTATTTGTTTCTTATTACTTTCACATTCCCATCCTGACTTATTGCTGGAATCACAAGGCCTCCTAGCTAAACTCCAGCTACACAAATTTTATAATCGGCAATTGTGTATTCGAGGCTAACCTTTTGACTTAAGTAGCAGGCTTTTCATAATATGCTTCTATTATGAAAATCTATCATATATAATATACCTAAATGTGGGTATTCATAGCTTTAAATTGAGTTTCCAAGTTTGATTAGAGGAAGAGAATTAAAAAATATAGAAATGATTAAAGCCTGATTCAACGGTAGCAGTAGCTGCAAGAACAACAACAAATTCGCAGTAGATGGGGGCGGAAAGGGCTAAATTTCTTGGCATTGAGATAAACCGAAAAGAAGAAGCGGGGAATTGAAGTTCCAATACAAGAAATTTCAGCACAAAGATTTAGAAGTATGAACAAGAAAAGAAAGGAAGCTTACAGAGATAAATGGAGGAGAAATCCATGGCAAAGGCAAAGGCAAACGCATACGTGAGAGCATGGTCTTCGAAATCAAGCTGATTTGAATTAATATACAAAGAACGTAGAAAAGGAAGGAGGTTGGATTGTCCTCCCAACGATGGTAGTTGGTAAGTATTGTCGTCTCCAATATTTTATGCTTCCTTTTGGGATTAATACGTAAAAAAAAATTATATAAGCATGTTTATTTTTAAGCTTAAATTTAAATTTTAAATTTTAAATTTTAAATTTTAAATTTTGAAATTTTAAAAATTTAATTACAAGTTTTAAATTTTAATTATAAATTTTAAATTCTACAATCTAAACTTTTAATCTTTAAACTTTAAACTAAAATATTTTCAAACAATCTGCTTGTAAAAACTTTGTTTTATAATAATCCTTTTTTTGCACCAAAATTGTTCATTCCATATACCTCCACGTTTCCGGTTTCTCTTTCTCACCCCTCCCCAACGGCATACTCACGTTTGTATCCGTATAATATAAAGTTGGATAAACTAGTGGTCACTTTTATTCCGTTTTATAAATGTTTATTTTTTCAACCAATATAAAAAAATATGATTTTATTTATTTATGTTATTATTTTATAATATTTTGATCATTTATGTTATCGTTTATAACATTTTAATCATTTATAGTAGCATGAATGAAGCTTATAATAACAATATATGTTGCAAAAACATTTTCCTTCTTACTAAATGTTTTTTATCATTATGAAAAAAAATTGCTCCAAATTTTCTAATAATCTCAGTTCATAAAAAATGGTTCAAATATTAAAAATATTATTTAAGAGTAAATTATAAGAAAATTTTAATAGTCTCATCTTTTTCGTATTCCATTTTTTTTATAGTTATGAATAATGCACAAAGTAATTTTTTTTGACAAATCCTAATCCTATCTAGAGGTGAGGGAAAGGAGGGACTCTAGGGAAGAAAGGTGAGTGTTCCTAATGGGTTTATAACTCATGACCTAAGGGAAATAAGCGTATAAAGATGAACAGCTTGGTCAACCGGTCAAATATGCTTGCTCATGCACAAAATAAATTAGTGCACAAGACACTACCAAATTTTATTAATGGATTTTCACTGCATCGCACTATTTCTCAATAATCATGGATTGAACATTATATTTCTCCCAATTTTTTAATATATTTATTTGAAAAATATGTCGGCTAACTTTTATTAGAAATCAAAATAGAGAAATGGTCCAAAAAATATAATTGTAGCAGAAAAATAACAAAATACAATAAATTTAAATTAAAAAGTTAGAAAACGAAATATTAGACCAGCAAAACACGTCCATTGTTGCAAAACAATGATAAAGACGAAACACTGAAGGAATAGAAGTAGGGAGCAAGACTCCTTGTCTCTATCCACCTACAAGCTTTAGGATTGAAGTAGATGTCGTGAGCAAAACCAACAATCTTGGAGCCTGCTTCCCCAAACAGAGTTGACTGCATCGGCAAACGAACCACAAAAGAGAGTCAAAATATTGAAGACTACCGACAAACCGCAAATTAGAGCCGAGCGTCGTGAAAACTAATTTATAAACGCAGATCTACCACAACGATAGATGACAACGTGCTATAAGACAAAAGTGTGCCAAAAGGTAGATGGAAAGCGTGCCACAAAGATAGATAAAAATTAAAAGAAAATAAGAAAACATCAAAAAAGATAATAACTGAATATATAAAAATAAAGGAGAATGAAATACGGGTGGTCGGCGACAAACACAAAAGCTAGCATCACCACCGGTCAACGTTTTAATATGTTTTAGACTTTTAAGAAAACATAATTATAAAAATATGCTTAAACATAACCTTTAGTCTTAAAAAATTATGGTATGTAATTCTCACTTGTTAAAGACTAGTTAAGAGGTTTATCCATTTTAATATCAACATAAAATACATGCATCTTGAATTTTTTCTAAAAAAAATTCTCCTCCTTTCTAAAATTAGGATTTCTTCTTGTTTTTATTAGAGGCGATCGGTCGTTGCTCCTTCCGGCGATCAGCCTTCCACCTCCGCGTTACTTCTGTTCTCTGTCCTTTTTTTCCCTTTTTAGATTGTTCGTCTTTCTTGTTTTTCTCCCGCTTGGTGCTCTGACGCACCTGTTTAGTTTACTTGTTGAGAGCTCTCTCCAACGACCATGACTTTGTCTCGGATCCATTTTGTGAGACGATTCCCGTGGAAGCGAACGAGAATGAGAGTCTTTTTCCCTTCTTGTCGTTCCTCCTCCCTTCGGTCTCTGAGGGCCTGGTTTGGCTCCTTTAATGGCGTTTGAAGCTTTTGACCACTACTGGAAGGCTATTGATTAGATCTCCCGCCCGACTCTCTCCTCCCTGCCAATCACTCATCGTCGACCTCAAATCTGAACGCAATGGCTATTTATAGCACATCTAGATGCATTTCCCCTCAAGACCTATGCTTCAGTTATCACAGATTTGACATGCAGTGGAAGATGACCATGTTGGCTCTGATTTCTACTTTGATTTTCTTTGGTTGTGTTGGTTTTGTGCCTCCCTTGCTTTTTTGTTTCTCTGCATTTTGTTTTCTTGGGCATGTGTTTGTCTGATCTATGTTTGGTTGCATGTTATTTTGGTCGCACTTTGTTCTTCCTCTTCCTCATGTTTCTCCTTGTGATGTACGTTGTTTGTGCTTGTTGTTTTCATGAAGCCGACACTTGTTAAAAAAAATACATGCAATACAAACACATGGATTAACATACAACATCTGATATTAACGCCAATAATTTTTAGAGTGTGTGGTTAAAAGCTCTCAGTTAATACATTCTATTCTCTCTTAGGTTATAGGTTTAATATCAGTTAAGAGCATATTTTCCCTTCGTCCTCTCCAAGTAGAAATCGTTAAAAAGCATATTGGTATCTCAATCAAATATGGTAGATAAAAATAGGCTTAACTGTAAAGTAAGTGCCTAAATTGTGTCTCTTTTTTGTAGTAGGTGCTTAAAGTATTTTTAACTAAAATAGGTGCCTAAAGTTTTATTTTTGGCTTGTTTTAAAATCAACTGAGACACCAACTTTAGCAAAAAAAATAGAACTTGAGGCACATATTTCAGCCAAAAAAACTTTAGTCACTAATTATAAAAAAATATATAATTTGAGCACTTATTTTATAGGTAAGTCATAAAAATATAAAGCTAAAACAAAATTGTTTACCTTTAGTCACTTTCTCAAACCAGTGGCCAATCTTTTATTTGCACAAAAAACTAGCTACAATGTGTACTTGAGTCAAAATTTTCCTTCCCAGTGCACTGCCATCTTATATCAATATAGCTAGGGATGTAAAAACCTGTAATAGGATGAGTTTCAGGTCGGGTCCTGTAAGGTCGGGTCAAATCAGATACAGGTCATTTCAGGTCGATTTGATGTTTCGACTCGATTCAGGTCGGGTGCGGGTTAGTTGCAGGTCGGGTTCATTTCAGGTCGGGTCAAAACGGTTCGGGTCTGAATCAGTTAATTGACGGGTTAATTCGGGCTATGGTAGACTTCAGGTCGGGTTCATTTCAGGTAGGGTTCATTTTAAGTCGGGTTCATTTCAGGTTGGGTAATTTCAAGTCGGTTTCATTTTGGGTCGGGTTAATTCGGGTTTCGAATTCGTATTAAGTTTGAGCTTGGTACAAATAGTCGGTAGACTTTGGGTTGGGTCATTTCGAGTGAATTATTTAACGCCTTTCACGAACACGAATCACATTGAAAATAAATATTAGGCACTAGAATGAACAAAAATATCATCTTTATTTAAAACATTAGAGTAAATTACAACAATTAAAAATAAATAAGGGTCAATTTCGGTGAAAAATAAAATTTTAGGGACTAACATGAACAAAATATCATCATATTAAAAATATTGGACTAAATTACAAAATTATAAAAAAGGGATTAATTTTGGTTAAAAGATAAAATTTTAGGGACTAACATGGACAAAAATATCATTATATTAAAAATATTAGACTAAATTACAAAAAAAATGAATAGGGGTCAATTTCAACTAAGAATTAAATTTTAGGTACTAGACTAAACAAAAATATTATTGGACTAAATTGCCAAAAGTATAAATAAATACAAGGCAATTTTGACTAAAAATTAAATTGTAGGGACTAGAATAAACAAAAATATTATTCGACTAAATTACCAAAAATAAAAATATATATGGGTCAATTTCGGCTAGAAATAAAGTTTTAGGGACTAGAATGAACCATATTAAAAAACATTAGACTATATTACAAAAATTTAAAATAAATAGGGGTCAATTTTAGTTAAAAAATTAGGGACTAATATGAACAAAAATATACCCTTAAATTGAATTAGGGATACTTGTGACTAAATTGAATTAAACTAAAACTTAAAAGTGAATATTAGGACTAAAATGCAACATTTAAAATACACCAGGACTTAAAGGGTAATTAATCTCTAACCTAAATTATAGGTGGCTTATTTCCCTCTAAAATTTTGTCATTTCCCTCTTTTTTTACCAATTATCTATTTCTTTTTTTAATTAAAATGAAAGGTGGGAGGGAATCAGGAAAAAGCAATTCCGCCTGATTTTTTAAGTTATGGACAATTATTTTTTTAGCACTTTTGACTTTAGATATTTTTTATTTAAGTCCTAAATTTTTAATTTTAGGTTTTAATTTAATTCAATTGAACCCAAATTTAGATTAATTTAATTGAAATTCCACATTTACTTTTAGAAATCTTTTAGTTATATCTGTGATTTATGCTTCTAGGTTTTAATTTAGCTCAATTAAATCCTGAGTTTAATAAGTTAATTCCATTCAGACATTATTATTATTATTATTATTATTATTATTATTATTATTATTATACCATATAAATTTTGATTTAATATAATTATACACAAAATTTTGATTTGGATGTAAACATGTAATTTTACACATGAAAGTTGAAATTTTAATTTAGTTTAATTGTACACATGAAGCTTTGATTTCAAATTCAAATGCATAAATTAGAAAGTTGAATCGAAATTAATCTCGTAAATCAATAACCCTAAACTAAACCATAAACCGTTAATACTAAACCCAAAACCATAAACCTTAAGGAATCAAAATTAATTTCATAAACCAATAACCATAAGCTAAACCATAAGCCACTGATACTAAACAATAAATCATTGATACTAAACCCTAAACCTTAAGGAATCCAAATTAATCACATGAACCACTAAAACCATCTTTACTTTATTAGACTAAATTATAAAAATTAGAAATAAAAATGAGTAAATTTTAGTTAAAAACAAATTTGTAGGGACTAAAATGAATAAAAATATAATCATATTAAATTTTTTTTCTAAATTACAAAAAAGTAAAAATAAATAAAGATTAATTTCGGTTAAATAAAGATTTGTAAGGAATTAATTGAACACTAAACTACACCATAAACTCTAAAGCATTAAGAGAACCCCTAAATCATAAACTATAAACTACAACATATACCCTAAACTACTCCATAAACTCTAAAGCATTAACATTAGCCCCTAAATCATAAACCATAAACCTTAAGCCATAGAAATTTTAGGGACTAACATGAATAAAAATATCATCATATTAAAAATATTGGAGTAAATTACAACAATTAGAAATAAATAAGGGTCAATTTTGGTGAAAAATAAAATTCTAGGGACTAACATGAACAAAAATATCAGCATATTAAAAATATTGGACTAAACTACAAAAAATGAATAGTGGTCAATTTGGACTAAAAATTAAATTTTATCTACTAGAATAAACAAAAATATTATTGGACTAAATCGCCAAAAATATAAATAAGTATGGGGCAATTTTGACTAAAAATTAAATTGTAGGAGCTAGAATAAACAAAAATATTATTCGACTAAATTACCAAAAATAGAAATATATATGGGTCAATTTCGGCTAAAAATAAACTTTCGATCACTAATAATTGCTACTTGCAAGACAAATCCCCTAATCCCTAAACTAATCCCATAACCCCAAACACTAAACTTGACACATTTACCCCTAAACCCCAAATCTCAACCCCTAAATCTTACAAACACAAGTAATTTTAATTAAATACATTATAATTAAAATTATAATAATTTGAATATTAAATTAAATATTAATTAAAAATATTAAATTTATAAATTTTAATTAAATATTAATTTAAAGTTGTAATTTAAATAAATTAAATATACACTAATAATTTAATTAAATACATTATAATTAAAATTACAAGAATTTAAATATTAAATTAAATATTAATTTAAGGGTTAAGATCCACTTACATGGTGTAAAACTCATTTAGTTTTACACTAATTTTAGACCGTTGGATGATGATAATAAATGATTGTAAAACTAAATGAGTTTTATACCATATAACTGGATCTCATCCCTTAATTTAAATATATTAACTTTATAATTTTTAATTAAATATTAATTTAAATAAATTAAATATACACTAATAATTTTAATTAAATACATTATAATTAAAAATTAATTTAATTATTAATTAAATACATTATAATTATTAATTAAAATAAAATTATTAAAATAATATATTTACCCTAAGTATAAATGCACCCTTAAAAGGGTCTGGCCGAAGCCCTAGCCCCCTAAAAATATTATATATATGATCCACTTACACATAATGTAAACAACTATAAGTGATCAAAACGTTATTTTTTAAAAATTTAAAGAATAAAAATGAAAAATTATAAAATATAAGTGACCAACCATTTTGCTTACCCTATAAGAAAAAAAAATCAATGGAATTAGCGCCAAAATCCTAAAATCTTCCCGCCATTTAAAATATTAAAATATATAATGATAATCCTAATTTTATTGAAATCAAAAGCATTCAAAAACTCTTCCCGCCATTTATAACATTAAAATATATAATTATACTCTCAAGTTTACTTCATTTTCATCAAAATTATTTATCAACAACTTTAATTTGTGTACAATAATTAAAAATTAGGGTATTATAATTACAACTATGAATTTAAAACAATGGAAACGGTTAACCTTCCGATATTTGGATTTTATCAAATCAACAAAAAGTTTTCAATCTTCCCCAATAAAATTTGGTCAAATTAATCAATAAAATTTGGTTAAGTTAATAAAAAAAAGACAAATGAATATCTATACTTAGTAGTGTCAAGTGTGATTTGGTTAAAAGAAAACATAAATATATAGAAAACATAAATATGCTTTTTTCCTTTCCTTTTTTTTAAATTTTAATTGATTATATATGTAGGGACTAGAAATTTGGAGTAAAATAAAATAAAAAAATGAATAGGGGTTAATTTGGAGTAAAAATTAAATTTTAGGGTCTAGAATAAATTGGACTAAATTGTCAAAAATATAAATAAATATGGGCAATTTTGACTAAAAATTAAATTGTAAGAACTAAAATAAACAAAAATATTATTAGACTAAATTACAAAAAATAAAAATTTCACTAATTCCCTCCAAAATTTTGGGTGGCTTATTCCCCTAATTCCCTCCAAATTTTTGAGTGGCTTTTATCCCTCCAAAATTTTTAGACTAAAAGTAAATTAATCTCAAACCTAAAAAAATGGGTGGCTTATTTCCCTCCAAAATTTTGTCTTTTTTCCCTTTTTTTACCAATTGTTTTTTTTCAACCAATTGTTTTAGTTTAATTCAATTGAGTCCCAACTTAGATTAATTTAATTGAAATTCAACATTTAGTTTTAGAATTCTTTTAATTATGTCTGTGATTTATGCTTATAGATTTTAGTTTAGCTCAATTAGATTCTAAGTTTAATGAGTTAATTCAATTCAAACATTATTATTATAACATATAATAAACTTTGATTAAATATAATTATACACAAAATTTTGATATAGATGTAAACATGTAATTGTACACATGATAACATCAACATGAAAGTTAAAACTTTAATTTAGTTCAAACTTAGTAGTTCAACCTTGACAAATAATTTATATTGAATGAGTTAATAAGCATATTGAATTATTACTAATCATTGAATTATTTAATAAAATTTCAAACTTAGTAGTGTCCAATGAATATCTAAATCCAATCTTTCATTTTTTTAATATTTTTAATTGATTATATATGTATGTATAACAAAAAGATTATTTAAGACTTTAAATTGATTTTAAAAAATAATAGTTTACATTTATCATCTCTTTAAATTCATCAAATCATCAAATCATAGGCTTCCTCAATTACATGTTAGGTAAATCAAGCCAGGTCAATATTAGTCCAGGTCAACAACAGGTCGGGTTCAAAAGAAGTCAGGTCAATTAACAGGTCGGGTAAAATCGGATCTCGGGTCGATTCAGTCGGGTAATATCGGTTATCTACCAGGTTAGTCTCGGGTTCAGGTTCGTTTCAGTCGGGTGCAGGTCGGGTTTCGGGTCCACAGTAACAGGTTCAATTTGGGTTCGGGCCGTTCTCAGTCGGATGTAGGTCGAGTTTGGTTACTACAGTAACATGTCCAACTCGGGTTCGGGTCAACAACAGTCGGTTATAAACCGGTTTCAGGTCATCGCATCCTCAGGTCAAACTAGGTTCTGACTCGAGCAGGTTTCAGTCGAGTTTTCAAGTCGGGTCAGCTTTTTACATCCCTAAATGTAGTGTCACATTCTTTTTATTGTAGATTAACCTCTCTTTCATCGGATCACTAAAGTGAAATGGAGAAATGAGGAAAGAGAGAATTAGAAAGAAAATGAATTTAAGGGTTGTTTGGTAGAGTGAAAAATTAGAAGTGAAGAAAATAGAAGGGATGTAATTTTTTTGCTCCTATACAAATAGTTTTTTCTACAAATTAGGTAAAAAATAGGAAAGAAAAGTGAAAGCTATCCCACATCAATAATAAAATTATGAAATTATGTTTAAAAAATTCTAATTTTATTTTAAGCATATTTATATTTAATTTTTATGAATCCATCCAATATTTTTATCATGATTTTATTTTGTTCAGTTTAGTCCCTAAAAAAATTATTTAATCTAAAATTTACCCTTATTTATTTATTATTTTATTATTAAATTCAATATTATTAATAAAATAATATTTTTGTTCACTTTAGTCCCTACAATATTTATTTAATCCAAATTGAACCCTAATTGTTTCTAATTTTTATAATTTTATCTAATATTTTCACTATATTTTTATTTTTGTTCAATTTAATCCCTAAAATTTTATTTAATTTGGAATTGACATCTATTTTATAATTCAGTCCATTATCTTATAATAGCAAACTTTACATTTCAGTCACTAATTTTATAATTGGAATTAAGGACTTGTTTTAGCTCGGATTAACCTGAAACCTAGTATATATGTCAATGATGATATTTATTTCATAAAGGAATGTTTAATTTGACTTTTTAAAAAACGGACCCTTGTATTTTATGAATGTTTTCAAAATGGCCCATAAACTACTTATGTTTTTGCAACTAAATGTAACACCCTCAACTCGGATGTCACATTTAGCTTCAAGCACAACCCATTACCATAAAATTTTGACCTAGTTTAGCCAAAACCACATCCATTTTCATAAAATCCATTGTGTCTCATATAGTTGAATCAAAATAAGTATTTTAAACATTTAAACAAGAGCTCCAAGTTAAAACAAGTACTTAGAACATTCGACTTATACAACACAAAATCCAATATGAGAGTTACAATATAAAACACAGGGTCTACGAATACATAGCCCATTACATCTAAGAATTGTACTCTGAAAAAAGTCGATGATGAAATCCTACATCCGATGATGCTCCTCTGAAGAAACAATCAACATACTGACATGCAAACGGAAACAGCAATTCCGAACACTGAGCTAACGGAGTTTAGTGGATACACTTCCACCCAGCCATGCTTCATGCAAATCATAAACAAAAGCATGCAACAAGATATGATATCATGGTATAAAGTACAATGATCTACCATAACCGCCTAAACACATAGCAATCAACAAGTACATATACTCGCAAAGCATCATATGCACAAACCACAAACCCAGAGTAAGTTTCGGTGTCACATAGCCTTAGGATCATACACTCAGGCTGTGGTCCGGTACCACATAGCCTCAGATCAAGCACCCTACTCGGAATCTCTCATCGAGTATCAACGAATGAGGTCCAGAGTCACATAGCATCAGATCGCACATTCAAGCCACTTACCATGGTGTTGCAGCACTTCCGCTGGTATATAGATCACACCAATCAAATGTGACTCAACTAACTAGGTGTCCATATTAGCACATAGCAAGGACACATCTACCACACAACACATAGTATCACACGATCCACCAAGGATCCTTACAGTTACTATTACCATCAAGTTACCCAATATTTACTAAGTTATTGCTCAATTTGCCCATACATGAAGGTTAAATTTAGGTTTCTCAGTTTTACTATTTCTTTTATCATATTAGAAGCCCATTGGGCCATAGTCCTTAAATTATAAGCCCCTTAAACTCAACACACATTTTTTGGGAAAATTGCCTAGTAGGTACTGATACTGTTAACTCCCTCAAAAGATGTACTTCGATGCATATTTTGCAATAATTGCTTGACTTTAGGTGTATATTAGTATATTTTGCCAGTAGTTTCATGCATTTGCATCTAGAAGTTAAGGACTGTGTAGTTTTTATTGCCAGTGTGAAGAGGTGTTTTCTAGTTGTGACATGCAGGTACGGCAAGATTTAAGAGAGTGGATGCAATAAGAGTTTTGCCAAGCACCCTTGGCAATACGTGAATAATGATGATGCAATCAGCCTGAGAAAATAGCACCAGATCAGACTACATAAAAATAGCACAAGATTAGATGCCAAAAAAATAAGAGTTGTGTTAACCCTAATTAGGGCTACGCTTGTGCTTATATAAAGACATGCGCAGCTGCCAGCCATCTTATGCCGCGGAGGCTACTACAAAATCGTAACATTCCTTGGGTAGCAGACATAGCAGGCTGTAGCATTGGATGATGAGGATTCAAAGGACAATAAGTGCGTCGACTTAAAGATCCCACGAATATCTAGGCATTATTGAAGGGTTGCATCGAAAAACCTCCTTCCTTGTCTTAGTTTCTTACGTCTTATTGAATTTCTTGATCTGTGTTAAGAATGGTTTTAAACTCACATTTGCTTAATTATACCCTAGCCATAAACTAAACCTTTAATTGGCTAGGGATGTTTGCAATGAACGTTTTAGGTTGAAGTATTTAGTTATCGTTTTATTCAATTTTATTGTCTATATTGTATGTGTTTATTGCTTATATATCTTATGTTATACGACAATTAGTATTAGATGCATATTATTGTCTAATATCTTAACCAACTTAGATAATAATGATCGAATGCATGTACTAAGGAGAGAAACTTTGACAGAAGAGATTCGAGTAGATGATACTTACCTTAGAAGTGAGTCTACGCCTTAGGAGTATATGTTGGAATTTCATCAAGTTAGCTACTTAAAAACTAACTATAGATATACAGGAGTTAAGAGGAACTAACTTAGGGTGCTGTTATTGATAGAGGTAGTACTAATCTAGAATCTACTCGGAAATAAAATTAGATAATAGTGTTACTAATTGCTGCATTCATAAGTGTGAAATGTAGACATCCCTTGCCAAGCTTTAATAATCATTCTTGCATCCATTGTCTGCCAATTAACTATCAGTTTACTTCCAAGATCTTTTCCTTAGTTTTCTTAATTTCTTTTGTTCTTTTATTTTACTCATTCTCTCAATCAATTGCCATGACCTTTATTTTCCAATTCGTAATTATTAATCGTGGCAATTAATTCTTGGACAATCTATATGGAGACGATACTCAAATCACCACTTTATTACTTGCTGACCGTGTATACTTGCACATAAAAGGCATATCCTTAGCGTTATTTCCTGAATTGATAAATATAAAACTTAATCTTTTGCCATGCGATATTTTGTCAACAAATGAATTGATAGACATAATTTCGGGGAATGTAACGGGGTTAATTGTGTTGATTTTCACTTGTTTTCATTTTTTATTTATTTTATTTCATTTGGTGTATGACTAGGAGTAGCACTGCGAAGGAAAATTTATAATACGACCCAAAAATTAAAAGAACCCTACGCAGGTTAAGAAGAGAACATTGAGAAATAGCTCGTAATGGAAATGGTGAGCTAGGTGGTGTCCTAAATAATGTCAATAACAAGGAGATACCGATAATACCTATAGTTATATCGCTGCCTCCCGCTATTGTTGCTCAGATACTTGAAGAACGACTTATCATAGAACACCTAACACCCACCATAGATTATTTGATGCTAGGACTGATTGATCAAGAGGTAAATATGGCTAACTTTGAGCTTAAATTGGTAATGATTCAAATGCTAATGAATGTAGGTCAATTTGATTGACCACCTACTAGAGACTCAAAGCAGCATTTGAAGCAATTCATGGAGGTTTGCTACGATACTTGGGAGTAATTTAAGGATCTGTTGAGAATATATCCTATGCATAGATTCCCTGATTGGACCTAGATGGAGAATTTTTACAACGGACTCAATTCTCATGCTAGGACATTTGTAAATGCTTCAGCAAACAGTTCGCTGCTAGATAAGAATTACACGAATGCCTATGAAATCCTTGAAATGATTGCCACCAATGATCTCCAATACTCTACTGCTAGATTGGGAACCAGGACGAAAGTAGCTGAAAAGTTGGAGCTTAATGGACTTTCATCAATCAATGTTCAAATTGCCAACCTCACTAATATAGTAAAGATAATGCAAAAGCCTACTGAAGTCCGAGAAGTAAAGGCATTGGAACCATTTTGCAATATTTATGGTGATAACCATATCGTGGAGGAATACCCAGCACACCCAGAGTCGGTGTATTTTGGCAATTACAACAGTAATAACAACCCTTATTCTAATACATACAAAGTGGGGTGGAAACAGTATCTGAACCTTTCATAGTCAAATCAAGAAGGTAGTCAATTTCATGCCCAACACTAGAATAATAGCAATGCACTGACATGTTTCAACCAGAATGTAATACCATAGAGAGCGCAGAATAATTCACCTCAAATAAAAAATCCTTCTAGTGAGAATACTCTAAAGGAGTATATGGAGCTTAATGATTCTACCGTCCAGTGTCTAGCAACATCCATGAGGAACTTGGAGGTTCAGATATGATAGATTGTTAGAGCACTTAATGATAGTCCTCTAGGGACTGACAAGTGATATAGAGGATGCTCGACAAAAAGAGAGAGAACAATACAAAGTTGTCACACCCCTAAGCGGTAAACAAGTCAAGATTTCAACGTATGAAAAAGAGCCAATTGTTTGCCATAAGAATAAATTAGTGTCAGCTGAAGAAACCAAGGAAGCTGAGAAAGGGGAAGCAAACACCAGCAATGCTAAATCACAATCTGATACCAACCCTACCTTAGTAAAACAAGTAGGTGTTACAGTTGACATTTTCAAAGCTATTAAGTTTGCAGATAAACCTGAAGAATGTCATGCAGTTGAGCTAATGGAATCCATTTTGGATAAGAACCTGGCATTGAATTTCCATGGAATGAAAGTTGATGCCATAAAATAAGAGTGCAAGGATCTGGCTAATGAAACCTTTAAGGAGTTATAAGATTCAACCAAGCTAAAAGAAATCACGTGCCACTACCACAGGAGACCTGAACCACTTGAGCTAAGCAGAATAGAGGTTAAGACACCAAAACCATCCACCGAGGAACCACCTAGCTTGGAACTGAAACAATTGCCAAGTCACCTCAAATATGCCTATCTTGGGAAAAATCTACCTCACTAGTGATCATTGAGGCTGTAACCCCATTAACCCGGCCTAGACGCTAGGCCAAATCAAGCGAGCTTTATTGGGTTTACTGAGAAAAACTCAAAAGATTTAAATAGAAAATGGTCCATTTTTTCTTTTTATCTTATCTAAATGCATGTTTAAGTCCTAGGGTGATCATGCTAGCAGCGATGAAATTTACAACTCAATCAAGCATCGAATTGACATCCAATTGGACACGATTGCACTTTAGGAACCAAATTGTAATTTTTGAAAATTAGAAGGACTTCCTTAATTCAAAAATTGCCCAAACCTTAATTAGTCAAGTTTTATGCATAACAGTTAAATTTCAACTTAAAGTAACCATCCAAACGCATTTAATTGCATGATCAAGAATCAGGGACTAAACTACAAAGATTCAAACTTCAAAAAGCATATTACCAGAAATAACTAACTGGGTATCGGTCTGCAACTTACCCGTATCGATACAGGTACATTTTACAAAGGGGTATTGGCACGGTCCTCAAGCGTACCGATACGAGTATTCAATTTTGAAATAATAATTCTAGTTGTTAAAGGGTGTACCGATACAGTTGCCCGTGTATTGACACCAGTGTAATTTTTCTACTATACGTACCGATACAGTTACTAGGAATATCGATACGCCTACAAAATTTTGCTCAGGTTGAGCTAAGATAGGTCACGTACATCGATCCCTGAGGACTTGTACCGGTACGGACAGACCTGTAATGACCTCTTGGTCGAACATATGTCACTTTGGCTCAATCTAACATACCTTAAACATTATCTAAACATCATAAATCATCATAAGCATACTTTTCCCAATCATCCAAGCATTTTAAACAAATAAATCAAGCATAGATCAAGAATCCTCTAAATCTATGGGCATGCTTCCTACTCAACATCCGAAACAAAAATCCAAGCACGCATCAGGCATATAAAGCCTTATACAATTCCAAAACATCATTTAAAGCTAGAACAAATAGGGAGTTTAGCAAACAACCCTCCCAAAAAACAATTAACCACATTGCCTTTATTATTACAAGTTTAAATCCAAACTATTCTTTCGTAAACACAAGTCTTTGGAATTTTTTTCGCTTGCTTGCTGCCTCCAACCTTTAATTTTATGCATTGATGGAAAAAGAGAGCGTAAGCACACTAGGCTTAGTGAGGAGTGCCCTAAAAAACCCCACCATCAATGCATGTAAAAACCATGTAACAATCTACTTTGAAAACCACTTTTGAAACACCTTTTAAATCATCATCAATATCATCATGCCTTTCAAAACCATGCACTTAACATTTCTAAAACTTGCATATTAAACCATATGCAATATGTATCATGGATTAACAACAAATTCCCAGTTGCTACCCTCAATTTAAGCTTTCCCATGCATCACTACCAAATGCAAGGCTTAAAGAGTAAAACATGTATAAACCAATATTATACAACACAATCCATCAGCATGATACCTCATCAATTATATTGGCTTACAAGTGATCTTCAATCAAGTTTCACTTTACAAAATATAACATCAGATACACGGATTCAACAAGTGTCCTCTCAACACTTCATACAATCTCAACTGGAATGATCCAAAGCCCAACAATAGGAGTTTTCAGTACACATAAACCCCTCCACCATTGTGATACTCATGGTGGAGTTTTCGGTATGCATAAAACCCTCAACACAGCTTATCGGCTAGATGTATACCCCACTAACGGGAGTCTTCGGTACCATATAATCCCTCAACCGTTAGGGTACTTGGATGGCGTTTTCAGTATGCATAAACCCCTCAACATCCAAGGCGACTTTTTATAGTGCATTATCAATCCTATGGCTGACCAACTATATCCGATAACATTTTAAACCATATCACTTGCCAATATAATTCATCTCATTAACATTAACTCGTTGTTTTCATATGCATCAATCAAAACCATTTATCCAATGCATTCAACCACGCATTAACCAATGTTCAAAATATTATCAAAACATGCATTACTTTCAAATGCATCATCATTATATAAACATTTTCCAGCATTAAACCATACTCAAATCATGCATATAACAGTGAGGAATCAAAACATCAAAACAAGTGCATCAAAATCAATTGCCAAACCGAGGTTGAGAGAGAAATCGTCCTTTACTTACTTTAGAGCATAGACCAGAGTTTCAAGCTTAATATAAACTCCCAAACACAACTTTCAAACCTTTGAAAAGCTGTAACCACGTTCTCACTCACTGACTACATAAAACTTTAATTGTCGATGCGAATCCAAGCCTCTACGGCTTCCGATACCCCACCTCAAGCTTTAGGATCAACCTCTCCTGCTTTAACCACACAAAAATAGAGGATTCAATGCATCAAAATGCATTCAACAGCCCAACAACATCAATTCACACAAATCCTCATCAAATTCCACCCAATTTCACTCCACAATAACCGAAAATAACATCAAACACCTTCCAAACTTAACCCTGCCAAAATATAACGTTTTAATCCATCAAATAACATCAATTAACATCCTAAAAACACATTAACATCATCCTTATGCCTCTAACATTCATTAAACATCCACAACTCCTAAAAAACTCATAACTAACAACCTAGAAAATTAGAGATTTACCTAGTTTCGGGATTCCAATGCTAAAATCAACTTATTAATATTATAAAACATCAAAAGCATGTTAAAATCAAATCAAGAGCCCAGAAAAATAGATCCATAACGAAGACCAATCAAATACATCAATTAAACCTTGATTTAACCATTTTCCATAATTAAATCATTAAAACTCATTAGAAATCATATGTAAAGGATCAATAACTTCGGAATTTTAGTAAAGAACATTATATTAGAGGAGAAGAAAGAAACTCACCTCTAACCTTGGCTTTGCCCTTAATTGGATGAGTTTTCTTGAGAAAACAAGATCAAATCAAATAGATTTTGTTAGGAAATCATTAAGAATCCATTTGGAAATAAAAGAATGTTGAAATCAAATAGTTACTTGAGCAAATTAAAGTAGAAAAGAGTGTTTGGCTGGAGAGAACTTGAGAGAAAATCTTTTAAGGAAAAGTTAGTTACGTAAAGTTTTCTTTTGAAATTTTAATTATGAAATTAATTCTCCAAGCCTATTTATATCATTTTAAAACCTTTTAAAAATATCCAATTAAAGAGAAAAGTCTGATAGTAGACTTTGGCCAAATAGATCCTTAAAGATTTTAAGTTTTGACCCTTTTACAAAATAATCACTAAAAATAGTTTTAAAACTTTACATTTTGGTCACTGACCCAAAATGTCACTTTTCAAAACTTCTTTTTTGTAAATTTGATTTTATCAAAATCATTTACATAATAATTACGGATTTTAGGATATTTTTTCAAATTTTTAATTTACTCAAAAATACTTATTTCAAATTAATCCCAAAACCAACTCGAATCCTCTAATCCGGTCTACCGGACCGTCTAATCAACATCGAAAACTCCTAAGCCCAAAACCGGGGCATTACAACTCTCCCTCACTTAAGAAATTTCATTCTCAAAATTTACCTGATGGAAACATATGCGGAAACTGCTCTTTCATGTCCGACTTACTCTCTCATGTAGCCTCCTTAACACTGCGATGTTGCCACAACACCTTAATAAGGTCAATCATCTTGCCACGAAGAACTTTACTATTGGAGTCAAGAATCTCCACTGGTTCCTCATCATAAGATAAATTTGGTCGTAACTCGACATCCTCCACTGGCATCACATGCGACGGATCTGAACGATACCTCCGCAACTGGATACATGAAACACATCATGAATCTTCTCCAACTCATAAGGCAAACTCAACTGGTAAGCCACAGGACCCACACGTTCCAACACCTTATACGATCAAATAAACCTCGAATTTAACTTTCCTTTACGCCCAAAATGCAACACCTTCTTTCCAAGGTGAAACCTTCAAGAAAACCTTTTCACTAACTGTATACTAAACTTCTCTACGCTTCAAATCCACGTAAGATTCCTGCCTATCCGATGTCGCTTTCAAACGATCACAAATAAGCTTGACCTTTTCATCTGTATCTTTCAACACATCATGCATAGAAACATATTTTCCCCCAACTTCAACCCAACACAAAGGCATACGACACTTCCTACCATACAAGGCTTCATACGATGCCATTTTTATACTTGCCCGATAACTATTATTGTACGCAAACTCCACCAAAGGCAACTGTCTTTCCCAAGTTCCTTGGAACTCAATGATACAACACCTTAACATATCTTTCAAAATATGAATCACAGGTTCAGACTGGCCATCAGTCTGAGGATGATACGAAGTACTAGAATTCAAGTGAGTACCCAAAGCTCGATGCAAATATCCCAAAACCTTGATGTAAATCGTAGATCCCTATCCGAAACTATCTACTTGGGTACCACGTGCAACCTCATAATCTCAGCAACATAAAGATCCACCAACTTATCCAAGGTATATATCGTATGCACTGACAGAAAATGTGCACACTTCATAAATCGATCAACAATCACCCAAATAGAATCTTTTTTAGTCAGTGTCAAAGGTAATCTCGACACAAAATCCATGGTGACTCTCTCCTATTTCCACTTCGAAATCTTCAACGGTTGCAACAACCCGGAAGGAAACTGATGCTCAGCCTTAACACGCTGACACACCATACATCTAGCAACAAAATCAGCCATATCCTTCTTCAAACCCACCCAATAGTATTATTCCTTTAGATCTTGACACATCTTGGTAATATCGGGATGTATAAAAAAGGACTAGCATGAGCCTCAATTAAAATAGTTCGTCTTAACTCATCATCACTAGGCACTACTATTCGATCTTTGAAATATAACACCGCATCACCATTAAAGTGAAAATTCGTAGGATTTCCATCTATGATACCCTTAATGTGGGGTACCAATGCCTCATCATAAGGTTGCTTTTCCTTAATCAATTGCGACAAAGATGGCTTCACTTGCAACTCGGCCAGCAAACCTCCATCATGCGTCACACTCAACCTTACAAACATGGTCGTCAACTCCATGACAACTTTTCTAATCAAAGCATCAGCCACAACATTCGCCTTGCCCTAGTGATACTCGATTGTCAAATCATAATATTTAAGCAACTCCAACCATCTATGTTGCCTAAGATTCAACTCCTTTTGCAACATTAGATACTTTAAACTCTTATGATCCGTGTACACAATACACTTCTCACCATAAAGATAATGCCTCTAAATCTTCATTGCAAACACCACCACGGCAAGCTCTAGATCATGTGTAGGATAATTACGCTCGTGCACCTTCAATTGCCTAGATGCATAAGCTACAACTTTCCCATCTTCCATCAACACACCCTAAACCAACATATGATGTGTCACTATAAAACACAAACTCTTTTCCTGAATCAGATTGAATCAAGATTAGAGCTTGCGTCAAAGCTTCCTTCAACTTCTCAAAAGCTTGTTGTCTACCTTCCATCCATTCAAAACCTACATCTTTTACAACAACTTCATTAAAGGAGCAACAATCTTTGAGAAACCATCACCCGATTCATCATGTCCATGAATGTTGCAAATGCATTCGTCAAGCCAAACAGCATCACTAAGAACTCATAATGCTCGTACCTCATACGAAATACAGTTTTTGGCATGTCCTTATCCTTAACCTTCAACTGATAGTATCTAGATCTCAAATCGATCTTAGAAAACACTACAGCACCCTGAAATTGATCAAACAAGTCATTAATTTGCAGTAAAAGATACTTAATCTTAATCGTCAACTTGTTCAGTTGCCGATAATAAATGTATATCCTCAAAGAGCCATCCTTTTTTTCACAAACAACATCGGTGCACCCTACGGTGATACACTAGGTCAGATGAAACCACAGTCTAACAACTCTTGAAGTTGCGTCTTCAACTTATTCAACTCTTTCAGTGCCATACGATACGGTACAATCGACACCGGAGTTGTATCAGCATACGTCTTAATACAAAACTCTACCTCTTGATCAGGAGGTAACCCAGGCAACTCCTTCAGAAATACCCCCAGAAAATCACAAACAGTACGGATATCTTTAGCCAATTTTTCTTCTATATTGAGGTTCATAACATAAGCCAGATATGCTTGACACCCACACTCTAACAACTTCTACGCTTTCAAAGCTGAAACCACATTGGATAAGAACTTAACATTCTCACCCACAACCATCACTTTATAACCAAGCAAATTTCAACAAAACTCGCTTGGTTACAAATTCGACCACGGCCCCATGCTCGGTCAACTAATCCATACCCAAAATCATATCAAAACCATGAAACAACAGCTCTATCAAATCAGCCACAAACACGTGACCTTGCACCATCAAAAGACATCTCCTATACAATATCCTTGTTACTTGCATACCCAAAAGAAAGTAATGACATAGACTGCAAGGTAAGAGTACTTGCTATCACATCCATGTCGTTCTTCCCCTTTCGATACACATAGATCCTCGTGGGTCCATCATCCTCAGGTATAACCGCCATTGTATGAGCAACAGTCCTCCATCTCTCCTCTCTTTACTGGAAATTACCTCGACTTCCCACAGCCTCTCTGTGGTGCAAAAACATGTGCATGTGCCAACCTACCTCTAGCCAACAATGGACAATCACGTCTCAGATGATCTCCAGAACCACAACTTCAACAAGAGTTAGCAACAACAGTCGAAAGAGCTTGTCCCTCCCTGGCCAAACATGGATAATATCGCCTCATGTGATCTCGTGATCCACATACCCAATAGGTGTTATGCAATGCTCTAACCTGGATACTCTAGCCCTGTGGCCTACGCCCAACATTACCTCTACCCCGTCTCTTCTTAAGGTGATACCACCTATCATGGTGTCTCTTAGACTGGCCACCACTGGAACCAAAATCTGCAGTTCTCTTCCCAGAGCTAAAACTTCTCGAACGAAAAGATAAACCCAAGCTCTATTCGATGTCCTTCGTCTGTGTAACCAGCACATCAAAATTTATATAGTCATTGGCCAACATGTATGTCTTAACATCCTGTACCAATCCGTAACAGAATTAGTCACAGTAATGCCTCTCATCCGACACCAACTCAGACGCATACTGGCTCAGCCTTACGAACGGTACCTTGTACTCAGATACTGATATATTGCTCTAAACCAGGGCCATAAACTCATATTTCTTCTCGTCCAAGTATCTAACACTAGATACTTCTTCTTGAAGGCGGCCTGAAAAAACTCTTATGTCACATCACTAGGTTTTATACCCGTGATCACGGTGGTCCACCAACTATATGCATCACCCTACAATAGAGACACTGCACATCCTAGCTTACGAATATCATTATACCCCATCTGATCCAAAATTTGATCCGTACTGGCAATCTACTCCTCAGGTGCCAACCCTCTAAACTCAACTCCTTTAAGACTGTGCAAACACTCTAACAGTAACCCAGATTAGCAGCTATAGCCACTGTCAGTATAGGTATATATATTTCAGCCATCGCGACCTAAAATGCTTCAGTCATCGCCTGAACCAAAGGCGTCATATCATCATACACTGGACCAGGTGGTGTAGGTGGTACTTGCTCCACTCCCTCAGGTGGATTAGGCGGAGTAGGTTGCAATCCCTCATGATGCACTATCTCACCCTCAACTCCCTGTCCTTCGGTAGCAGCACTAGTGCTCGATCTTAATTCTCTCCTATTTGGCATCATGTAAAAATATAAATAAGGCATGATAATTACACCAAAACAAAAACAATCGGGCCAGCTTCAAGCAAGGATCCAAGACTTTTTCTCAAATGAAAATTATTTTCTAATTATAGTAATAAGGCAATGTGTCCCCAAAAATACCTTAACATAGCATATATCAACCACCGTACATATAAACAATCACAAACAATATCCTAATTTTTATAAACTTGCTCTGATACCACCAAATGTAACCCCCTTGACCTAGCCTAGACGTCAGGCCGAATTGAGCGAGCTACATTGAGTTTACCGAGACAAACCTGAAAGATTTAAATAGAAAATGATCTATTTTTTATTTTTATCTTATCTAAATGCATGTTTAAGTCATATGGTGATCATGCTAGCAGCAGTGAAACTTACAACTCAATCGGGCGTCGAATTGACATCCAATTGGACAAGATTGCACTTTAGGGACCAAATTGTAATTTCTAAAATTTAGAAGGACTTTCTTAATTCCAAAATTACCCAAACCTTAATTATTCAGGTTTCATGCATACTAGTTAAATTCAACTTAAAATAACCATCCAAACTTATTCGATTGCATAATCAAGAAATAGGGACTAAACTACAAAGATTCAAACTTCAAAAAGCATATTACTAGAAATAACTAATTGGGTATCGGGACGCAACTTATCGTATCGATACATGTACATTTTAGAAAGGGGTATCAGTACGGTCCTCAAGTGTACCGATACGGGTATTCAATTTCAAAACAATAAATTATAGTGGCTAAAGGGCGTACCGATACAGTTGCACGTGTATCGACACCACTGTAATTTTTAAGCTATGCATACCTATATGGTTACCAGGCGTATCGGTACGCTTGTACAATTTTTCCCTGATTGAGCTAAGATATGTCTCACATACTGATCCATGAGGACCTGTATCGGTACGGAAAGATTTGTAATAACCTCTTGGTCGAACATATGACACTTTGGCTTAATCTAATATACCTCAAACATTATCTAAACATCATAAATCATCATAGGCATACTTTTCCCAATCATCCAAGCATTTTAAATAAATCATTCAAGCATCAATCAAGAATCCTCTAAATCTATAGGCATGCTTCCTACTCAATATTCGAAACAAAAATCCAAGCACGCGTCAGGCATATAAAGCCTCATACAAGTCCAAAAACATCATTTAAAGCGTGCACAAATAGGGAGTTTAGCAAACAACCCTCCCAAACAACAATTAACCACATTGCATTTATTACTACAAGTCTAAATTGAAACCATACTTTTATAAATACAAGTCTTTGGGATTCTTTTCGCTTGCTTGCTACCTCCAACCTTTAATTCTCTGCATTGATGGAAAAAAAAGAGCATAAGCACACTAGGCTTAGCGAGGAGTGCTCTAAAACATCCTACCATCAATGCATTTAAAAACCATTTAACAATCTACTTTGAAAACCACTTTTGAAACACCTTTTAAATCATCATCAATATCATCATGCCTCTCAAAACCACGCACTTAACATTTCTAAAACTTGCACATCAAACATATGAAATATGTATTATGGATTAACAGAAAATTCCCATTTGCTACCCTCAATTTAAGCTTTCTCATGCATCACTACCAAATACAAGGCTTAAAGAGTAAAACATGTATAAACCAACATTATACAACAAAATCCATCAACATGATACCTCATCAATTATATTGGCTTACAATTGATCATCAACCAAGTTTCACTTTACAAAATATAACATCAGATACATAGATTCAACAAGTGTCCTCTTAACACTTCATACAATCACAACCGAAATAATCCAAAGCCCACCAGTAGAAGTTTTCGGTACACATAAACCCCTCCACCATTGTGTTACTCATGGTGGAGTTTTTGGTACGCATAAACCCCTCAACACTGCTCATCGGCTAGATGTATAACCAACTAACGAGAGTCTTCGGTACCATATAACCCCTCAACTGTTAGGGTACTTGGATGGAGTTTTCGGTACGCATAAACCCCTCAACATCCAAGGTGACTTTTTATAATGCACTATCAATCCTATGGCTGGCCAACTATATCCGATAACATTTTAAACCATATCATTTGCCAATCTAATTCATCTCATTAACATGAACTCACTGTTTTCATATGCATCAATCAAAACCATTTATCTAATGCATTCAACTACGCATTAACCAATGTTCAAAACATTATCAAAACATGCATTACTTTCAAATGCATCATCATCATCGTTATATAAATATTTTTCAGTAGTAAACCATGCTTAAATCATGCGTATAACAGCGAGGAATCAAAACAAGTGCATCAAAACCATTTGCCAAACTGAGGTCGAGAGAGAAATTATCTTTTACTTACTTTCGATCTTAGACCAGTATTTCAAGCTTAATCTAAACTCCCAAACACAACTTTCAAACATTTGAAAATCTGTAATCACATTCTCACTCACCGACAATGCAAAACTTTGATCAGCGATGCAAATCCAAGCCTCCATGGCTTTGGATACCCTACCTCAAGCTTGAGGATCAACCTCTACTGCTTTAACCACACAAAAACAGAGGATTCAATGCATCAAATACATTCAACAGCCCAGCAACATCAATTCACACAAATCCTCATCAAATTCCACCCAATTTCACTCCACAACAATCGAAAACAACATCAAACACCTTCCAAACTTAACCCAGCCAAAATATAACATTTTAATCCATCAAATAACATCAATTAACATCCAAAAACACGTTAACATCATCCTTATACCTCCAGGATTCATTAAATATCCATAACTCCTCCAAAACTCATAACTAACAACCTAGAAAATTAGAGATTCGCCTAGTTTTGGGATTCAATGTTAAAATAAACTTATTAACATTATAAAACATAAAAAGCATGTTCAAATCAAATCAAGAAACCATCAAAACATATCCATAATGAAGATCAATCAAATACATCAATTAAACCTTAATTTAACCATTTTTCCATAATTAAATCATTAAAACTCATTAGAAATCATATGTAAAGGATTGGGAATTTCAGTAAAGAACCTTATATTAGAGGAAAAAAAGAAGCTCACCTCTAACCTTGGCTTTCCCCTTAATTGGATGGGTTTTCTTGAGAAAACAAGATCAAATCAAATAGTTTTTGTAAGAAAATCATTAAAAATCGATTTTGAAGTAAAAGAATGTTGAAATCAAATAGTTACCTAAGCAAATTGAATTTGAAAAGAGTGTTTGACTGGAGAGAATTTGAGAGAAAATCTTTTAAGGAAAAGTTAGTTACGTAAAGTTTTCTTTTGAAATTTTAATTATGAAATTAATTCTCCAAGCCTATTTATATCATTTTAAAACCTTTTTAAAAATATCCAATTAAAGAGAAAATTTTGATATTAGAATTTGACCAAATAGCTCCTTAAAGATTCTAAGTTTTGACCCTTTTACAAAAAAATCACTAGAAATAGTTTTAAAACTTTACATCTTGGTCACTGACCCAAAATGTCACTTTTTGAAACTTCTTTTTGTAAAATTGATTTTAAAACATCATCTACATAATAATCACTAGAAGACATTGATGGCAAAACAATTAAGAGACAAAAAAGATCAATTCTGATCATGACGGATATCATGAAGTGAGGTGTGCTCAGATGGCTAGTTACATGAAGGAAAAGTGGATTCCAAATGAATCAGAATGAAGAACTGAAGCAGAAAAATTTTACCATAACAAAAATGCCAGAGAAGTTGTAGCTAGAAACTGATGATTTAATGAAGATTATGTAACACCCATAACGTATACTCGTAGTTGAATATACATTATAGATGTTACTTAAACATGCTACTGAAAGTTAAGCTTAATTTTTTTTATCCCTATATGATTCATCATCTAGTTGATTATTTAAACTATCACTATAATTCAATTTAATGCATCATATACTATTAGTAAGTAAATAGTTTACATGCCCACTATAGATTGTCATAATTTAGAATATCTTACTGATGTTCTGTAGATTGTAGCTTGAATAGCATGCTTGACTCCTCTTCAAGTATTGCTCCAACTTAACCTACGTGTGAAACAATCACACGCTAAGTACGAACTTAGTGAGGCAGTTAAACTTATTTATTTTAAAAACATGAATTAATGTAATACAATATGTCATATATAAAAGTGCATTTCGTTTTCTCTATAACATGACAAGTATATCACAATGTACATATGTCATGTATCATAAATATCATATAAATCATGTTATTATTACATAATATATTCTATATCATAGACATGCTTTCATCATGTAATCATTTACATATCATGTACTCTATCATGGTCATGCTTTCATTATGCAATCATTTGCATAACATGTATTCTATTATGTATGCCATGTGCTTCTCGGTCATGTGACATGTAACTTCTTATTAATGTATCATGTAATCATGTAACATTTGTATCATGTATCATATAACATATGTAGCAAGTAACATGTAACATATGAATCATGTATCATCTTGTTATTATTACCATCGTGTCTGGCTAGAGGCCCATGGAAACCCCGTAGCCTATCTACATCGTAGTGCCATGTGGAGTACGTACTCGAGAGAACGCTCTTTGCTCCTCATATAAGGACGTTCTTTGATCCTTATATTAAACAGCTTGCTAGTGCATTTTGCACTATGAGCTTGGATCCCCAAGGTGTATCTTGTTTCATTTTAATCTTGTCATTATCCATATTTCATGTATGCATAATGCATCATCATTTATATCAAACAATAATCGTACCTGGTATTCCATCAAGCTTGCCATGTCGAGCAATGTATCATATCATGTATTATAGAGAAATGCAATGCCATTTTCAATGTAATGCAAACACTTAGAAATGCACTCGCCTTGGCCATTTATTAATATGCCTCACTAAGCTCTATTGATCATTTCCTTTATAGTACCTATAACCTTCTTTTGATTCGTATTCAACTTCATTTATCACATGATTATAAATAAACATTTGTTAGATTCACTTATAACAATATTTCAATTAAGCTATTTAATCATTCAACATAAAAAAATTCCATAAATTTCTTTCCTTCTATTCACAAACTCATTTTTTCGTCCCTAATGACCATTTTGATCTTCAAATAATTCCTCCAAGCTTGCTAACCAACATTAGACACAAATTGTCTCAATTTCCATTTTCAGTCAACTTGTACTACCATCAAAGACTTACTTCTACATGACAAAATACATACTGAATCTTAATCTCCTTTATACCGTAGAAACTAGATTCGATAGCTTTTCTAACGGTATAAGCCATATAATTTAATAAAATCTACAAAAATTATGAAAATTCATCAAACTCCCGTTAGCAGGGTTGTCCTGACAGAAACTGTTCTGTAATTTTTCTGACCTTCATTCGATTAAAAAATAATATCTTTTAACTCGAAACTCGAAATCAGTTTCCGTTTGTTGGAAACGAAACTAGATTTGATAAGCTTTTCAACCATATAAACTAATAACCCAGATTCAATTTGTACGATTTATGGCAAATTTTCAAAGTCGAATTCCAGTATTGAATTTCCGAACAGACTGCTATTCTGCTCTCTAACCTTTCATCACTTAAAAATTTATATCTTTTGATATTAATCAAAATCAATCACCGTTTATTTTAAACGAAACTAGACGAATAAATATTTACATCGTTATAAAATTCACTATCTAACCATTTTGTAGAATTTATGGTGAATTTTTAAACTTATTGCCAAATCCAGTTTTCCTACACAACTTCCACAAATAACTTCAAACTTTATACTAATTTCTCCTTACTTTGCTATTTGTCAATTTGGTCCCCTTAATTGATTCAAACCACTACTGTATCACTTTCTTCATCAAATAATTATTCAAAAACAATTTGGTCCCCTTGGCAATGCGTGAAGGTATGACGATGCAACAAACCCGAGAAAATAGCACCAGAACAGACTGTGGAAAAATAGCACAAGATCATATGCTGAAAAAATAGGAGTTGTGTTAGCCCTAATTAGGGCTACACTTGTGCCTATATAAAGACATGCGCAATTTCCAAACATCTTATGCCGCAGAGGCCACTGCAAAATTGCAGCATTCCTTGGGTAGCAGACATAACAGGCTACAGTATTGGATGATGAGGATTCAAAGGGCAACAAGAGCGTGTACTTGAAGATCCCACGAGATATCTAGGAATCATTGAAGGGCTACATCGAAATACCTCCTTCCTTGTCTTAGTTTCTCGCGTCTTCTTGAATTTCTTGATCTATGTAAAGAATGATTTTAAACTCATATTTGATGAATTATACCCTAGCCATGAACTAAACCTTTAATTGGCTAGGGATGTTTTGCAATGAACGTTTTAGGTTGAAGTATTTAATTATCATTTTATTAAATTTTATTGTCTGTATTGCATGTGTTTATTGCTTATATATCTTATGCTATACGACAATTAGTATTAAATGCATATTATTGTCTAATATCTTAACCGACTTAGATAATAATGATCGAATACATGTACTAAGGAGAAAAACTTCGACAGAAGATATTCGAGTAGATGATACTTACCTTAGAAGCGAGTCTACCCTTAGGAGTATATGTTGGAACTTCATCAAGTTAGCTACTCAAAAATTCACTATAGACATATAGGAGTGGATAGGAATTAACTTAGGGTGATGCTATCGATGAGGCAGTACTAATTTGGAATATGCTCGGCAATAAAATCAGATATAGCGTTACTAATTGCTGCATTCAGAAGTGTGAAATCTAGACATCCCTTGCCAATATTTAATAATCATTCTTACATCCATTGTTTTCCAGTCGACTATCAGTTTACTTCCAAGATCTTTTCCTTAGTTTTCTTAATTTCTTTTATTTTACTCATTCTCTTAGTTTCCTTAATTTCTTTTGTTTTACTCATTCTCTCAATAAATTGTCATCACCTTTATTTTCCAGTTCACAGGTATTAATCGTTGCAATTAATTCTTGGACTATCCTTGTGGAGACGATACTTAACACACTACTTTACTACTTGTTGGGCTTGTATACTTACACATAAAAGGCATATCATTGGCATTATTTCCTGAATTGATAGACAGAATACTTAATCTTTTGCCATACGATATTCTATCAATAGATACACACTAGAGAGTATTAATACGCCTCTGTGGGTACTGATACCTACTCTATGTGTATCGGTACATGGCTCATACACAAAAGGGGTTTTACTAATACCCTATACCGGTACACGGGGATTGTGTACCGATACCTCATCAGTATCGATACGCCCCCAAGCGTATCGATACACATTTTAGCTACTAGAATTTTGGTAGAACATGGGGTATCGATACTCTCCTTAGGCCTACCGATACGCCCTTCAAGAATCGCATGTGTTCATCATTTATAACACCTCGAACCTAGTATTAATTTTTTAAGTTCGTAACTCATCTCCAACACCCCAAAACCCTTATAAAAAACCCCAAATTTAACCTAAAAGTTATAGATTGTAGTTTAAGTGGTTGCCTGCCATTTTTACACTATTTTAACACCAATTCCAAATTTAGCCATTAAAGGGGTCTCAAGCACTCAAACAACCAAAACATCAAACCAAGCAGTAAGAAATCTAATTTATGATGCCCATGAAGGCATAGGATTTAGTAGTGTACTAACCTTGATTTCTCCACATAGAATGAAGCTCCGAGCTCAACTCCTCAAGCTCTCTTCTTCCCAAGGTCTTGGAAGAATCTCCAACTTCTTTAACTACAAGGAATATTGTAAAACAAGTTACAACATTCTTGGAAGATTAAAAGAGACTAAAGGTATGATTCTACAACAAGAAATGGAGCCAAAAACCCCTATTCCAGTTATCTTCTTCAACCCCCACTTAAAACTCACCTTCCACCAAACTTGATAATTTTTACCTCAAAATGTAGATCCTTGAATGTAGATTCTAACACCCTTGACTCAAACTCTAAAAATTCCAACTCAAAACTACAAAGTTTCAACCTTTGCTTGGGTGTGGAAGTTGGGAAATAGAGGATGGCTAAGGTAAGAAGACAAGGCAGAACAATGGTGATATCACCATCCCCTTTTCTGTAGAGAAAAATAAAAGCCTCTCCCCTATTCTTTAAAAGTAAGGTAAAATTACCCCATTACCATCCTTTATCTCTTCATCTCAAGACCAAACCCAAGAATTAAGCCAAAAAAACAAAATACAAGCCCACAAGGGCTCTCATGAGCAACCAAAAGCCCAAAATCCCGGGCAAAATGCAAAGCCCACATTCCGGGTTAAACTGACTCTCAGATTCTGAAATCTGGGTCATTACATTAACACTCTATTACAAATTCAAATTCAACACAAATTTACCATTAAGTCTAATTGGAATTAATGAGTTTAAAACGACCGAAAATTGAGTTTTTAACTTAAAATCCAACTTATGAATTATTTACATTTTAGTCCCTAAACACCAATTCGGTTAAATTTACTTCGATTTGAACTTCTTTTTTAGCAAAACAGAGGTATACAATGTTTCTACTTATATTAAACTTTTATTTAAGTTTTGAATGTTTTTGGGTTCAAATCTTGTAAAATTCCTTTTTGTTAAATCGTTTATTTTCTAAAGTTTTTAAAGGTTTGTTTTCTTGGCTGACTTTAGTTAATTGTTTTCCCTTTGTGTCCATATTGGCTGTTTACTTTCATGTAATCATATATGTTGTTTTTTTAATTTGTTTTAGGCCACAAATGGGCCATTTGTAGCATTCGATATTCGGGGATTCGTTTGTACAGTATATTAGGTGTTACACTGACAATCAAACTCTCAGGATTAGATTATAAAAATATTAGACTAAATTATAAAAATTATAAATAAATATAGGTTAATCTCAGATAAAATAAAAATTTTATGGACTAAACCGAACAAAAATAAAACCTTATTAAAAATATTGGACTCAATTATAAAAAAAATAGAAATACATGTAGGTCAACTTTGAATTAAAAAAAGTACGGATTAAATTGAACAAAAATATAACTATATTAAAAATGTTAGATTAAATTATAAAAAAATAGAAACAAATATGGGTCAATTTTTAATTAAATAAAAAAGTTAGGGACTAAATTGAATAAAAATAATCAAATTAAAAATATTGTACTAAATCATAAAAATTAAAAATAAATTATAATTTTCAAAGCTTAATTTTCTTTCATCTCACTTTTTCATTGAACTAAGCAATAGAGAGGAAATAAACTTATTTTCCTTCTAGTTTTCTATCCTCTCAACCAAGTATACCGATAAAAATAAGAAAAAAAATATATTTTCTATTCTTTCACTTTTCCACCACTTCAATTTTCTTTCCTCTCTACCAAGCAAATCCTTAGACTGAGATAGAATAAAGAAATGACTAAATAAATGAGGCCTAACTTCCCTGTATTTTCTCCTCTGACCACAACTGAGGCTAAACCACATTATACGAATTGGACCCAATAATTGAGTGGGCCTCAACAAAAATTAGCTGTACAACATCACCCAAGCGCAAAAGAAATACCGGGTCCAGTTCCTTAGACCCTGAAGTTGTAGCCACTAGGCCCACTATAATTCCTAAAGAGACCTCATTCGGCGAGGTCATTTCACCCCATCAATAATGGTCCAAACCAATTAAAATCATCCACTTTCTTCTTTTTCTTCTATGTCATTTTTTTCATTATTTTTTAAAAACAACTTTTAAAAGTTACTATTTGAATGAGTTGTTGAAAAAAATATAATGAGATAAATGATTTATATTAATTGAGACCATAATTTGTGTGGTAAAAGTGACACGTGATACAATTTTTCATGGATATCATCCTAAGCAGTTGTCATGCAACATACGTGTAAATCTAAGGATTCTACTCACCATTTGATTTTTGCCTTTGATTATTTTTAGAAGCAATTTATTTTTTTTTTTTACACCAACAGGATAACTTTATTGATGAACAAAAGTAAAGCAAAAATATAATAGATTAGATATTTTAAAATATAAAAAAATTATAAATCTAAAAAGAAAAGATAAACGATGTACCAGTTAGATCAGACACTTCCTCTTTGCAATAAAAAATCTCTACGGTCTATTGTAGGAAGGGTCCTGGAGAGTTGTCAAAATACAAACTAGATGAAATTCCCAAAATCAATAACCACCTTTCATGCCTATTCTAAAAACGACGATTCTCTACAGAGTACGTCGGCAAACAACCCAAAAGGGGAGCAAACTATCCGTGACTACCGACAAATACAAATCAGAAACAAGCGTCGTAAGGGTCACCGTACGTACACCAAATACCCACAAAAGTATCTATAGAACATGCCATAATGCAGAGACGTACCATGAAGGCAGAAAAAACATGTCATAGATGCAGAGAAAAACGCATCAAGATGTGGAAAGAAAAACAAAACAAAACAAAACAAATAGAATCAAATATATAAAAAAAGCAAAAGAAAATATAAATCACCGGGGATAACAACCAGATTAAGACTGTGCCGCCAGAAACGATTTACTCTTAATTGGTGTAATCATGAAATGAACATCTCCCCCAATGTTTGTCGTATATCCGAATGGAAAGCCGATTTGTTCGCATTACTAACAATTTGTCTGATGAGCAAATGGGCATTGTGATTCTAGACAATAAAGGTTGATTTTGTTTTAAGATAACATCATTTTGGATGAGATTAATAGAAGGCGCTCAATTTCTTGCCATCAAAATTATGGACCTCACAATTGTAGTTAGGGTTTTTCGAGTTATTATCTTAAAGTGTTCTCGAAAGGTTTGTAGATGATTTTTGAACGATAATTGAGAAAAGTAACTCATAATTTCTTAATTCATGCATCAAAATAAATATAAGATGTAAATTAAAAATGATATTGGACAAATAATAGTTTGTAAAGTTTCGGTATTTCCTCACAATAAACAAGCTTTAGTATATTCTTCCCAAATTTCAGCCTCAATTTTGCATGTGCATGCATGGTGGCTACGATAATCGATGAGGACCAATATGGTTGTATTGCAAGCCGATACTTGTAATGAATTAAATAAGTAGGCTATCATCCAGTCAACTGTATTTGAATATTCATATCATGGGGGGAGGCATGCATAAATGCCAACAAAATTCGACTGGACACAAAAAATTTGACTCGTTGACTTGAAAAAATTTTAAATAAAATTTGAACTATAACATAGGAATTCTAATAACTCGGAATTTTTATTAATTAATTGATCAATTTTTAAATTCGAGTCGAGTACGTTAATTCTGTGTGATATATTATGTATATCACATGTGAAAATATAATATATATATATATTTAAACAAACACAGGCATGCATATTTACACTATAAAATTCACCTAAACTCTTAAACCTGACCCTGGCCCTAAAAAACTAAACACTAACCTTAATTTTTAAACCATAAAACCTAAACTCCTAAACTTTAAACCACAAATTAAACTTATAATCCCTAGAACTAAAAGGCTTGTGTAAATTAAAGTTTATACAATCTATGTATCAAAGTTTTTCCTTGAAAAAATATAGAGAGAAGACATTATAATAAGAGAAAAACTTCATTACACAGGCTGTGTAAACTTTAGTTTACACAAGCCTTTTATTTTTAGGGGTTAGGGGTTTAGTTTAGGGTTTAGAGTTTAGGGGTTTGGGCTGTAGGGTTTAGAATTTAAGGTTAGTCGTTAGAAATTAGGGTTTAGAGTTTGGGGTTTAATTTTTTAGGATTTAGGTTTAATTTTGATCTATAGTATAAATAAGCAGGCTTGTGTAAAATAACATGTGTATCAAATTTAAATCCTTATAATAACTATCTTGTTTTTATTTAAGAAATAAGGAGATAATTAATAAATATAGAAATAAAAATATTATATCAACTATCCTTAAATATTTAAAATAAAATTATATTATTATACCATGGTCGAAGTCAGATATTTTTTATTCTAAACCCGAACTAAGCCCTACAAAATCCGACCCAAGTTCAGTTTTTTTTAAAAAAACGATACTTTAAAATCGGGTTAGACTCCGTTGAATCCAAATCAAAATGATCATTCTTATGTGTAAGTTTTAATAGACCACACGGTCCACACCACTTGATTTACATTCATATGTGTAAGTTTTAATAGACCACACAACTTGATTTACATATATTCGTATATTTATTATTCTTATCCTACTTGGAAGATGTATATTAATGAACTAAATAATACATCAATGGGTTCATGCATATATATATATATATATTTGTATAGGGTTCCTCACTATATTAAGCAAAGTCTTAAGCTTAACCAAAACAAATAGAAAAACATGATCATTCAAAAGCCTCATCAACGTAAAATTGCAAGTCCATCACTCCCTTGGACGGTGAGGCTGGCAGTCTCAATCATCTCTGCCCTCACCGACATTGCCTTCCGACCCAACGGCACCGTCAACCGCCGTCTCACCCACTTCCTCGACTACCAGACCCCTCCCACTTCCACCACCTCCATCTCCTCCACTGACATCTCCATTGACGCTGCTCGCAACCTTTGGGTTAGTCTCTACGCCCCCTCCCTCCCTTCCGACAGCCTACAACTCCTCCCCGTTCTTATTTTCTTCCACGGAGGCGGCTTCAGCTTCCTAAGCGCCGCCTCCCTCAACTTCCACATGGTTTGCCGTAACTTCGCCTTCAAGCTCCCCGCTATCGTCATCTCCGTCAACTACCGTCTAGCTCCCGAACACCGCTACCCTTCACAACACCAAGACGGGTTCGACGCTCTCAACTTCATTGACCAAAACTGGGTCACAGTCCTACCCAAAAACGCCGACCAAACCCGCTGCTTCTTCGCCGGCGACAGCGCAGGTGCCAACCTGGCTCACTACGTGGCTGTCCATGCATGCCGAATCAAGCTTCGAACAATGAAGATCATCGGACTGATCTCAATACAACCATTCTTCGGAGGAGAAGAAAGAACCAAGTCGGAAACGAAATTAGTGGATTCACTACTGGTGTCCGTCCCAAGAACAGATTGGTGCTGAAAGGCATATCTGCCGGAGGGGTCGAACCGAGACCATGCGGCGGCGAATGTGAGCGGTCCCAACGCAGACGACATATCGGAGCTGGAATTTCCGGCGACAATGGTGGTGATGGGCGGATTTGACCCGCTGAAAGATTGGCAGAGAAGGTACTATGAATGGTTATTGAAATCGGGAAAAGAGGTGAGGTTGATCAATTACCCGAACATGATCCATGCGTTTTACGCTTTCCCACCATTGCGGAGGCTTCCCATTTAGTTACGCAAATAAAGAAGTTTATTGCAGAGTGTTCATCTGGAGCTCCGAACATCAAATTTGAAACCTCCGTGTCTGAAGCTGAAGTGAAAGGTTCATCACCGCCACGCATCAACTTAATCCATTTACTAATTTTATGTGGAATTTTTTCCTTTATATATTACCTTATTGTTTTGTGTATTTTTTTAACTATCAAATGGAAGGATTTAAATCTCGGTCGCGGTCACGTTTTCGGTCAGGTTGCGATTATTGCGTTTTCGGATATAACGGAGGCTATTGTGGTCACTGCGGGTGTCGCGGTCGTGAATTTTTTTAAATTTTGCACAATTTATTGTAAAATATACTAATTATAAATATAAAAAGTCAATTTCAATGATTTTTAGAGTATTTTTTAACACTTATGAACTTTTATTAATATGAATTTGAAAGTGAAAGTGATTTTGTTTAAAGAATTTTAGATTGTATTGTGATTTTGTTTAGTTTAGTTTGGATAATAAAATCATATGAATATTCTAAATAAACAATGTGCACTAATAAAAGGACTAAACATGTGAATAAACCTAAACAAAAAAATAAAAAATATTAATATAAAAAATAATAAATAATAAAAATTAAATAAACATATTATAAAACTAATAATGAACAATAAACATATTATAAAAAATTAAATAATTATAATATTATTAATAAACAATTATACCACATTAAATATAAGTCTTTATTCTCATTTATTTGATTTTCTTTTCCAATACTTATATTCAATATATACTCTAATTTTATTATTAAGTAAAAGGAAAATAAAATTAATATAATGTTTAAGGACTAGATTTAACAAAAAAATAAATCTTTAAGGACGTAATTGAGATAAAATATAAATTTAAAGGCTTAATCAAGAAGTTTTAAAAGTTTAAGGGATCAATTTGAATGTGGGTTAAAGTATTGAGGCCAAAATAAGAACTTTAAAAAGTTTAATGTCACCCTATGTAATTTACCCATTTTTTCCAGAATTTTAAACCCAGCCGCGCTCTTCTTCTTCCCCGGCAACCCTGCGATTTTCTAAAAAAACGGCAATATCGGCCCGTTATCGCCGCGACCGACCGCAATTCTTTATTTTGCGTCCGCGACAGCCCGCTATCGTCGTGATTCCGTTGCCCACCGTGATTTCCTCCGATTGCGGTTTCGGACGGCGGCGCGACCGTAATTTTGCTGCCGCTATAACGTTAGCGGAGCGCTATTTGAAACCCTGATCAAATGTATTAGAGTGGAATTGTAATGTTTAGTTGAAACTGAATTAATTTCAGTTATTGGCTTATAAAAGTTATTGGCTTATAACTTATTAATAAATAAAATTTTCAATTTTTAAATTGTTGATTACCCATTCGTTTTTTTTATTTTATTTTTTTGTGAATGGTATAAAGGTGATTACAATGTAATATCTTTTTATACATATTTTTAACCATTTGACAATGCGCATACACCTTGTAAACAAAGCGATTCAAACACGTGTCTCCTGGGATGATCATCATCCACTTTTTTCACTAGGACACTTGTTGATTACACATTCGTTTGCTGAAAATTGAAAATAATCTCAAGTATATAAAAGTTATTTCATTTAAAAATGTTAGGAATTCGGTATGCGAAAAAATAATCAAAGCGAGATCAACATAAAATAGAACACACTACAAGAAAAGTTTAAATTACCGAGGAAAAAGTTCTGACGGATTTTAAATCCGTCATAATTTACCGATGAAAATAAATTATTCCATCACAATGTTTGACAGTTTCGACCGAATTATTTTTCCGTCAAAAATTTTGGTAAACCCGGTAAAAAATATTAATTTCATTTATGAAGGAACAATGATTCCGTCGTAAATTATGTTTATTTTAATAAAAAATATACCTACTTAATTTATGAGGGAAGAATAATTCCGTCGAAAATAAAAAAATATAGAAAGTACTTCATAAATCTACAACTACCGTCCATCTCCCTTTCTCAACAACCACATACCAATATTAATTATATATTTAATACTTATTAATTAGCTCAACTCCCAAAACCACCTATAAACATTTTAACAAAATTTTTACCATTCTCTCATACAATTTTTCATCACCGTTTATCCATTCTTCACCTCCCTTACTACACTTTCTCACTACCAACATTCCTCAACACCTCAAATTTAGTTGTTTGGAGTTGTACCAGCCCCCCTCGGACCACACCACAAGTATTGCTTGAAGATATGGTATGGGACCCTTTAGAACCATTTGTTAGTATTTTTTTCAATATTTTTTATTTTTATTATATATTTGTATAAAATATTTTTCTTACATTTTTTGTGTGCAGATTCTTAATGTTTTATGGTAAATGTATTTTTAGAGTTTAAACTGGTTCATGTAAGTATTTTATTTTATTTTATATTATATTAAAGTTTTAAATTTTCTTTTACATGTCCACTTGAAAACTTACCCATCCTTAAATTAGGGTTGAAATTTTTCGAAATGATTTAAAGACTTAATTAAGAAAAGATGCAATTTTGATAGTTTTATAACGTAATTTAGACGTAGGAATTTAGTTGAACGTAGTAGAATATTTGGCGATTCATTGTGTAAATTTCCCTTTTTGCAGAGAAATACAATTTTATAAACCCTAACACTAGTTATAATATAAACAAACAAATAAAATGAAATTAAAAAAAAACATATGTTCTTAATATTAAGTAGTGTAAATATTATTCACACTAATTTAAGTATAAACAAACAAATAAAATGAAAATGAAAAATAATATAATATAAACAAACAAATAAAAAAATATATGTTTTATTAGGTTAAAAACAATGTAATTATAATATAAATTATTATTTGAAAGCTTAGAAAAATATAATATATTTTAGGGTCATTTTGTGATTTATGAAAAGTTTAGGTCTTTTTATGATCTCTTATAGTTTTGAGTCAAATTAGAAATCATGAAGGATTTTGAGGCTAGGCCCGAATTTCACCAATATGTTTTATTATTATTTTTTTCAAAGTTAACTAGGAGATTTTCTTGAAAAATAAAGAGATAATAAATGAAGTTATAATAGAAAGTGCACTATCCAAACCAACCAATGAAAAATGACCTCTGTGTAGTGAAAAGATCAAATAATAAAAGTATAATAAAAGACTCAAAAATCAAACCCGAAAACTTATAACCCTAGTTAAAAGACTCAAAAATCAAACCCGAAACATTCTATTCAAACAATTATGATTTACTCTTTGAGATTTGATTTCACTTTAAATCAAATTTTGTTCTTTAATATCTGAACCACTTTAAATCAAGAGATGGGTGAAAAATTTAAATTATAACCTAGTTAAAAGACTCATAAATCAAACTGAAAACTTTTAAAGTAAATTTCTTCTAAAATTTAACATCACATTCTATACAAACAAATATGATTTACCCATTGAGATTTGATTTCACTTTAAATCAAATTTTGTTCTTTAATATCTGAACCATTTTAAATCAAGAGACGGATGAAGAATTGTAACGAAAATTTGACGTGGTTATTGAACTTTGTAGAGTATTTATTTATGAATCAAAAGTGTGAGTTTTTTTACTAATCAATTGAATTTTGACTACTTTAGTTTTAGGATTTTATAAAATTTAAAAAAAAACTGAAAAAACGATATACAGTAACAAACAAATTATGATCAAGGCTTCGAAAACCTTGATTAAGAGGGTTCTTTTCCACTTTTTGAGTTTTTTATTTGATTTGAATTTTAATTATTTTTTTTATAGTTTAGATTAAAATGGAATTATTTTTCATGGGCAAGTATGTAAAAGCCATGTCATTTGAAATGTATTTAATATGTGTGACATGTCCTCACCATTAATTCTTTGACATGCTAGTTAAAAAATGAGTAACTTGATCCAAAAAAAATAGGTTGAGGGCCAAAATTATCCTCAAAATAGAATAAGGGCCAAAATGACAAAAAGTGTAAACGTTAAGGGTTAAAATTATCCTTATGCCTAAAAATAAAGTAAATGAAAAGTATGAAATCCTCACCAAAATCAAACCCATTCATTTCCCTTTGCATTTTCCCTCGTCACTATAATGAAACTCATTCATTTTTTCTTCTTTTTTTTTTCCAATTTATCTCTATTGTTTTTCTTATTTTTAACATTGTTAGTTGTTCCAGCTCTTTGTAATGATATTGATAAAATAGCTTCTTCTTTTACAATTATAAGAAAAATAATATTTTGAATTTTGTTTTTGATATTTTTTTATTTTTCATTTTGCAGAACTCTAAATTTTTTTACAGAATTTGTGAGCTGAGGTAAGTTTTAATTTTATTTTTTTAAATATAGTGTTGTCAATTTATAAGTATTAGCCTTTTAATTAAAAAAGTGCAAAATAGATAAAAAAAAAAAGTAAAGAAAATATTGTTGCATGTAACATAGTTTTATATTGTCTAAGTTCTACTTCTTGTATTATCTAGAAATAAAAAAAACAGTAACATAAAGAGTAAATAAAACATTTTTGCATGTAATTTACAATAATAATACCACAAGTTCTGGTTTTTAGTTTTTTAGGAAATTTGAAAAATAGTAATTAAAATTTATTATTTAAAAGTTTACTAATTTAAGTATCTTAATTTAATAATACAATAAAACAGGTTTTGGTATTCAGTATGGATCGATCTTGGATGTACAATATTGATAGGCTAATAGATGGTCATACTATTAATCCTGATTTTGAGCGATCACTGTTAGAATTCATCACATTTGCATTAAGTAAGCCAAGATTTGCGGATTGAGGAAATATTAGGTGTCCATGTAATCGACCTAAATGCAGAAATAAAAGTTTTGAGATCCAGAAACGGTTAAAGTTCATGTGATCACTGAAGGGTTTGTTCTGTATTATTACAATTGGGTGCATTATGGAGAGCCACGTTATTCTCTTAATGGTTACTATAACCATATGACGAGTTCTAATACTCCAGTTCCAGAGTATGCATATGATCCGTGTGGTAACAATCATGAATCCAGTGAGGTAGATTGTTGGTCCTGAATTAAATGCATATATGACAGAAGATGATCAACCACTGATTGCTTCGACGCATATGTTGTACAATAGACTTGGTGCTTTTTCTGAACCAATATGGCCTGGTAGCAATGAGTCCGAGTTATCAATGGTTTTGAACTAATACACTTGAAAGCACAGTATAAGATTCCTAATGCATGCTACGATGACCTTTGTCGGATAATGCAAAGGTTAATGCCCGAAGATAATGTCATGCCAAAAAACATTTATGAGACGAAGAAGTTGGTTTGTGATATGGCTTTTCCTCCCTTATGATTTAGAGGAGGTTTTTAGAGACGACTACCTTGTTTATTAAAAAAAATTAAAATTAATACCGCACTTTAAACATATAATATACAAAAAAAAATAACTTAGATAATACTTCTTGAAATTACAATTTATTACTATCGATTTTACTAAAATTTTAAAAAATAAACAAAGAGATAATTCTTTTATTTTTTTATTTGATAATTTTAAAAAACTACTTTTTTTTCAAAAAAGAATTTTTAATTTGTGACGGAACATGTGGACCTGTCACAAATTTCTGACAGATTCGTGTATTTCGTCACAAATTTGTGACGGGTCCACATGTTCTGTCACAAATTTTAGACCTTTTCCCGCCTCCCTTCAATTTCTCTCTATTAAGACATAAAATTTCAAACATACCCGCTTTTTACCCTAATTTTCTCCTATTTAATCCTTTCTAAACTCATTTTTCTTTCATTTCTTTCTTCTCATTTTATCTCTTCTTATTAACTTTTTTTTTCTTATCAAAAGTTCTTCTCTTAGTTCCATCTTCTCTTTTATTATCATTTATCAATATTGATGTAAGTTTTATTTTTTATTCTATGTAATTTTTTTATATTTACTATGTTTATTATACTATCTTTATTTAATCATTAACATCTTTCATTATATTTTGTAGGTTGCTTGGAAATTTTTAAATGATAACAATTATTTAGTATGTAAACTTTGTATTTTGCTCTTTTTTATTGTTGAATATTGTATTTTTCGTGTATAGTGTACAACCATATATTCATATTTGTTGGAAACATTGAATTGTGAAATATATGTAGTAAATCCATATTTAATCTTAGCTCATATGGTGAATTTAATTTTTTTATCATATCTTATTATTTTCTTATTAAGGCTATCAAAATAGAATATGAACTTGTTAGTAGTGTTATTATTCTCTGATTTTTCAAATTAAGGTAATTATTGAATTATATTAATAATTAGTTTTTGCTACATTAATTAAATAAAAAATTGGATTTATTATATTTTTGGAGGGAATAGAAATTTTTTTAGGTAGAATACCAAAAATATTTCCCTCTTTTTTTTTAATTTAAGATTTTAATTTCCGACGGAATAGATATAATCCATCGGTAATTGAGAAATTCAGATTTTTATATTTTTTAATATACCGACGAAAAAGATACGTTCGTCATAAACATAAAGTATTATATATATATATATATATAATTTTTGACGGGTTTTAAATGTTCCGTCAGCAATATACTGATTGATTTTCGTCGATAAACTCCTTACGGACTACTTTATTCCCTCGGAAATGTTGGTTTCGACCAGCATTTTGCTGACCGCTCTCTTCCCTCAAAAATTTCGTTAATAATATCAAATTTCGTCATAAATTCCCTCAGAAATTCCATCAGCAATCAAACATTTTTTTTTTGTAATAACATGTGTAAGGGACGAGATTTAACATGGTTCGACTTTGCCTACCTCCAAGGATGAGAGAAGCGAACAATCCACTATCAACATAGAGTACACGAAGTACAAATACATGATACCCTAATGTATCCCATGACCCAATATATATATGGAAAATACTTTTATACACAAGTCTTTTAATTTTAGGTTGTGGTTTACACAAGCCTTTTAATTTAAGGGTTTAGAGATTTAGGTTGTGGTTTAGGGTTTAAGTTGTAGGATTTAGAATTTAAGGTTTAGGGTTAGAATTTAAAGTTTAGGGTTTATGGTTTAAGGTTTAGGGTGTTAGGGCTAGAGATTTAGGTTTTAGATTTTATAGTTTAAATATGAAAGGTTGTGCAGCTTGTGTATCAAAATATAACCCTATATATATATATATATATATCAGAACCTGATGTAACTAAAACACCCTTCTCAATGTTCTTACAATACTTATCTCTACAATATATCTACTATAGTGGCAGAGAACCTAAAAATGATTAGGTCTCTCCAAAGTAATTTTCTGTCATAGAATTTTTGTCTCATAATTTTATAGGTTAAACTCTAGTCTATATTTATAAACGCAAATACTTGATCACCAATAAACTTTATTTAATAAGATCTCTTATCTAATATAGATATTTAATTACAATAATATCTAACTTAATTACCAATTAGAATCTGAGTTAAAATATAACAAAAAAATATATTTTTAAAATTTTTATTATATATTTTTATCTTCGTATTGTTGAAGTACATTTTATTATTTTGGACGTGCATCTTATTTATAGTTGACATTTTAAAATTGTTGGATGATCATGCTTATATGAATTATGAAAAACTAAGAATTTAAGACTTGAATTTTAATTCAATTACAATTATAATTACAATAAATATAATTGTATAATTATAATCAAAATCCATAAATATTATGTATAAATAGAATTAGAATAAATACATTTATATAATTACAATCAAAATCAATCATTATAATTGACAAATGAATAATTAAAATATTACCTATTCTTAAAAAGTGTTTAGGTTTTTCTTTGCCCAGTGCCGCAACTTTTTTGTATTTGTTTTTTTTGGCCGGTGGCCTGCAACCAGTTTTAGTATTGGTTGTCGACCACCGAGTTCATTATTTTCATATTTTTTAATATTTTTAATAAGAATCTCTGTTTTTGTGGCACGTGTTTTCTCTGTCTTTGTGGCACACTTTTTCTTTGTTTTTGTGGCTCGTTTTATCTATCGTTTTGACATGATTTCAGCATACCTTAGCAATCATTTGGTGCTCATACAGAGATTTTCACGGTGCTAGTTTCTGATTTTGATTCTGTCGGTGGTCATAGAAAGATAGATCTCCACTCGGTTGATTGTTGTTTGTCGATGTAATTAGACTTAGGTAACGGAACAATCTGCCTGATAGTTTGGTTTGCTCACCACTCCTTTTTTATCCCATAAAGCGTCTCATTTGGATGGAGACAATGAGATTCAGGAAGACTTCTGAATTTTTTCGGTATGCTAATATCTATGTAATTATTTACTTTTTTCACCTTTAAGTTTTGTATGAGATTTTGATGGACTAGTCCCCATTATTCTCCATTATGGATGCATTGTATTTAGAATATTTTTCCACAATTATTAATAAAATTCAGTTATCATTGTCAAAAAATTTGACAAATAAATAAATTGGTAACCGAAATGTATCTAAACCTAAATCAAAAGAATCTAAACATAATCCATGTACGATGAGATTTAAACAAAAATAAATTTTGAACTCATAAATGAATTAATCACTTTTGATTAAATTAATTAATTAATTAATTAAAATATTTTTAATTGATTAATATTAAATAATTCAATTTAGTAAACACTGAAACCAAACGACAATTGGATTAATTTAAGTAATTACTATCGGATTTTAATTTTAATCACGTCCCGTTTTGTTTAAGCCGACCCATCCCAAAATTGGATTCTTGTGAAGTGTAATATGTTAGGGTGACGGTTGTTGCTACACGGTAGACTACTTGGTAGTCATTTTCAAACCCATTTCTAATGTTAGTTTTTGTAATGATTAATTTCAGTTAGATCATAACTATATTTAAAAATAAAATAGAATCATTAAATTAGGCGATTAAATTGAGATCTACTAATTAGCCTAGTGACTAAAGATGCTTATCTTGTCCATCTTGTATGAGTTCGAATCCTAGTATAGAAATATAATGCCTCACTATTTAATCAAAAATTAGGTGATTAAACTTAAATTGATTCTATTATTAACATTTATTTTACTTATTTAATGTTTATAAGTTTTGAGTATTAAATATTAAAAAAACACTTTGATACACAATCTTGTGTTTAGTTTACACAAACCTTTAATTTTAAGGTTTTAAAATTTTAGGTTATAATTTAGGGTTTAGATTGTAGGATGTAAAATTTAAAATTTATAGTTAGAATTTAATGTCTAGGGTTTAAGGTTTAGGTTTTAAGATGTTAGAGCTAGAGATTTAAATTCTAGATTTTATAACTTAAACTTGAAGGACTATGAAATTGTTTTTACATAACTTGTGTATCAAAATATAACCCATAAATATTTATAGTTCAAAATCTTATATTTCATATGTATATTTTATCAATCTACCAGGAAAAAATTATATAAAATATAAAAATAGTGGGTCGAAAGCTGAAAAAAAAGGAGTTGAAAAGCTTAAAACACACCGATATCAATAACACGACCAACATAATATGATACTGAATTTAGAATGGATTTCGATGGTTTCTCTCGCAGTATTTTTCCACATGCTCCATCTTTCTATGACCCTAGAAGTGTCGTACAGTATCTTATCAAAATTTTCCATTAAGAACTCTAAAAACCAGACTTTTTTTTTTCTTCAAATTTTGTATCCTCATAAGCCATCCAAAGAAGACAGGCTTATACTACTACAAGTACAACACACCATTTGTATCTGAAGAAATCAATCCGTATATGTTCCATGCATGTGTCAACAGATAAAATGCAAACCCATTAGATTTTATGCCAAAGTAAAATTGGAGCTAGTATTTTTGAGGGACCATCTAGAGACAGACACCCCTCAGTGCAAGCACAAGATGCAGCACAAAGCCACCCTCAATATAATAGTCGCGTGCTGTCTTGTCGTTTGCAAGTTGCTTCCCGGCATATATAAGCCAGCAAGTGTAACAAGTGGTCAAAACATTTGGGTTTAAATTAAAATGGCAAGATGACTCAAAACATTCATCAAATTGGCAAAGTCAGAACCAGAGCACTATGGTCATGATCTTAATCCAAGACTTGGACAGTCAAACATGTCATTCGGACCTGATACATGACCCTATGACCCTATGACCCAATCATGTTTTACCTCTTAATAACCAGGGAATCCAAACTATGAGCTACCTTCCTGATTAATTTGGCACAAAATATCTAAATAAAGAATAAACATGTATACGAAAAAGTAGTGCAATAAAGTCCTGATTGAAAAGTAGTACCCCAAGAGATCATATTAGACAATGGAAAATAATACATTAAGGATTTCAAATCGCAATAATAATGCAAAAGCATGTCACTAATCAAATAAATCCTAGAGATGCATTCAGTAAAACAGAGAAGACCAAATTGGGTACCTTTGCTGAACTGGAGAAATTCCTTCTTTCTCTTCAACCCGTTCCTTAATATGGTTGGTTCAATCTCAATTTCAATTTCTTTCCCAGTAAGAGTCTTCACCTTGATGGGTTCGGCCATCTTCCAGTTGCTTACCTGCAAAAATCAACCTCTGCTGATCAGGAGGGATGCCTTCTTTATCCTAGAAAATGTAATCCATGGTCAGTAATCATGAACAATGCCCTCTTGGTAGAGTACAAATAGATGAAATTAAAACAGCAGAAAATCAAAGGAGAGATACTTTGGGAGAGTACAATTTACAAATAGTGTACGAATATTTGCATCTCCTCCTTGGTTTTCAATAACTACAAAAACAGTAAGGCAAGACAAAAAAAACATTACTTCTCTAGTAACATGAATTTTCGAAGACGGAAACGAGATTGAGAAGCCATTTTTACCTGCAAACTTCCCGAATTCCGAACGAACGGATCACTGACAACTTTATGATTGGACTGTGGAGACATCCCAGCTAGTTATTATACTTCTCAGATCGGGTTTCGGACTCTTTTTTGGGCCTCCATCCATTTTTTTTTGTTGATCTGAAAAAACTTAAATGAAAAAGAAGTGCTCAAAGATATTTCTTTTAAATTTTAAGCGTTTAAAGTATTTTTTTATTAAAAATAAGTGCTTAAAGCTTACACCGTTGTAATTTTAGTTGTCTAGCTGGACTGGAGTAGATTTTATGCCCAGCCGTTTACCTCTTAGTGATAGCACCCGCAGTGAGGAGATTAGTCACTGTTATCGGAGGTGGATACATTGGCTCAAACAAAAAAAAATTGTTAATCAATCAATGCTTAACACTTGTGCTCATGGGCGGCGATCTTCTGCGGAAGTGAAGACGATTTGAGAGTTTGGGAAATTTTAAGGATTTGGGGATTGTTTTGTAAAAATTGAGAATTTTCAAGATTTTCTGAAAAATTAATTTTTTGTGTAAAAAAATGTTTTAAGCTTTAATTTTGAAAAAAATAAAATAAACAAGTCATGTGTCATGAATTGATTGATTAACAAATTTTTTTAACTCCCCTTAACGATCAGGCACCTACAATTACAACGTGTAAACTTTAGGCATCTATTTTTAGCAAAAAATACTTTAGGCACCTAAAGTTTAAAAGAGGTATACTTTGGGCACTTATTTTTCATTTAAACCAACTGAAAATAATTTAGTTTTTAATTATTAATTTAGTCCCTCTATTATATTGATATTCATAATTTAATCTTCTACTTTAATTTGGCATAAGTAGTCCTTTTACTTCTATAATATTATTAGTAGGTTTAAATTGTTAACATCGTTAAATACTTAACAATGTTATTATTGGACATTTGTCTTTTTAAAAATTATGAAATGCATTCAAAGTTTTTTATTTTTTTGTGAAAACTCTAATTTTATACTCTTTGAATGAAGCATTTTCTTTCAATTCCTAATGATGGAGACGTGGAGAAGAAGGAGACGAGTTATACATTTTGATTTCACGATGATCGAATGGTGTGGATTGTATATAAAAGTGGTTTGAGGTCTTAGTGAGTTTTGATATTTTTGGTTGAGTTTCATGAGTTTTAGATAAATTTTAGAAAAAAATCTAAATTGATATAGTAGAAGGAGACGATGAGGTAAGTTCGTTGATGTCTTGAGTGGTCAAAGAAGACGTTGAAGAACGATGATTCTGATAATGATATGACACAAAGATGAAACTATACAAGTTTCATTTTTAAGGGAAAAGATAAAATCAAAAAGAAAATGATGTAGATGACACTAGGTTGCCACATCAACAAAAACACAATCCATGTCAGCACAAACACATGAGTGACCAAAATATGAGTAATTTAAAAGTTAAATGATCAAATTTAAATGTTTTAAAGTTTAGTGATCAAAATAGGAATAAGAAAAGCATTTAGTGATGTAGTTTATTTATAAACACAAAATTGAATTTTTAGCGCAGGAATGACCAAAACATGAGCACTTTAAAAATTAGGTGATCAATTTTTTTTTTTTAAATTAATGATCAATGTTGGAGTAAGAAAAATGTTCTGTGATGAAATTGCAATTTACTCGTAATTTATTTATAAACACGAAACTGATTTTGGCCATTGAAAATTTCAACTCTAAATTCCGCATATCGTCATTGAACTTTACTTTTAAACCTATTTTGGTCACTAAAATTTTAAAACGTTCAAATTGCTCACTAAAATTTAGACATTGAACGTTTTTTATCTAAGTATTTTGTTTACCCCTTATCCCCTATTTTAAAATCAAATTCCAACACATTCGCACACCCACCCTTCCAAATTTTGAAGCACATATTGCATGAGTTATGTATTTATCGTCTCCTTTTATCCGATAACGGGGCTAAACAAAAACGCATGATAGAATTACTTCATCTAACTATAATAAGTGATGTCGAGGATGATGTCGACAACGACAATGCCATTTGCAGATATCACTTTGAAGAAGCGAGGCCAGGACTGGTTACTGTTCAACCCAAATTCCAGCAGGGCTGAAGGTTTGATCCATTGACGTTTATAATATTGTTGAATCTAATAGATTCATACGCACTAACCATAATACATGCCCTAGCCACAACCATCTAGACCTTACACAAACACAGCTTCAAACAAACTTTGCATATACATCATCCAATACTACCATCTAGACCTTACACAGTTCTAGCAGGAGCAACCACATGAGATTTATCTTCAGCGGAGCAATAAACAAGAATAGAATCTGTAGCACTTACACCTACAAAAGGCCGATAAAACTAAAACTTTATCGCAAATTAAGTAGCAAAATTATCAAACTAAAGGTAACAATGCGTCACCAAAAATACCTGAGGCTACACGAAAAGTAGGAGGGACAACAGCCAAGCTCGCGAAAGCAGTGGTCCCAACAACACCAGTCGTAATCACATCAGAGGAATTGCCAAGCTCGAATGAATTAGGTGGAACATCGCAACTTAAACCAGGTAAACCTAACATCTGGTAACCCCATGTAATCACTAATTTTGTCCGGATTATTATATTAGTTTATTATTATTTATTTTATTTTCGGTTTATTATTGTTTATTTGATTTCAGCTTGCTAGTATTATTAATATTATTAATATTACTATTACATATAAAAAATCAAAAAAAATAAAAAAACAACATTAAATAAAATAAAAACAACCCAATAATGTCAGTCCAATTATTATTAATACAACCCAATACCATTTAAAGACCCAATAGGCCCGATAATCCCAAACTAATCCCTAAAACCCTAATTTGATAACACCATTTTTTCCATTGCAGCAGCCAAAATCTGACCGTTGGACCAGATCTGATCCAACGGTTCAGATTAAAAGGAGAGCCCTTTGATCTGCCCCCATGCGTGCGTGTTCCCCACCAGACGGTCGGCTTCCATCACGCGCCCACGCGCTCGAACCTTTCGGCTCCCCCGTCCACGTGGTGTCGTCGCCGGATATTGCGCTGCTCTCCACCGGCTCTCAACCACCGGGCATGCAATCAACAACAACAAAAAAAATAATAATCAAATGTCAGATCTAGTCTCAAATCAACAGTGTAGAATATTTTTTATATGTTTGTACTACTTGTATCTCGGATTATATATATATCCGAACAAATCCTTATCAAAGAGAAGATTACCAGTGATGAATCAATAAAAAACAACAAAAAAAACCTCAAACTTTAGAGGTAAAAAAATATTTTCTTTATTTTTTACTTCGCATCTGAAACAAAAAAATAAAGAAAAATAATAATACAAAGTTTAGGATTTACCCATTCAGATCTCGGGCCGTTGGTGCATCCATCGGCCGATGATGTTTCGTATTCTGGTGACAAACCCTTCGACTCTTCGGTCGTATTGGGGTGAGCTGGTAAAAAGGAGTCTTGAAAAAGTTTTTATTGGTTCTGTTTTAAAAAAATATGTTTTTTCCAGATTCCGACGTCGATGAACGGCGGCACACGGCTGGAATCTGGAAAACGTGAGGCGGGGCACGGAGACGGTGATGAATGTCGTTCACCTTATTTCAGAGGATATAAAAGGGGTTTTCGTTTTTTTGAGATTTTGGGTTAAAATATTTAAAAAATGAGTGGTATTTATATCACCGGTTAAAAACAAATGGGAAAATTAAAATTTTTAAATCCCTCCGTCTCTAATTATTTTGCTACGCATTCCCCTTAGTTTTCCTTTCTTTCGTTTTAGTCACTGATTTCAAATGGGTCTTGTTTCTGTCTAATTTTGTCCCTATATTTTGGTTTTAATTCATTTTAGTCTCAAGATCTTTGGGTAACTTACCCCTTTTGTCCCTCGTTTCGTTTGGATTATTTATTTTGGCAGCCCTTATTTTACTGTTTTTTTTTATTTATTTATGGACATAGTTGTTTATTTTGTGATTAGTTGGTCCCTTGCTTTATATATGTATATATTATGTATATATATGTTTAATATATATATGTTATAATATTATGTGTATATATATGTATATTATATGTACATATTTGTATTATCGTTAGTGTATTGTATATATTATCATTATCTTATAATATAAGTTATGTGTTATATATATACTTTAATATATTATATTGTTTTATGTATTACCTTTTTTATATATATGTTGTAGATTATATATTTTACTATATTTATTATCTTTATATATATTTAATATATAATATATGTTACTGTTAATTATATATATTTTTATATCTATATATTATGTTTATGTTTTTATACATATACGATTTTTACATGTGTATTTTATATGTATGTATTTTATGTATATATTATTATATGTATGTATATACCATACATTACGTTTTTATATGTATTAGTTCATATTATATTATATATTACATTAAATATTTATGTATATTATAATGTTTTTACTTATGTATATACTTTATATGTATTATGCATATTATATATGTGTATTTTTATGTGTCGTTTTTTATACGTTTTACATGATAATATGTATTATATATTGTATGTTTTATTTTATTTTATAGTATTTAATGATCATATGTATTTTAATTGTGTTTATATTTATTTGTTAGCTTTTTTATATTGCACATGTTTTTGTCATCTCATTGTTTTTTAAACCTAGTTCTCATTCCGGTATTTTAATGGGAGTATCATTCTGGTCTCCGGGTGTCATCTCCTTTGGTACCGTGAATCGAAATATTTTTAAATTGTCATTTTAAGTTTTTTAAAATAAATTAAATTTTAATTATTTTTAATGAATACGATATGAACCCTATAGATACCAATTTTTTGGCGTAGCGGGGTGCCAACCCTTTCCCGTGCGTAACCGACTTCAAACCCAATTCGAGTCTCTGATTTTATTTTTGGTGTCCGGTCTACCTTATTCAAATGACCGGTGGCGACTCCTATTTTATTCCAAAATACAAACATTTTTTTTAAATTTCCCACTTTAAACATTTTCCAAAAATTTTCGAACAAAAAAAGGGAAACTTGTTATTCCATGTAATTTTTTAGTCGCTACAGCTTGGCGACTCCGCTGGGGACGCATTTAAAAAAAAGAAAGTCGGGTCTTAATCGGGTTTGTATCGTATTTAGTAATAATAATTAAAATTTGATTTAATTTTTTTTATCTCCATACGTTAGTTTTAGAACCCTTAAGTGTGAGTGATTACTTCGCTTCGTGGGGTGTTCACCTCCGTATAGTGTTGTAATTCACTTCCGGAATTCGATCCTTATATTTCGTGGGGTTTTCACCCCCGTATGGTATAAGAGTCGTATTCCCTCGAATCAATGTCCGAAAGACAGTTCGAGTAATGTTTTCTTTAAGAACCGAACATCATATAGTGAACCATAGAGCTCACCCTGTAGAGCCACACTGTTATGCTGCTCGTTTAGTGATAACCCTTTTTAGGCTTTGTTGGATTTATTTGTTTTTGTTTTTATTTTATTTGTTTTAATTATTTTTTCTATTATAATTTAATTTATTCGACTATTTTGTCAATATTAACTTTTTTTTGTTTGTTTGTTTTTCCTCTCTTTTCTTTGCATTTATTTTTCGCATCACATCATAACATGGTGTTGATTCAAGAATGGTCCAATTTAGAAGACATTCGAGATAAGAGAGAGGTCTGTGATGTCGAGAGCAATAATGATACAGTATCGAATTGGGCCAAACGAAGACTGATTGGAAAAAGACAAATTGACAAGGAGACAAGCATAGGGGCAGGGACGACACATCTTTGATGCAGAGGGGGATCCTTATCGAGGCTAGTGGGGGCATGATCCCAAAAAGTTCGAGATTTTACATTTAACCTTTTGAAAAGTTTTAGAATTTAATTTGGCCCCTTTAAAATTTTTTAAAAATTATTATATTTAAATTTTTTAAATACTTTCAAATTAAATTATTTTTATTTTTTAAAAAAAAGAAGGGGTCTTGACAAATTTTGTTTTAAAATAATTAATTAAACTCTTACATTTTATGAAGATTTTAGATTAAATCCTTTGGAAAAGAATAAGCCTTTGAAAACTTAAAAGTAAGCCCTTAGGTGCCATCGTGGATTCTCCAAGCATTATGAGAGAACCGACAAAGACACCTATTAGACCGGAGACGAGGCTAAAATGAGGAACATGAGCTTTGCCTCATAAACTCAATATCTCAAGAAAATGAGCCAAGCGTTATCTGTAATTCATTATCAGCTTCTTGCAGTCAGACCTCTTCTCCGTTAAACGAAAATCTCTCTAAGGACTATTCGTGAATCAACACCTCATTGCATTCATTACATTGCATATTCATTTGTTAGTTCCTTATTTATCTTGTCCATATTGTATATTGCATTCATTCTATGAAAGTCAAATTAATTATAGAAAACCCTCATTTTCAGAGAAAGTCTAAAATGCAATCATTTCGTGCTCGTACAACACACGTTCTCAAACAAGAGTTATAGAAGAAAAATTAGCTAGTGTTAAGAGGTCGCAAAAAGAGATTAAGGGCCACTTGGGAACTATCGAGCAAAGAATCGAGCGATCTCAAGATAAAATTATAAACCACATTGCCACACTATTGGAGGTAAGGGAGACAGGGAATACCCCAGCTACAAATGACAATATCAACGTGTAACACTTAGGTGGGAACTCATCTCACACTAAGGCATCACCGGAGGGATCAGTTTTGAAGAATGCCCAAGCAGCCTGTAGCGATGTCCGTTTCGCTAAAAAAACAGGGTTTCCGAAGTGTTTGTGGTTTTTCGGGTATTAAAATATTTATCCCGTGGGGTTTTAAAAACCACATTTTAATTAGAAATTGGAGTCTCCACCGGCCATTTAGGTAGGCCAGACACCATAAAATCAGAGATTCAAAAACTTTGGGTTCGGGAGTCGGTTACGGATGGGGAAGGATTAGCACCCCCACACCGCCAAAAATTGGTACTTTAATAATTACCGATTTATTAATATTAGATTTTCGGATTAAAGTGACGATTAATTTAAAATTTGGTTATAATTGCGAGTAAATTTTAAAAGCCCAGTTATCCGAGAGCAAACGCCCAACCACTATCACTACGCCTGATACTGGCCTGTTTGCGCTCGGATAAAAGAGCACCGCATTGACATTATATATTCCATTATGCAAACTTAGTGAGCAAAATATAAAATAGGGCAAATAATTTAAATACAATACAAATAAATATTAACATAATAGAATACTAATCTAACATAAATAAAATACCAATCTAAAACATACATACATAAATATTAATCTAACTCATAAATAAAAACAACTTTAACATAAATAAAATGCTAACATTCATAAATATTAATCTAAAACACAAATACATATTAATCTAACACATAAATAAAAACGAATCTAACATAAATAAAATATTAATCTAAAACATAAATAAACATACAAACTAAAAAATAAGAATACAATTTTTAAATAACTAATACTTCATTAAATTATGAAAATTACAACACAAATAAAAAGGAAAGAAAATATACCTAACTAGGAGCTCAAATGACGAACCCCGACTGAACCCCACCAAGATCTACCACGACCTCTCCAAAAATATTAACTCGACCGGACCTAAAATAAGACCCCGATCGAATGTTGGATCGAACCAATTGGGGCCGAGGGCACTGCCCCCAACCTCGGCTATCCTTGCGGCCGGCCATGGCTCTCACGAATTGGGTTCCAATTTATTTGCCAAATTGTTGGCAATTTTGGGCGTGATCCTTTGGCTGCCCCCATGCCTTGTATTTATAGGCAGGGGTAAGGTTGGGGGTAAGACGTGGAGCACCCTGCTCCATGCAATTTCTTTTTTTTTACTTTTTAATTTTTTAATTAATAATAATATTTTTATTTTTTTTTTTTTATTTTTATTTTTATTAATTTTATATTAATAATATTAGTAAAATAATACTAATAACACTAAAACCCGGTCAAAATGAGTGATTACAGTTGCCCCTCTTTGCTTGTTCTTGTGAAACGAGGACAAAGCAAAGATCAAAAACACTCATTTTGACCTGCTTTCTTGTCTTTGGCTTCGGAATCACGTGTTCTTCTAGAACTCTCCGCTCTTCCTTAGCTGAATCTTCAGGCTTGTAAGCTCTTCCTATATAGAACTTCGTCACCTTCCGATCTTGGAGCTATAGGCTCTTCCTACATAGAACCCTTCACTCTGAAACCTCGAGTTATGAGTCCCTCCTATATAGAACTTTTCATTCTAAGACGGTAAAGCTTGGAGTCCTTCCTATATAGAACTCTTCACCTTCAACGCTGGTTTCTCCTATATAAAACCTTCTGCGTCACAGACGGATTCTTTCGTCTGGAGTTCTTCCTATATAGAATTGTTAGTCTTCAAACCCTGGAGCCGCAAGTCTTTCCTATATAGAACTCTTAGCTTCTGAAATCTCAGAGTTACAGGTTCTTCCTATATAGAATCTTTCACTCTAATACAGTAAAGCTCAGAGCCCTTCCTATATAGGACTCTTCGCCTTCAACACAGCGGGTTTTCCCTACATAAAACCTTTTGTGTCATGGGTGAATTCCTTCAGCTGGGAGTTCTTCCTATATAGAACTGCTAGTCTTCACCCTAGAGCCGCAAGCTCTTCCTAAAACTTTTAGCTTCTGAAGCCTCGGAGCAGCCTATTCTTTCTATATAGAACCTCTCGCTGCGGGGGCTTGAAAATACAGGCCCTTCCTATATAGAACCTTCATCTTCGAATTTTTCTTTTATCTTTTTTCCTTTTTCTTTTTTTCTTTTTCCCTCTTTTTCTGCTCTTTTTTCTTTTTCTCTCTTTTTCTTTTTTATCTTTTTTTTTCTATCTCATTTTCTTTCTCTCTCTTTTTTACAAGGCTGTTGATATCTTTGGACTTACGCTACTAAGGCTGCCAGAATCTTTCTTCAATTTGAGGATTCACGCCAAAAATGGCTACTGATCTTTCTTCAAATTTGGGGACTCACGCCGAAAATGACCGCCAAACCTTATTCAAATTTGGGGACTCACGCCAAAAATGGCCGCCAAACTTTCTTCAATTTTGGGGCTCACACCGAAAATAGTTGCCAAACCTTCTTCAAATTTGGGGACTCACGCCGAAAATGGCAGCCAAACCTTCTTCAAATTTGGGGACTCACGCCGAAAATGGCCGCCAAAGTTTCTTCAAATTTAGGGACTCACGCCGAAAATGGCTGCCAAACTTTCTTCAATTTTGGGACTCACGCCGAAAATGGCTGCCAAACCTTCTTTAAATTTGGGGACTCACGCCGAAAATAGCCGCCAAACCTTCTTCAAATTTGAGGACTCACGCCGAAAATGGCTGCCAAAATTTCTTCAAATTTGGGGACTCACGCCGAAAATGGCTGCCAATCCTTCTTTAAATTTGGGGACTCACGCCGAAAATGGCCGCCAAACCTTCTTCAAATTTGGGGACTCACGCCAAAAACGGCCGCCAAAGTTTCTTCAAATTTAGAGACTCACGCCGAAAATGGCTGGCCGCCAAACCTTCTTCAAATTTAGGGACTCACGCCGAAAATGGTCGCCAAACCTTCTTCAAATTTGGGGACTCGCGCCGAAAATGGCCGCCAAAGTTTCTTCAAATTTGGGGACTCACGCTGAAAATGGCTGTCAATCCTTCTTCAAATTTGGGGACTCACGCTGAAAATGGCCGCCAAACTTTCTTCAAATTTAGGGACTCACGCCGTAAATGGCCGCCAAACTTTCTTCAATTTTGGGACTCACGCCGAAAATAGCCGCCAAACCTTCTTCAGATTTGGGGACTCACGCCAAAAATGGCCGCCAAACCTTCTTCAAATTTGGGGACTCATACCAAAAATGGCCGCCAAACTTTCTTCAAATTTGGGGACTCACGCCGAAAATGGCTGCCAAAGTTTCTTCAAATTTGGCGACTCACGCCGAAAATGGCTGCCAATCTTTCATTTCTTTAGTAAATTCTTTGACAATTCTTCAAATAACTGTCTAAAAATTTACATGTCTCTATCTATATGATGCATGCAACGTCGTGCTTTCTTTTTCTTCTTCTCTTTTCTTTTTTTCTATTTTTTCTTCTTTCTTTTCTCTCTTTTACCTCTTTCTTCTTCTTATTCTCTTTTTATCACCGTTTTTCTCTCACTATATTTTCTTTCTTTTTTTTATTTCCTCTCTTTTTCTGTTCGCTCTCTTTTTGTTCTAAAGTCTTGCACCCTGAAAGGTCTCTCCTTAGATTTCTTCATCTCTTTACTTCTTCACTGTATGCTCTTAAATCCTTATTTGATCAATCACTTTTAATCTAGATTAACATGCTTTCAAACCTTTTATGCAGAAGGCTTTCTTGTTTTTTGGGTTATCACTCGTCTTCATAAATGATCTTCTGGTTCTTATATTATTCTTGTAAGAACCCTTGTCATCTTCTTCGCTTGGCGTTGCCCCATTCAACCACGGGCTCTACTGCTTTGAATTTTTTGACCCATCATACAGAGCCTTGATCTATTTCTAGTCACCAGAGTGAGCCAAAATGCTTCCATCCCCTGAGCTCATCCTTGATCTTCTCGTAACATTTCGACAGGAACTAACTCTCGGTCCCTATGCTTTAAATCTCATCATCAATCATTTTTAAAGTAATGCAAAAGGCAATTTACTTATGTTTATTTCAAAAAAATAATGATTGTTTGAAAAGATAGCAATCATTTTGAAAATCACAACTTGGAGGGGATACCAAACATTTTGAAAACATTGTTTGGGACAAATGGTAAACATCCTCTCCTTTTTTAAGGACCAAACATTTTTTTTTAAAAATTAATGTTTGGAGAATGGTAAACAAAATTCGAAGTGTATTGCCAAACATTTTTAAAAACTAATGTTTGGGGGAAATGGTAAACATCAAAACTTTGGGAGAAAATGTCAAACCTTTTAAAACATGTTTGCCCCCTAAAATATCAAACACCATAGCACATCTGCTTCAAATTGCCAGAGATCAACTCTAATGAAGCGCATATTTAGAAGATCTTGACCATTGTGGAGATATACGCCAATGTATAGTTTCTTCTGGTCTAATAGGCTTTTGAGAGGAACAACCCTACCTAGTTTCTACCCCGTTTAAGGTGGCTCTCTTAATCTCACTATCTCACCATGCCCCATCCTTCCCTCATTTGGGTGTCGATCAAACACTTCGAAGCTTGATGTTCCTTGAAGCAAAGTTAACCCTTATAGGCGGAATGAAATCTGAAGACATTCTTATTCAACTTGGATATCTATGGATGACCAGAATGGTCTTCGGGGGCTTGTAATGTAGGCCTTTGGTTTATGGTTAAGTGAAACAGTATTTTTGTACTTGTGTAACTTGGATATGCCCATTATTCCTTCCCTTTTTTGGATCACTCTAGACTGCCCGTTTTCGGGTTTTCACCCTAGAGTTCATTTCCTTTCTTTTTACTGTTGGCTGTCTTGCATTCTGGCTATATACTGATGTTCGTTTTTTGTTCAATAATGTTTGATCCTCCAATACTCATCGAAACTGAGATTTCTTGAATGAAGGACTACGAATACATTTCTGGGAATTCTTGTGATTGGCACGCCCAGATGAAATGTTATTCTTTCTTTCTTCTTTTTTTTTCTTCTTTTTCACTTTTTCTCTTGGATCGCTCTAGACTGCCCATTTTTAGGTTTTCACCCTAGAGGTCACTTCCTTTAGTGTATTTTGGTTGGATATTGATGCCACCAGGCTCAGGCAGACTACTCTTTTTCTTCATTTTTAGGATCACTCTAGACTGTCATTTTTGGGTTTTCACCTTAGAGGTCATTTCCTTTTTCAAAATTGGCAATCTTCGGGCCGACTTGTCTTGACTTGGCTTCAATTCGAGCTTTTATACTAATTTTCAAAACTGATATTTACTTGAAATATGGATTCCTTGTGTCTCTTACTCATAGTTGAAGTCTCGTTCTTGTATTGTTTGATATGTGTGTGAAGCATATACAATATTTTTTCTTTCTTTTTCTTTTTTCCCTTTTTTTCCTTTTTTTTCTTCATTTTTTTCTCTCTCTCTCTCTTTTTCTTTTTCTTTTTTTCTTTTTTTCTTTTTTTTATTTTTTGTTTTAGACTGCCCATTTTGGGTTTTTAGCCTTGAATCTCTTTCTTCTTATTCGAGTCTATAAATGTATCCTCGAATCAACACGTATCTATACTGGGTATTGATGCTATCTTCCGCTCGAAGTTAATTGCCTATCTGCAGCTCTTCTGATGTTTACTCGATCTGGGTTGCTTCGGCCTTCTGATTGCCATTTATCTTCTTTTTTTTTGTTTTTCATTTGGACATATCCTTGATTTCAACCACTTTCTTCTGATGATTTTCTTATCTTCGTATCCAATCTATCTGGTCTCATCTCTGTCTTCTGGTAAAGTAAAAGAATATCATTCATTGTCAAATTCACATATGTCCTGAGAATGCCTTCAGGGGGTAGAGGTTTAGGGTCAACTCTCGTTTCAATGATCTTAAACGACAAGCGCCTGAGAAGACAAATTCCTAAAATGGGAACTGCCCATTGTCTAAACGCTCACTTTGTTCCTCTGTTGGCCTAAGTAAACTAGCAGATACTCACATTTACAGTATCCCCACAACATTCAATCTCTTCTAAATATATGCAACTTAGAGTTGATCTTTGGATCTGAAGCAAATGTACTGTTGCATTCAAAATTCGAGGACCTGGTATAGAAATGATATATACATATGTCTATTCAAAAATGCGTGTATATGCATATGGGAGAACAAAAACTACCCCATAAAAATAAAATGTTTAATGAATCAAGAATGTAAAAATGCTTTTCTAAATGGAAATGTGATTTTTAATTTTAAAAAATATCTGTTTGGGAGTTTTTTTCTTTCAAAGCATTGAGAATTTCTTTATGAACTGATGGGAAAACCATAGGGACCTCCGGACTACATCTCGAGTACTAACTCATTCCAGTCCTTTGTAGTGTAGGCTTGCCTCTTCTCTTGTTTTTCCATCGCTGGATCAACTCTCTCGTCATGACTCCCTCGTCAACCAACTTCTTGATTTGTTATATTAACGACCCCAAATTTCTTAGTGTCAAGCCCCGTCGCCTCAATATAGAACTCACACATACTGTATGGATCAAAACTGTGAGCAGATGAGCTGGGCGTAATTTTTATCGACCTTGAGGTAAGGTACTAACCCTTAACCAGATGAGGCCATACGTCCGAGATGGAATACTCCAAATATCTCTAAATATGTACTTGTTCGAGGAATTTTTCTCGGTGATTCGGAGGAATCTGCATGTCTTCTTCTCTTACGATTAAGAGAACCTTGAAAGTGGTACCCGTTTATCTCTTTCTTTCCTTCTACTCCTAGGTAGGTCTGGTCTTTAAACTTAGGTCCCGGAGTGCATGTTCGATTCTCTCTGACTGTCATAAAGTCCTCAAAGCTAGCATTCATTTTCCTGAATGCCTTATCAAAGAAGAAATAAGAAAGGTGGCATGTAAGTCACTTTCCTCTTCATCTACGAGTGCACCTGGGTCACTAAACACATACACCTCAAAGCACATTCCTTGAAGCTTTCATCAGGTTTCATCTTTGTAGCCTGGAGATACCGACGACTTGGTGCTAGGTCCAAAGCATATCATATCACGGTAGGTCCTGCTAGACTGTCGGAGAAGTAGTGGATCGGTAATTTTTCAATGCAGCCCTCTATTTTGTACAGAATATGGTCACGTGAATCTTGGGGCATCTTGTTCCATCATCATGTGCAAATCTGGGAATCTTTGGAATCTAGAGGAACGACCAAACCAGGGTTCAAACAGAGCTTTCTTGCATTAAAGGCATCAAACTTCTTTTTTTCTCTCTTTTTTTCTCGAGTCCATCTTCTAACTGCTCGAATCTTGATTTTTAAGTATGTTCAATTCTTTTATTCACGATAAAATTCTAATTGTTCTTTGGATTACCCCCAAAAATTTTATGCAAGGTAATGATAATGATATGTAAAATATGCCATGACTGTACAATGTAATGCAATGCAATGTCATCCTAAAATATAAACATGAATGCAGTAAAGTACTATTCCAAAAGTGATCCCCATAGAATGACGTTCATTGAGGCCAAAAGGTTTTATTATATCAGATATTAGATAATTACAGTTACTGATAAGCTTCAGTGCCTACTTTCTTAACTTCATCCAGTAGTCCGGTCAGCTTGCCTTCGGGGTTCAACACTTGGTCCATATTCTGACTAAGCCTGCCACCTTGTTGAGCTGCCTTACCTGCTCGGGTAATATCGATCTTCGGGCCTTCATCTATCCCATGATTAGTCTTTCGCAGCTTGGAAGTTGTCATTTCCTACTGAAGAGTGTTGGATTGTCATTGCTATGTAGTAAACTTGTTTCCAAAACTCTCGTTAATGGCTAAGTTATTCTGTAGCTCATCTCTAGAGACTATCGTACCTATTCCTAATTTCCTCAAACTTACCTGATAACAGCCTGACTTGATTCTTGCTTGACTAGTTTCTCTTCTTCTAATATTCTGAGTCATCTTTCAACTGGACAACACCGTTCATCTATTCTTTAAAGATGACCCAATCTGATATTCTTAAACACTCAGTAAAGCTTCTGGTGATCATTATGCAAAATTAATTTTATCCAAGTTATCTCTCTCTTATCTAAGCTGGCTTAACTCGAAAGAATATCCCTCTCCTGGGATGCCCCTATCTCCGATCTTCAAATTTAACTCGCTTGAGTGACCCACTTCGGTATTACTCAAACTTTGTCTTGGATATCGATTCTTCCTCAACTTTTGCCTCTGGGTGATTGTTAGCTCACTATAGAATTGGGGAACTCTGTCTTCGAAACCTAAAATTCTCATCGCGATAAGATCTTGAACTCGTTCCTCAGGGCCCCGCAATCCTCAGCATCGTGACCCAAACTTCCTAAACGGTATCTGCCTCTAGCACGTGTGTCGTAATCTCTCGGATAAGACGATTTCTTCGCTAGAGACTTCACAGAGGTAATAAGGCTCTTGTCGATGAATATTAGGAGTAGTTCGGTGTACCTCATAGGAATCAAGATATACTTCTTTTCATTACTTGCTTCTCGGGTTTCTTCTGGACCGAGCTCTATTTTTTGAAAGCCCGAATCAGACATACCTTATGCATGTTTATAGATGTGGATCACAAAAAGGGTTCAATTTATCGTATTTGGCTGGCTTGGAGGTAGAATTCTAACTATCTCGCTCTCTATTCTGATCCTTAATCAGTTCTTCTTTCGGTTCGACGGATCGCTTACCTTTCGTCAAAGTATTCATCTGATTCATCACGTCTTCCCTCTACTTCTTTCAACTCTTGCACTTTACTTTGCTCTTTACCAGTACCGTGTCTCCTTACCGTGTCTGACCTGAAGTCTTCAGATGGTTCCTCTTCTATTGTCTCCGATCTTGTTCTAGGACAAAACCTTGGATCTGTGCCCTCTAATATCTGACCATACGACCCTTTGCCAATTATGAATGATTTCTGATATTTGAGAAACCACTTCGGGAATCAATACCCTATAAATGCGAGAATGTATGCAAATGCGGTGTTGATTCTCGAACAATCTTTGAAAATCTTTCAATAGAGAAAATGTATGTTTGCTAGAACTTAATAATGAATTACAGGTAACAGTTGGATTTATTCTGGAGATCTTGACTTCGAAAAGTAAAACCTGTGTTCCACGTCTCGACGTCGTCTTCAGGATGATGGATGACTTCATCTTCTCCTCTTATTCTATTCCATGGACTCGTGACGTCATGATCTTTATTTTTGTGGCTTCTGAAAATGACATCAACAAGTGCAGGCATAATGCAGACAAGACATTTTCTTTTGTAGATCTGGGTGCAAACGAATAATACGTCTAAACAGAGATGGATTCTATCGGTCCTAGGGGAGTACTTTAAAATTTTTAGGGTTTAAATTAAAATTCTCAAAGATCATTTGGTTTAAAAATTCCCCCTTTTTATTATCAAAAAGTTTTACTTACTTAAAAAAAACTTTTAGGTTTCTTTTTGTTATTATTATTATTCTGAAAGTTTTAGGAGGAAAAAGATTCAAAGAAAAATAATATTTTCAAATTTTTTAAAGGAGTTAAATTAAAATCTTTGAGATTTTTACAAAAGGGTTAAATGTGAATATTTAAAATTGGGGTTCTCGATCCTGACTGAATCTTTTGCGTCACACGTGCCTTACTATCGTACCTTCTTCCTTCTCGATTGGTCTTTTCTCGACCTAACTTGATACTGTAATATTATCGTTTCTGGCAAAACAAACTTTTTCTATTTTGAAATCCTTTTAATGAACTGTTCTTGAATCAACACCATGTCATGATATGCAACATGAATGCAAATAAAGGCGTTGATTCCGCTGGTAATCACCCTTTCGAACGACTTTCATGGGAATTAAAGGGTCCAAATTACAAAAAGAGTCCACATTACAAAAGGAGTCCCTATTACAAAAAGAGTCCCTATTACAAAAAATCTTAATTATAAAACAAAGTTCTACACATAAGCCCTAGCTCTACCTCCTAGCTCATCGACAGCTCTGAGCAACTTGATAAACCTTGGTGCTTCTTCCATGTCCGGGGTTACGAAAGGTCGGAGAGTCACGGCTTCGGTAGCTAAGTCATTCACACACCTTGTAGCTCATTGTATGTCCACCATCAGGGTCTCGTGTGTATACTTTGGCACTATACGAATGCTTGGCAAATTGTTAGCTCGGATCTGTTGATTAATCTCTGACCAATGTCGCACGACTGGATCGATGTCGTCCTTCCTAAAACACCTTTTTTTCCATGATGAAAGATTTTCTAATCGGGCAAACCACTTGAATCAACGCCTCTATGTAATGTGGATGCAATGATAATGCAACAAAAGTATGTGTAAAATAAAAATAAAAATAAAACACAAAAAATGAGTTAGTACCGGATAAAAATAATAAATACATAAATAAAGGGCAAATTAAACAAACAAAACAACCCTATTTATCATGTCTAAAACACCTAGGTTATCCGCATGGCTCTAACACGGTGGGTTTCTATGTTCTCTATATGTAGTTTTGGTTCTAGGAGGTACCCGAACTGTCCTTACTGTCCTCTACTAAGAGTAGCAAGGCCCCCGATCATCACCCATTATAGGCTCCTTTCAACCGGGTTCAATTCAGGGGGACCTATCCGCTTATGCCTGCACGAAGAAACGATATCCTTACGAAAGCATAAGGTACTAGAGCCCCGAAGGTACTTGCTAGGCCTACACGGGAGAACGATATCTCCACGAAAGCATTAGCGTTTTCCCCCCACTTAAAAAACAGGTTTATATGCCAAATTTTAAATGCGTTAAAATAAACGCGCAATTACAACCGAATATTAATTTAATAGTCACTTTAATCCGGAACTTCTAATATTATTAAAGCAATAATTATTTGAAAAAACTTGACTCTCTTTATTTTGTTAAAAAACAAAAAATGATCCCTAGCAGAGTCGCCATCTGTAGCGATGTCCGTTTCGCTAAAAAACAGAGTTTTTGAAGTGTTTGTGGTTTTTCGGGTATTAAAATATTTATTCCGTGAGGTTTTGAAAACCGTATTTTATTTAGAAATTGGAGTCGCCACCGGCCACTTAGGTAGGCCGGACACCATAAAACCAGAGATTCAAAAACTTTGGGTTCGGGAGTCAGTTACGGATGGGGAAGGATTAGCACCCCCACACGGCCCAAAATTGGTACTTTAATAATTACTGCTTTATTAATATTAGATTTTTCGGATTAAAGTGACGATTAATTTAAAAATTGGTTATAATTGGGAGTAAATTTTAAAAGCCCCGTTATCCGAGAGCAAACGCCCAACCACTATCACTACGCCTGATACTGGCCCCGTTTGCGCTCGGATAAAAGGGCACTGCGTTGACATTATATATTCCATTATGCAAACTTAGTGAGCAAAATATAAAATATGGCAAATAATTTAAATACAATACAAATAAATATTAACATAATAGAATACTAATCTAACATAAATAAAATACTAATCTAAAACATACATACATAAATATTAATCTAACTCATAAATAAAAACAACTTTAACATAAATAAAATGCTAACATTCATAAATATTAATCTAAAACACAAATACATATTAATCTAACACATAAATAAAAACGAATCTAACATAAATAAAATATTAATTTAAAACATAAATAAACATACAAACTAAAAAATAAGAATACAATTTTAAAATAACTAATACTTCATTAAATTATGAAAATTACAACACAAATAAAAAGGAAAGAAAATATACCTAACTAGGAGCTCAAATGACGAACCCCGACTGAACCCCACCGAGATCTACCACGACCTCTCCAAAAATGTTAACTAGATCAGACCTAAAATAAGACCCCGATCGAATGTTGGATCGAACCAACTGGGGCCGAGGGCACTGCCCCCAATTGCGGCCGGCCATGGCTCTCACGAATTGGGTGCCAATTCATTTGCCAAATTGTTGGCAATTTTGGGCGTGATCCTTTGGTTGCCCTCATACCTTGTATTTATAGGCAAGGGTGGGGTTGGGGGTGAAACGTGGAGCACCCTGCTCCACACAATTTCTTTTTTTTTACTTTTAAATTTTTTAATTAATAATATTATTTATTATTATTATTTTTTATTTATTTATTTATATTATATTTTTATTTTTTGATTTTTTATTAATTTTATATTAATAATATTATTAAAATAATACTAATAATACTAAAACCCGGTCAAAAATGAGTGATTACACAGCCAGGGCATCCATTAATAGCTAGTTAATATAGCACCTAGTTTCGAAAATGAGGCAGATGTTGAAGTTCCCGGTGTAAATCTGATCCATGAAATAGAGACAAGATAAAGGGCGGAGTTCGAGAATAAATTTGAGGAGCAACGCCTACAAATAGAAGAAAAGGTTAGAATGCTGCAGGTAATCAATGACTACGAGGTCGATGCCGTGGATTTGAGCTTGGTAACTGATCTGGTTATCCCGTATAAATTCAAAGTACCTGAATTTGAAAAATATGACATGACCACTTGCTCTTCAGCTCATCTAACCATGTACTGCCGTAAGATGAAAAACTGCTAGTTCATTGCTTCCAGGATAATCTGACTTGAGCAGCCGCCCGATGGTACTCGTAGCTCAGCCGAGCCAACGTAAAATCATGAAAAGATTTAGCTAACATTTTTAGCAAACAATACCAGCATGTCAAAGAGATGGTCCATAATAGAACAATGCTACAAGGGATGACGCAGGGGCAAAACGAGAATATCCGACAATACGCCCAGAGGTGGAGAGATATTGCAGCGCAAGTGCAACCTCACATTCTAGAGTACGAAATTACGCATTTTCGTGGATACCCTGCAAGGAGCATTATATGAGAAAATGATCTCCAACATATCTTTAAGTTTTGCCGAGTTTGTAAATATGAAAGAATCAATTAAGGCTGCATTCAGAAGTGGCAAACTCAAAACCGGTGAAAGTTCATAGAGATTTTAGAAGAGAAAAGACAATGAAGTCAACAACGTAAGTACCAACAGCCCTAACAATGTCATGATCACACCAAATCTGGCAGTAACAACTTTCCAAGGATTCAACAGAAATGATACCAAAGGAAAGAAAGAAGAGACCTTTACTCTCATACCGATGACTTATGGTGAATTGTACTCCAAGTTGGTCAAAGACGATTTGGTTTGTCCTTATCATATCACACCAATGCAACCCCCGTACCCATCGTGGTATGACCCTAAAGCTTAATGCAAGTACCATACAGGAATCATCAGGCACTACATCAATAATTGTAAGGCATTTAAAAGGGTGGTCCAAAACTTAATCAATAAGGGAGTGCTGAAAATTGATTCCCTGAATGTAATAGCTAACCCTTTGCCCGATCATAGTGAGCAAAGAGTCAATATCATTGAATTAGAGTGTCATAAGAGGATGTTGGAAAAGGTGGATGAACTCAAGTCTCATTTGAGTTGGGTTTACAGGTAACTACTGGGAGTCGGGCTGATCATACATAATGAGAAGATTGGCGGTAAGGTTGCAAATGAATTTTGTGAATATCATCAGAAAGAAGGGCACACGATACAGCTCTATAAGGAATTTAGACAGCTAGTCCATAAAATGGTGGATAATAAGGAGATTGAGTTTTTCCAAGGAGGATGGAAGGATTGAAAATTTTGGGTGAAGAAAAATTAAAACCAGTTGACAGGATTTTGTGGTGTACTAAAAATCCATCTTATTGTTCATCATTTTCCATATCTTTTTGTTGATATCATATATTTTTTGTGTCATGTGAAAAATCTTGGGAATCTATTCCCACACTTTGGGCTCAAAGAAATGACAATATTTTGTAAAAACATATGTAATGTTTACTCAAGACAATGAAATGATGATTGTTTTGTGCATTTTGTTTGTTTCAGACAGTTAATTTACATCCTTAAATTCTTTATACATTCATTATTTTGGGATAATTTTTTGCTTCCCATACATATCTGTACACAACTTTTTACAAACCCAAATATTAATTGTAAGAATAACTTGGATTCGAGTCCAATGATCAATTCCGAGTAGCTTATGTCTAAAGGAAATGGAATGTTACGAGGATACTACAAATGTGAACATCGTCTGTTCTATTTAGGCAGAAGAGAGGAACAAAACGAGTGTTTAGATAATGGGCATATCCCATTGAGTGAATTCCCCTCTCAAACATTTGTTGTTTAAGATTCTTGAATTGAGTGTTGACCCTAAAGTTCTACCCCCTGAAGACTATTTTGATAACCATGTATGGGATGACGAGTGGCATCCATTCAATTTCCTTCACAAATAATAAAAATATCCATTTGCTATCCCCCATTGAGCTTGATCGTTTCTTTTCGTTGGAACTCAAACCAAGGATCACCCCCACACTAGGGGCAAAGAGGACGAGGATTTTTTTCGCGAGTAAAAGTTGCCCAGTTTGGATCACATTACAAAGATAGTGCTTCATGAATAAGCGCAAGAAATGAGAATTAATGTACTGGACACGAAGACCAAGGGAAACTTCATAATAAGTCGGTAAGATAAATTTTTGCTCGAAAGGACTGAATTAACCAAATTGAAAGTTCGCAAATAAGAAGGTTGACACAGTCAAGAATTAAAGCACCAAGTCAGAAAGTGCAATAAGGGACATTAAAAGCCTTAAAGATTTAATCACATTTGAATAAGAATCGCATCAACACTTAGTCAGGATGCAAGCTACATGAGAAGAAAATGAGTTCTAGGGTGAAAACCCAGAAATGGGCAGTCTAGAGCGATCCAATGAATACATTACTCTATGTGAGCATTGTAACAACCCTTTCCCGGTCTAGTAGAGAATCGGGTCGAAAAGTGTTATCGAAAGATAGAGTCGGGAATTAGAAACTTAATCAGAGTTCAGAAACTATTCAGAGTATCTTATTAATCTCTTTTACTGCGAGTTAGATTAACACATTATCGGTTTGCACGAGTTTGGGATCTAATTTAAACTTTTTAAACTAAAAGGACCAAATTGTTAACTGCCTGAAACCTCTTTTTATTCTTGTTACCCAAATTAACTAATACCGTACCGATACCCTCTATAACTGTATTGATACGCTAAGCCTAATTTCAGTTTCCAGATTCAAAAGATGTCAAGCCCGTACCGATACAGCTAATCCAGTATCGATACGCGTTGACTGCGTTGACCCCGTACCGATACGCCTAAGACCGTACCGTTACCACTTTTCAATCCAAAATCCAGTGACCAATTTCCGTACTGATACGCTCTAACCGTATCAATACGCCCTATTTTATTAAGCCAATTAAGCCTGACCGTATCGATACGCCATCACTCGTATCGATACACCCTGATCTATAATGACAGATTTTTATAGTTTTTATTCAATTTACCCAACCATAAGTTAATCAAATTTTATCAAACTTTACCAACAACCTTAAAAATAGTAATCCTAATCGTATATCAAATTTTAGAGCATTTCGAATCCATTTACTAAGATTTTACCAAATAGGACTTTTAGGCTCATTTTAACCATTCTAACAACTTCCAAACATACCATTCACCACACGCATTATCTAGGCTCCTTTAGGCTTATACAAACATAACAAAATAGGCCAGTTCGACACGTTGACCTTATGCCACCTTACTAGGAGTTCAAAAAACATAAGCGACATTCATATAGCTTGCGGAAGTGTCTTGCAACCGGGAGATTACACGATCATAGCTCGGAAGATCTCAAGGTCCTGAAATGTATGAGACACTCATATGTTAGGCTTATATAGCCTAGTGAGGTAGTCATCAACACATATACAATAACATTGTCATGTAATACATATTATGGACATGAATGACATATTGACATGCTTAACCATCTTATTTACATGCTATTAACCACAATGTCCCATGCTTAATCAATTATCACAATTTTATATAACCAAAGCAAAGATGATACACATATTAATTTCTTTGGACAACGTAACAAATGGATACGCGGATTCCCCTTTACACCAACACATATAACGGATAGTAGGTTGTAGCCTTGAGCTATAGCTCCAGATAAATCCCTTACACAATCCATCCTTATTCCACCACATATAGTTCGTAGCCCCGGACCGTAGCCAACCTTACTTATACGAGCTCAATTAACCTTATGGCATGCCAATTGTATCCAAAACTCACAAATGTCCAAGGTTTGCATATTTCATTATATTTCTTACCATAGTTCCCGTAGGCCATAACATATGGCAACGGAAGTGAGCCATAGCTCCATAACATATTATAGCACGCATCTTTACCATATTACAATGTAACCATATCAAAGGCTTACCATACTCACCTTTAGAATCCACAAACATTGCTCTACTTAGCCTTTAGCAAGACATATATCAATTATGAAAATCACAAAACAAATGCGACAGGATGGCACCTAGCCTATCCCTTGACACGACTACACTCACCTTGACTACGAGGTTCTCGAATCACAATTCTGTTGTGCCTAGCTTTCTTTGGAGGTGACAAGGGATCATTCTCTAATATTTGAGCTAGCACAAAATTTGGGATTGCATTAGAATTTGATCTAAGGATTTGGAATTGTATTTCAAGCTTACCGAAACTTATAGACATCATCGAAATGACAAAATTAACTCTTTAATCCATGGGGTTCTATTTGAACATTAGAACCCTAATCTTGAAATTAAACCTCAACGAAAGATAAAATCACTAAACCGATATAGGGGTTTTACTCACCGTATTACGGGCTTTCAAATGGTATATCAAACTTGAACGAAGATCGGAGATTGCACTGAGGTTCTTGCTTAGATTGAGCTCGAAGATGGAAATGGAGGCGTGTGCTTACTTTGGTAGCAAGGTGGTTAGTTTACCAGGAGATTCAAAGTGGAAGAGTGAAAGCTTTTTTTTTCTCAATTTCATTTTAAAGGTTGGAGACCTTAATCATTTCCACTTATATGTCATCCAATGAAAAGCTTTCCTTAAGCAAAGTGTTTGCACAACCCAATGGCCAAATGATTTCCCATCTTTTTACTTTTGGGTTTAATCATCTTTTTTGATGTTATTCACGTGGGAGAGAACAAGCAATAAGGTGAGTAAGCATCTTGCTTTAATTTCTTTTCGATTTAAGCTTAAACAGATTTGAAACAGGGGACTCGTATCGATATGCTCATGACTGTATCGATACGCCCACGCTAAAATGGGTAAGTTAGTTATTGGCAGTTGGACCGTACCGATACAAGTATTACCGTATCGATACGCTTATCTCAACTTGTGCATTTTTAGCTTAAATTTCGTACAAGGGAGTTCGTTCACTCAAATAGGACTGAAATGTGATTTCATTATACAAGAGAGGCACAAAGGGTCAATCATTACAATCGTTTAACACATCAGATTCAAAATTTATGATCACCAGAGCCTATTTCTGAATAGGTCAATTTTCGGGATGTAACAACTCTCCCCCTTAAAAAATTCGTCCTCAAATTTTCACTTCAGACAAAGAGATGGGGATACTGTTTTTGCATTGTATCTTCAGGTTCCCAAATTGCTTATTCAACGGAATGACTTCTCCATAGAACCTTTACTAAGGGCACAGACTTGTTACGAAGTCTCTTGACTTCTCGTGAGAGGATCTGCACAGGTTCCTCCTCATACGTCAGATTGGATTGAATCTCTACAAATTCTGGCTCGATCACGTGGGAAGGATCGAATCGATACTTGCGTAGCATAGACACATGGAAGACGTTATGCATCTGACTTAGCTCCTCAAGGAGAGCTTATCGATAAGAAACATGTCCAACTCTTTCGATCACCTCGAATGGGCCAATAAAATGAGGACTTAGCTTTCCTCTTTTGCCGAAACGAATGATCTTCTTCTACGCAGATACTTTGATGAATGCCTTTTCACTAACCTCGTACTGAATGTTTCTTCTTTTCAGATCAGTATAGGAATTATTTCGGTCGAAGGCAGCTTTAAGCCGATCACAGATAACGGTCATCCTTTCTTCAGTTCCCGAAGTAAGTTAGGGCCTAACATCTTGCCTTCACCTAGTTTGGTCCAACAAAGAGGGGTTCTACAACTTCTTATATACAAAGCTTCATACGAAGCCATTTGGATTGAGGCTTGGTAGATGTTGTTGTAAGCAAACTCGACTAGGGGTAGGGATTTCTCCCATGTACCCCCGAAGTCAATGGCACAAGCTCGGAGCATATCTTCTAGAATCTACAAGAAAGAATCGAATTTGATACAAGTCACTTTTGCGTTCTAATCCAGAAAGTTGTTAGGTTGCCTGTATAACCCTTTAAGATTGGCTATCGGTCTGAGGATGGAATGCAGTGCTTAGGTGCACCCGCATTCCTAAAGCCTCTTGTAGGGTCTCCCAAAATCAAAAAGCGAAACGAGGGTCACGATCGGAGATAATGGATACTAGAACTTCATGTAAACGAATAATTTCATGGATGTACAACGCTGCGAGTTTAGGCAAACTGAAATCTATTATCACTGAAAAAATAGGCAGGTTTGGTGAATCGGTCTACAATGACCTAGATAGCGTCATTCTTCTTCGGCGTCATTGGCAAACCACTTACAAAGTCTATCATAATACTCTCATATTTCCACTGTGGAAGCTTGATAGGCTGCAGAAGTCCAGTGGGTACTTTGTGTTCGGCTTTGACTCGTCGGCAAGTCAAACACCTAGCCACGAAATCTGTGACTTCATGTTTCATGCTAGACCACCAATACAACTCCTTCAGATCTTTATACATTTTGATGGCTTCTGGGTGTACAGAGAAATGACTATAATGGGCTTCACTCAGGATTTGTTTCTGAAGATCATCATCATCAGTTACACAGATACGGTTGCAGAAACACAACAACCCTTCGGAATTCATAGCAAAGTCAGGATCTGGTTTAACTTTGATCTTAGCAATAAGATATTGCAATTCCTCATCGGATTCCTGGAGTGCTTTAATTCTAGATACAATGGTTGATTGAACTCTCATTTCAGCCAAAAATTTTCCATATTTCTTGAGCCAAAAGTGAGCATTCAAACATCTCGAAGAGGAAGTAGGTTTCTGACTAAGAGCATCAGCCACAACATTGGCTTTACCGAGATGGTAATCAATAAACAAGTCGTATTCTTTCAGAAGCTCCATCCACCTACGCTGACAGAGATTCAATTCTTTCTGAGTTAGAAGGTACTTAAGGCTCTTGTGATCAGTGTACAAATAACACTTCTCTCCGTACAAATAGTGCCGCCAAATTTTCAAGGCAAACACAATTGTGACTAATTTCAAATCATGGGTCGGATAATTTAACTTGTGAGGTTTGAGTTATCGTGAATCATAGGCTATGACTTTGTCTTCCTGTATTAGCACACAGCCTAATCGTAAGTGGGATGCATCACTGTACACAGTGAAGTCTTTACCTGACTCGGTTTGTACCAAAACAGGAGTATAAGTGAGAACTTGCTTAAGCTGATCAAAACTCCTTTGCTAATCCACGATCCATACAAAGGGAGTTTCCTTACAGAAAAGCTTCGTCAAAGGTGCAGCAATCAGCGAGAATCCCTTAACAAATCTACGGTAGTAACCCGCAAGACCCAGAAAACTACGAACTTCCCCAACATTCTTTGGAGGAATCCAGTCAAAGATTGCTCGAATCTTCTTTGGGTTAACTTAGATTCCCGCAGAAGAAATCACATGGCCTAGAAAGGATACTTCGAATAGCCAAAATTCACATTTACTAAACTTGGCATATAATTATTTTTCTCGGAGAATCCAAAGCACAGTTCAGAGATGTTCTTTATGAGAAGTTGGATCTTTGGAATAGTTTAAAATGTCATCTATGAAGACGACCATAAATTAATCAAGATATGGTCGGAACACACAGTTCATCAAATCCATGAAGGCTGCAAGTGCATTTCTGAGCCTGAAAGGTATCACTAGAAATTCATAATAGCTATATCTGGTTCGAAAGTCAGTCTTTGGAACATCAGACTCCTTCACCAGCATTTGATAGTATACGGATCGGATATCAATTTTGGAGAAGATAGAGGCATCTTTCAGTTGATCAAAAAGATCATCGATCCTCGGTAACAGATACGTTTTCGTGAATATCACCTTGTTTAACTGGCGATAGTCGATGCATAAGTGCATCGATCCATCCTTCTTCCTTACGGACAAAATCGACGCTCCCTAGGGTGAGGAACTCGTCCGAATGAATCCTTTATCCAAAAGGTCTTGGATTTGGGCCTTCAACTCTCTTAGTTCCACTGAAGTCATTCTATATGGAGTGATAGAGACTGAAGTAGTCTCTGATTGCACTTCAATCCCTAATTTTACTTTACGGGTATGAGAAAGTCCTAAAAGCTCATCAGGGAACACATCGGGAAACTCTTTCACTATAGGCACATCCTTGAGTTTTGGATCTTTCCCGGTCTCTATGGCACACATAAGAGTCCCCTTAGGCTCAAGCTCGGATTTTATTAAGGTTATGCTTTCCTTACTGATCCCCCGAATATATAATTTCTTCTTAGAACAATCTACCCATGCTTAGTATTTGGCTAACCAATCTAGGCCTAGAATGAGATCAAATTCTCGAAGGGGCAAGGCCATCAAATTGGCCGAAAATGGGATCTCTTAGATCCTCAAAGGACAAGCTTTACAAACCCATCGAATAATCACACTATCTCCTAGCAGATTCGAGAAAACTATCTCGGATGCAACATGTTCAAATTCTAAAGCATACTTTCTAATTAATGGTTCACTAATGAAAGAATGCGTAGAGCCCGGATCTACTAAAGCATAAACAAGATCAGAACATAATTCCACCATACCTGCAATCACATCAGGATCGTCTTCCTGTTCTCGACCTCGAACGTTGTACATTTGGGCTGAAGTTTGAGGATCACGTCCAATTAGAAAGGCATTGGTGTTGCGAGGTCTCCCCGCCAATCCAGATTGCACTTGCTTTATTCCTCTTCCCTTGCTAGGGTTGTTCTGAGAAACTACAGAGGTAGGAGCGTGAGGGTTCTGCGGACATTGTCTAATGAAGTGGCCAGACTCGCCACAGAGATAGCAGGATCCCGATTGTCTACGGCACTGCCCTGGGTGCCTCTTCTGGCATAAATTACACAGAATAATCTCAGAGCCCTTTGCGGGACCACCCGTACTATCCACCGAAGCTGTACGAGTAACAAATGTTCTTGTAGACTGGTGTTGTGGCACATAGCCAGATCGTGGCAATTGCTGATAAGTGGCAGACTTTTGGTCCTATTGTCTACCCTTCTTTTGTGGCATATGAGGCTTAGAGTTATCTCAAAATCTCTTATCGGGTCGAGCTTGATTCTCTTTTCTTCTTTCAAAGGCCTTCTAAGAGGCTTCAGTAGAAATGGCTCGGCATTTTTCCTTCTCTGTTTAGATAATCTCGCCACCATATCTCGCGTACTTGCATAAGTCGTAGATGTACTGCTCCACGGGTCTTTCCCCTTATTTCAGGTGGCAGAATTTCTTACGTCTCTCAGCGGTATAGTGGTCACTGACATATTTCTTGCGGAACTCCTGAAGGAAGAAGTCCCACCAACTTTGTGCTTCTTCAGTGATCAAAGCCAAGGCACATTCTAGCTTGTGCTCCTCAGGGCACTTCATCGGCTTATTCAATACTTTAAGCGTATTCTCCAGCTAGTATTCTATGATCTCGGGGTTATCCAGGTCCTGGCCGACGAAGGTGTAAATCAGATACTGCTTGAGCTTGTCAATAAGAGTTCTTGATACAGGAAAAAGTGCTTCAGCAAGCTGAGGGAGTGATTCTTGTCGGAGCGACACAACCACTTGCTTAATTATGTCAGCCATGGACATCAGATATTCCTGTTGAGCAGGTGGCATTGGAGGAGGGTGAGGTGGGTTGCTCTACCCTACTTGTTCAGGTCTTGCTTCTGGCCTCAAATTATCCCCCTGAGTCGAGGAGCCAGAATTGGGTTCATTAACAGCGCGTTTATCAGCATGCACATACATGTTCATATCTAATTTGGCAGAAAAATTAAATCGTGTAAGCTGCAAGTCACAGATATCATAAACAAATAACTCCTAAGTGGCATAAGAACATACAGACTCGTAATGGGCTCCAGTTTAGTCCTAGAATCGACTAAACTCTAGCTCTCATACCACAATTGTAACACCCCCTTCCTGGTCTGGTAGAGAACCGAGTCGGAAAGTGTTATCGGAAGACAGAGTCTGGAACCAAAAGCTTAATCAGAGTTCAGAAACTATTCTTAGTATCTTATTAATCTCTTTTATTTCGAGTCGGATTAACACATTATCAGTTTGCACGAGTTTGGGGTCAAATTTAAACTTTTTAAACTAAAAGGACCAAATTGTAAACTGCCTGAAACCTCTTTTTATTCTTGTTAATCGAATTAACTAACACCATATCGATACCCTCTATAACCGTATCAACACGCTAAGCCTAATTTCAGTTTTCGGATTCAAAATATGTCAACCTATACCGATATAGCTAATCTAGTATCGATACGCGTTGACTGCGTTGACCCCGTATCGATACGTCTAAGACCGTACTAATACCATTTTTCAATCCAAAATCCAGTGACCAATTTCCGTACCGATACACTCTGACCGTATCGATACGCCCTGTTTCATTAAGCTAATTATGCTTGACCGTATCGATACGCCATCACCCGTACCGATACGCCCTGATCTGTAATGACAAATTTTTACTATTTTTATTCGATCTACCCAACCATACGTTAATCAAATTTTATCAAACTTTACCAACAACCTTAAAACAGTAATCCTAATCGCATATCAAATTTTAGAGCATTTCGAATCCATTTACTAAGATTTTACCAAATAGGACTTTTAGGCTCATTTTAACCATTCTAACCACTTCCAAACATACCATTCACCACACGCATTATCTAGGCTCCTTTAGGCTTATACAAACATACCAAAATAGGTCATTTCGACACGTTTAGACCATATGCCACCTTACTAGGAGTTCGGAAAACATAAGCGACATACATATAGCCTACGGAAGTGACTTGCAACCGGGAGATTACACGATCGTAGCTCGGAAGATCTCAAGGTCATGAAATGCATGAGACACTCATATGTTAGGCTTATATAGCCTAGTGAGGTAGTCATCAACACATAAACAATAACATTATCATGTAATACATATTATGGACATTAATGGCATATTGACATGCTTAACCATCTTATTCACATGCTATTAACCACAATGTCCCATGCTTAATCAATTATCACAATTTTATATAACCAAAGCAAAGATGATACACATATTAATTTCCTTGGACAACGTAACAAATGGATACACGAATTCCCCTTTATACCAACACATATAACGGATAGTAGGCCGTAGCCTTGAGCCGTAGCTCCAAATAAATCCCTTACACAATCCATCCTTATTCCACCACATATAGGCCGTACCCCAGACCATAGTCCACCCTTACTTATACGAGCTCAATTAACCCTATGGCATGCCAATTGTATCCAAAACTCACAAATGTGCAAGGTTTTCATATTTCGTTGTATTTCTTACCATAGTGCTCGTAGGCCATAACATATCAGAAACGGTAGTGAGCCGTAGCTCCATAACATATTATAGCACACATCTTTATCATATCATAATGTAACCATATCAAAGGCTTACCATACTCACCTTTAGCATCCACAAGCATTGCTCTACTTGAGCCTTTAGCAAGGCACATATCAATTATGAAAATCACAAAACAAATGCAACGGGATGGCACCTAGCCTATCCCTTGACACGACTACACTCACCTTGACTACGAGGTTCTCATATCACAATTCCGGTGTGCCTAGCTTTCTTTAGAGGTGACAAGGGATCATTTTCCAATATTTGAGCTAGCACAAAATTTGGGATTGCATTAGAATTCGATCTAAGGATTTGGAATTGTATTTAAAGCTTACCGAAACTTATAAACATCATTGAAATGACAAAATTAACTCTTTAATCCATGGGATTCTATTTGAACATTAGAACCCTAATCTTGAAATTAAACCTCAACGAAAGATGGAATCGCTAAACCGATATAAGGGTTTTAGTCACCGAATTGTGGGCTTTCAAATAGTATATCAAACTTGAATGAAGATCGAAGATTGCATCGAGGTGCTTGCTTAGCTTGAGCTCGAAGATGGAAATGGATGTGTGTGCTTACTTTGGTAGCGAGGTGGTTAGTTTACCAGGAGATTCAAAGTGGAAGACTGAAAGCTTTTCTTTTCTCAATTTCACTTTAAAGGTTGGAGACCTTAATCATTTCCACCTACATATCATCCAATAAAAAGCTTTCCTCAAGCCAAGGGTTTGCTCATCCCAATGGCCAAATGATTTTCCACCTTTTTACTTTTGGGTTTAATCATCTGTTCTGATGTTATTCACATGGGAGAGGACAAGCAAGGAGGTGAGTAAGCACCTTGCTTCAATTTCTTTTCGATTTAGGCTTAAATAGATTCAAAATAGGGGACCCGTACCAATACGCTCATGGCCGTATCGGTATGCCCATGCTAAAATGGGTAAGTTAGTTATTGGCAGTTAGACCGTACCTATACAAGTATTATCACATCGATACGCCTTGCTCAACTTGTGCACTTTTAGCTTGAATTTCGTACAAGGGAGTTCGTTCACTCAAATAGGACTGAAATGTAATTTCATTATACAAGAGGGGTACAAGGGTCAATCATTACAATCGTTTAACACATCGGATTCAAAATTTCCTATCACCGGAGCCTATTTCTGACTAAGCCGGTTTTTAGGATGTGATAAGTATACCCTCAATTCAAGCAATATATGAATAAGGTTTTGATTGGAAAATTCTATGAACTGTGGTATATTGATCACCTTTGAAATGAATGCCAATGCTGATCCAAGACGCAAATCGGTCTATAGCCACACATTCTAAAGCTACAAGAGAAGGAAATGAACTCTAGGGTGAAAACCCAAAAATAGGCGGTTTAGAGCGATCCAAGAAATAAATCAAAAGAGTTTTTCTTATTTGAACACATCCCAGTCAACAAATGCAGGGAAGAAATGATCTTTGGTTTCCTTACCCTTGAACACTTATTTGGGCCTTTATATCATTTCTTTCATAACTATGAGCCATAGCTTACATTACAAGCCTACAAAGACCATTCAGATCATATATGGATATCTGAGTTGGATAATTTTGTCTTCAGATCACATCTCGCCTTTAAGGGTTAATCTTTCTTCAAGGAACGTCAAACTTCGGGTGCCTGATCGACACCTAAATGAGGGAAAGATAGGGCATGGTGAGTTAGTGAAGTCAAGAGAGCCACTCAAATGGGATAGAAATTAGGTATGAGAAATGTTCCTCTCAGAAGCCTAATAGCCCAAAAAGGACTTCATATATGCACGTATCACCGCAACCCTCGCGATCCTTTAAATATAAGCTCTACTTGGACTGACCTTTTCAATTTGAAACAAATACACTCTTGCACTTAATATTTGGGTATCTAATTTTGATCTCATTTCTTTAATTCACTTTTCAAAATTAATTAATTCTCTAGCTCATCTTCATAAGTTTTTGAATTGAAATGAGCCTAAAGCCTTTTTTACCCTAAATTTTGAAAATAAGGCTGACTTTACATGATATTTTTGCATCAAAATAAGACTTTATAACTCATTTTCATAATTCTTGCATTGAAATGAGTTCAAACCATTTTTGCCCTAAATTTTGAAAATAGGGCTGACTTTACACAATATCTTTGCATAAGATTTTTTAAAACTCATAGTTTTTGCATTAAATGAGTTTAAAGCATTTTTTGCCCTAAATTTTAGAAATATGGCTGACTTTACATAATGTTTTTGCATTAAAATAAGATGTCTAAACTCATTATAAGTTTTTCATTAAAATGAGTTAAAAGTATTTCCTCGCCCTAAGTGCCAAAAGAGGGGCAAGACTCTACATTCATTGATTCAAGAATGAAAGAAGTTAGTGGGACGCCATTTGCCCATATGAGATTATTGGTATATAAGGGTCCAAATCAGTATGGATCGAAGAGGGTACAGAGCCTAAAATTTTTTTAACTATTGAGCAACCTGAAAATTAGTTCAAACAGAACAAAGGTGAACAACAAAATTTTGGGGCAAATTTTGTTAGGGCAAGAAGATGCAAATTCATTTAATGGAAGAGACATTTCAGAACCATAACTCACAGACATGAAGTTGAGCAAGATTTGAAGGGCAATCCGAAGTGGGAACCTAAAAAGCTTTGGAGAAAAAGAAATGCAAAGATTACGAAAATTTGAACCCAACTTTAAGATGTGATATACTAGCTGCAGAAAAAGCTTTAACACCAAGAAACCTTGAGCTTTCTCGAAGATGAGCTCATCCCAAGTGGTCCTCAATTTGCATCATTCATGCATCATGAGTAATTAGACATCATTAAGTTAGGGACGTGATGACTCATATCATTAACTTGTTTTGTCTATATTGACAGAAATCATTAGAGACTTCAATCAATTACTTCAAGATTATTACTAGAGCTTTCAGTGCATAACTTTTAATGTCGTTCGAGCATCTATAAGACCTTCAGTGCAAGATGATTCGAGCAACCAGTAAGACCTTTAGTGCATGGCTTTAATATAGTTCGAGCATCTATAAGACCTTCAGTGTAGGGTGATTCGAGCAACCAGTAAAACCTTCAGTGCATGGCTTTAATATAGTTCGAGCCTGTAAGACCTCCAGTGCAGGGTGATTCGGGCAACCAGTAAGACCTTCAGTGCATGGCTTTAATACAGTTCGAGCATCTATAAGACCTCTAGTGTAGGGTTATTCGAGCAACCAGTAAGACTTCCAGTGCATAACTCCAAGATTTTCGAACCATTAGTAGGACCTTTAGTGCATAGTGATTCGGGGTCAAAATAGGAAAGTAGGACAAAATTAGTGCTTTTTTTGTCTTTTCTCTATTCTTGTGTTACAAGAATGAGCAAATAGAGGCAGCTGTAATCATTAATTTTGTCTGGGTTATTATATTAGTTTATTATTATTTATTTTATTTTCGTTTTATTATTGTTTATTTGATTTTAGCTTGTTGGTATTATTAATATTTTTAATATTACATATCAAAAAAATCAAAAAAGAATAAAAAACAACATTAAATAAAATGAAAACAACCCAATAATGCCAGTCCATTATTATTAATACCACATAATACCATTTAAAGACCCAATAGCCCGATAAGCCCAAACTAATCCCTAAAATGCTAATCTGATAACACTATTTTTTTCCCTTGCAGCAGCCAAAATCTGACCATTGGATCAAATCTGATACAACGGTTCAGATTAAAAGTAGAAGAGCCCTTTGATCTGCACCATGCGCGAGTGTGTTCCCCACCCGAGACGGTCGACCTCCTTCACGCACCCATGTGCCCGAACCTTTCGGCTCCCCCGTCCACGTGGTGTCGTCGCTGGATATTTCGCTGCTCCTCCACCGGCTCTCAACCACCGGACATGCAATCAATCAACAACAAAAATAATAATAATCAAATGTCAGATCCAGTCTCAAATCAACAGTGTAGAATATTTTTTTATATGTTTGTACTACTTGTATCTCGGATTATATATATATATATATATATATATCGAACAAATCCTTGTAAAAGAAAAGATTATCAGTGACGAATAAAAAAACAACAAAAAAACCCACAAACTTTAGAGGTAAAAAATATTTTCTTTCTTTTTTACTTCGCATCTGGAAAAAAAAAGAAAAATAATAAATGCAAAGTTTAGGATTTACCAATTCAGATCTCGGGACGTTGGGGCATGCATCGGCCGATGATGTTTCGTATTCCGATGACAAGCCTTTCGACTTCTCCTGTCGTATTGGGGTGAGCTGGTAAAAAGGAGTCTTGAAAAAGTTTTCCTTGGTTATGTTTTAAAAAAATGTGTTTTTTTTCAGATTTCGACGCCGATGAACGGCGGCGCACGGCCGAAATTTGGAAAATGTGAGGCGGAGCACGGAGGGGGTGATGAATGTCGTTCACCTTATTTTAGAGGATATAAAAGAGGGTTTTTCGTTTTTTAGAGATTTTGGGTTAAAATGATTTTTAAAAAATGAGTGGTATTTATATTACCGACTCAAAATAAATAGGAAAAATTAAATTTTTTAAATCCCTCCGCCCCTAAATTTTTTGCTCCGCATTCCCCTTAGTTTTCCTTTCTTTCGTTTTAATCACTGATTTCAAATGGGTCTTGTTTCTTTCTAATTTTGTCCCTATATTTTGGTTTTAATTCATTTTAGTCTCGAGATCTTTGGGTAAATTACCCCTTTTGTCTCTCGTTTCGTTTGGATTATTTATTTTGGCAGCCCATATTTTACTATTTTTTTATTTAAGCACATAGTTGTTTTATTTTATGATTAGTTGGTCCCTTGCTTTATATATGTATATATTTTGTATATATATATGTTTAATATATATATATATGCTATAATATTATGTGTATGTATATGCATATTATATGTACATGTTTGTATTATCGTTAGTGTATTGTATATATTATCATTATCTTATAATATAAGTTATGTGTTATATATACTTTAATATATTATATTGTTTTATGTATTACCTTTTATATATATCTATGTTGTAGATTATATATTTTACTATATTTATTATCTTTTTATATGTTTAATATATAATATATGTTACTGTTAATTATATTTATTTTTATATCTATATATTATGTTTATGTTTTTATAATTATACGATTTTTACATATGTATTTTATATGTATGTATTCTATGTATATATTATTATATGTATGTATATACCATACATTGCGTTTTTATATGTATTAGTTCATATTATATTATATATTACATTAAATATTTATGTATATTATAATGTTTTTATTTATGTATATACTTTATATGTAACATGTATATTATATATGTGTATTTTTATGTGTTATTTTTTTATATGTTTTATATGATAATATGTATTATATATTGTATGTTTTATTTTATTTTATTTTATAGTATTTAATGCTCATAGCACATGTTTTTGTCATCTCATTGTTTTTTAAACCTAGTTCTCATTCCGGTATTCTAGTGGAAGTGTCATCTCGGTCTCCGGGTGTCATCTCCTTTGGTACCGTCAATCGAAACATTTTTAAATTGTCATTTTAAGTTTTTTTTTAAATAAATTAAAATTTAATTATTTTTAATGAATACGATATGAACCCTATAGATATCAATTTTTGGGCGTAGCGGGGTGGTAACCCTTCCCCGTGCGTAACCGACTCAGAACCCAATTCGAATCTCTGGTTTTATTTTTGGTGTCCGGTCTACCTTATCTAAGTGACGGGTGGCGACTCCTATTTTATTCCAAAATACAAACGTTTTTTTTTTAATTTCCCACTTTTAACATTTTCTAAAATTTTTTAAACAAAAAAGGGGGAAACTTGTTATTCCATGTAAATTTTTTTAGTAGCTACACCCCAACATCAAACGTTGGCTTATTCCCCCAACATCTTCTCTTCGGCACCCAAAAATGCGCCTTCTTGCGTCACAAGCCCTCATTTGCCTAGCCACACTTTCTCGTGCGACCTCTATACCATATATCGAGACTCCTTCGGAGGCATGTTGAGTATCAGGCAAAATCTTCAGAGGGGGAACAATGACAACTACACTTGTCAAAGGCAATGCATGCAGTAGTTAAAGATAACACGCAGGGCGCACTCATTTCTCTGTTGCTAAAAGCCTCCGAGGGTGCCATTTTCATCAGCCCTTGCGAACCTAATGGATCGCTACTAGACACAGTAAGCAATATCTCCGACACCCCAACTCTATCCCCTAATTTTTCATATGCGATTTGAAAAAGAGAAGTCACCATCCATGTGGAGCGCATCATAATAATAATGAACGAAAGTACACACAGAGATAAAACAAGTTTGTCCTTCTTAAAGGCTATAACAAACTAATACATGTGTCCATCCGCCTCTTTGACCTGCATTCCAAACGCAGACAACTCATGTCATATTCCAAACCAGACACGATAGGTGAACAAGAGATTACACGTTTCCCCCCTCAACACGACCATAACCGGCTGAGCCAACATTAACACCAACCATCGGGGCAACAGAAGTAGCTTTCCCACTAACCCCTACTGAGGAAACATCTTCTTCACGATATCTTTAGGGGCGCGTACAAACACCAGTATACTTAGAAAAAAAAATTCTTTGGTTCGTCTTTATCACATAGAAGAATCATCGTTACTCGCTCATTACCCCTCCACCAAAAGGCCAAGCTTCAGCACAAGTAGACACGTTTGCTAAAGAGCCCTCTAAAAACACATTAAAATCTATTTCATCCCAACCATTGGGGGTTTTTCTCCTCTAGACAATCACCCAAATATTTTTAAGGGTGAATACTTATTCAAAGAGAGATGGTGGATCACTTTCTAGCCTTCTGAGAAGCCTCAGCTCAACAACCGACATTTTCCCCACATCATGCAGCGCAACCTTATCCTTGGTTGGTCGATGCCATACAACGGGGAACAAAAAATTCTCGATAGAACACTCCACTTTCATATACTTCGTCCTATCTAGGCGGAGATTATCATCACGATTACTCATCCTTTTTTCTCTACGATGACCAATAGTTACAAAACCTTTGTCATTCTTGTCGTGACCAACCATCACATTATAAAAATAACGAAACACGTTGATAGAAGGTTCGTCCCCATGAATTTTGCAGTTTAAGAAATATGTCACCAAAGTCTGCTAACTACTTCCACTCAACTGACATGGTGCAACATCAAACCAATTTACAAAAAAGAGGATGTAGTGGTAAATGAAATACTGCCTCAAAAGAAAAAAGAGGAATCAAACACCACAACTTTCCCTCATCGGAGCATGTGCTCAGGCAAAATAAACCCTTCGGCAGACTGAACTGATAACAAAAATGATTAACAATAAGAATACCCGACACTCCAGTATTTTCAACAACTCAACTGGCTCGGTAGTACAACGAAACTCATCACTCACTACCATAGACGAATCAGCCATCACAACAAAAATAACTCTTTTTCCTCCCTAAAACTTTCCTTGTCCTTTTCTCTTTTCTTTTTCCTGAAAGCTCCAAAGCAACCAGTGAAATAAGTAAAATAAAGCTCGAAAATACCAACAAAGCGTATTTATAATCAGGAACTGTGTCTTCTTCAACAAGCTTCATCAACAAAGAGGTTTGTTATATGACGTTTCACATGCAGAGGTTTATCCTTGAAAAAAATCGGCGTGTTTATTATTGAGACCCAAACATGACGTTTCATATAACTTTACAACTTGTATGCAGCGATATGTTCTCGAAAAATAATAATAATAATTTTAAAAATTCAATTCAAAACCGTTACCACTAAGCTACAGCCCGAACAAGGCCTCTGCAGATTCCTTAGGTTCGCCAAGGTCGCTTTATAACCTTCCCTCCCTGGGGGGCAATTGTTAGTACCTACAAATACCTACCGCCACGTGTTAAAGCCATACAACCCACGACAAACAAACGAGGTCGCAAACAGTATCGCATAAAGGATGTCCAGCGGTCATATGGCAATGCACATGATCGCTACATGCGTCAGGGCATACCCTCCAGCGAATACATAACAACGCATGCGACCATCCACGACCTATCTAGCATCCTTTGTGGCACATGACGAACAAGTAAGACCGCAAACAACACCGCGCCCAGCGATCATGTGACAATGCAGGAGATCGCTGTAGATAACAATGTAAGCCTAGAACGTCACATCATAGTCAGTCTAATCAACATGCCACGACTACCTTGTCATGACAGATGTCCTAGTAGTATAAAAAGGACATGCAACAAGAGAAATGGGAGATCTACGACTAGAGAGATCATCATCCACAAAACAGTAGCAATATACGAACTCTGACTCAGAACGATCGTCCAAACCACCGCCGAACCACCATCTCCGACTCCTGTTCATTTTGGCAATCAACAGTATCCAAGCTCGCCTCCTCTACTCCTAACGAGGCCATCAATTTTGCAAGCTCCTTAGGCGAAAAAACGCCTCTCATGTTGGGACGCCAAATCAACCAATCTTCGAGTGCAGTTGGATGCTAATTAAGTCTTGTATTCTCTTCGCTGATGCTAGGTTGGGCTGGTCTTTAATTGACGTTAATCGAGATGGTTTACAGTTTGAATTCCATTAACGTTTTGCATCTTGTGGCCTTTTTCAGGTTTCCTTATGCACAAATTTTATTTGGCTTATTAAAACAAGATTTGCAGCTTCAGAATTCTCTAAAGGAAGAGAGGTATGGTTTTGGAAATCAGTTTTGCTTTGCTCTTAATGTACATTGGGAATCTTATTTTGAACTTTCTCAGTGAAGATGAATATGAGAGTTCCTTGGGTGGTTCAGATGCTTGGAATATTCAATTTAATCGTGTGAATTCTGTTGGTATGTGACCTCTGCGGTCAAGCTGCATGCAAATCAGATGGTTATTGTACACTTCGTGGGCTTGACCAGTTTATGATTTTAGTGGTTGACAACACTTCGTGGGTTTTATCGGCTTTTATTTTTGTTGTTGTGGATATTATATAAGTTCATGATTTAAGGTTTATGTTGGTTTTGATTTACTTAACTTTTGTTTGTTAGTTCAGTTCACATTTTTAAAAATATAAACGAACATGTTTGTGAACGCTAAACAAACATATAAACAAATGCTACACGAACCGAGTTTAAACACAGCAAATAATAAACAAACCAAGTTCGAAGATAACATTAAAAATTTAAACGAACATGAACCGAGTTCAAACCCCTTCAAAAATAAACGAACCAAACTCAAACATAGCCTTGTCCGTTTAAAGCTCGGTTTGTTTTGCACCCCTAGGTACATCTAAGAATTTTTGTTTGTATATTTATAAAAATAAATTAGAAATTTAAATTTTATTATCACTGAGCAATCCTCTTCCCGAAATTTTGTTGATCTCTGAATGTTGAAAGGTTTGGAGGACATTTTTTTTCTATATTTATTTATATCTCCTGCTATCCCATAGTACCGTACTGATTTGTATTTCTTGTTGATATGAGATCACAAAAGTTAAATTTTGTACATTTTGCTTACCGTTGATAGATTATGGGAATTCCGTTTCATGTATTCTACATGCTGAACAAGTCGGCATCTCAACATTCTAGAACTTTTGAGAGGTGACCACTTTGCCGCACAACACTCTCAAAAAGCATCAACAACAAACGCATTTCAACCAAGTTTCACACAAACTTTGCATATGCATCATCCAATAATACTTGGGAGTATTTTTCGTTCCTTTCTAAACAAAATCATTCATTTCCCACACATACTTGAGATTGGGTAGAAGAAAATATTTTCATAAATTAATAATATTCGTTTCAGCTGCTTCCGGCACACACCCCTACATACATTTCTTCATTGCTTGTGTCTATGCAACCGTTGGACGATGCCAATCTGGTAAAATCAGGCTTTCGACATACATGGCAAGTTGATCCCATTGCCTAACATCTTGTAGCCTGAACATTTTCCATGTATTTTCCTTTGGATCATACCACATTAATAAACTTCTCGCACAATCAAATACAATTTTACCAGATTTCGTGTAGTATAACGCCTCTCCCCAGCACCTTATTTCAAGAATAGTACCTCTGTTCTCACTGAAAATTCTAGTCCATGAAGACTTGACGCCATATTCGTTCAGCCTCCATACATCAAGTATTCAGTGGAACCTCCACATAAAAGGCATAGGCTATCTGCTGATATCGTCAAAAACATTCTCCTTTGATGTTTCGCTTTTTCAATATCATCCGGTAACTGCACCAGTTCATAAAATTTCTCTTCTGCCATGTCAAATGCAACAATTACACGGATCTCTTCTGGACCGCTTGCTCTGCTCGCTAGCCAATGCAGTGCTCTATGCAGAAAAATCCCAGGTCTTTTTTCTATATCAAAACCAGGTTCTTCAATCTTTCGCCATGTCACTTTTTCGTGCCAAAATTTCAACTTCGGATTTAACCGAATACCTATTACTATCAAAAAAAGTTAAACGTTTCTGAACTCTAACTACCTTGTAGTCATCAGTGGAGATATCATAGCCAAGGCCGTAAATATAATAGCTCCATGGATCAAAATCCCTACTATTTAATTCCAGGGCTTCTCTGGTAGTTGGATTCCATAAGAAGATGCAGCCATTTGAAAGGACTACACATATCAAACCATTACAAGACCCTGCTATTTCTTTACTCAACTTACCAAAGCCAGGAACGATCTTCATTATGGCCGGATATTCTAGGTGCTTGACACGATCAAGATCATGATCATCACTGGAGCCTTCGCAGTCCACCGATCCAGGAGGCAGAGTGAAGAAAAGGAATCTATGGCAGTTGTGTGTAAGTTGTAGTTTGGCAAAGTGAGGATCGGAGAACAAAGACCGCCATGCCTTGCATACGCATTTAAGTTGTATAAGATATTTAACCAGTAGCCTTGACAATTTATTGACAACCACGTCTTGAGGGAATATTTCCATGGCTTCCCTTCGGTTCGGACGAATACTTGTTTCTCTTTGCATACCTTAAATAAAAACTCAAGATTATCACTCACTTCAGCTTGAATCTTAAATACTACAAACTATCAACGATTTAGTGTTTTACACATTAACTCAGCCAGATCTCTAATAAAAATCTTGAGAGAACTAAACCATCAAAGGTCAAAAACTTCCTACGACAACAAAGATCTTTCATGAAACGTTCAGAAATTCAGATTTTTCTAAAAACCCATTATACTTCTACTACAAATAAATACCTAAAGTGTTAATTTTTCTTTCTTTTTTGTTGCAAAATCCACCATTATCAAGCAAACATTACAGTCATGAAACATTCAAAAGTTTCAAATTCATAAATCATCAACTAAAACACAAAAAACAAACAGAATAATACATGAGATAAAGGAGAAGAACTACTGGCCTAATTGTCTGAAGCGGTTCAGTGGACTGGAGAGAGGAAGAGAATCAGGCGTCAATAAACAAAGAAAATTGCGTATTACTTTAATTTATTAGTTACTGGGTAAAATATGGAAGAAACCAAACGTAACAAAAAGCCCAACTTCAATTTGACTAATTATATGACTGCCGATAAACTTAAATTAAAAAATAATTAAACGGAAGAGAAATATACCATAAAAATAAAAATAAAAATGTTCTTCAAAAACAGTATCACAAAATAGAGATGTTTATTAAAAATATATAAAATATAAAAAAGTAAAATAATAAACAACATTCGATAACTACAAACAAAAAAAATTAAAAAACGGGGCTAAAAAATTATGCAGAAAAATCCTTGCCGCGCAACCCTATACTATAATATAATTGTTAAATATCCAATTCTACTCACTCTTATCGCTATATCAAATTATTAAACACGTTTATGCGCAATTTCCTTTTATTTATAATTTTTTGGTAGTGAAAAGAAAGTAATTAACTCAAATGATGAGTCTATAACGCTCGACGAATATCGTTGAATACTATTAATGCTGAACACTATTAAATTGATTAATAAAAATAAAAAATCACAATGACTCAACATATAATTATAAATTATTTAAAATAGAATTTCTATTATTTTTTTTTCTGTATATATTATATTTTTAAATTTTTAAATAATTAAATCAAATATCAACCTTAGTCAATTTAAAAAATAAAAAACCCTAAACCTTAAATCGTAAACATAAAATCATAAACTCTAAACCCTACACCATAAATCATAAACTCGAAACTCGAAACTCGAAACCATCAAACAATTCGACCATAATTAATTTGAAAGTTATTGACTTACATCCGATCAACCAAAAAATATCTACAGGTTTGAAGTTTTATTACTCAAGGGAAACGATTTGGGTTGGGGGGAGATATATCGAATTTATGATTTATGGTTTCGGGTTTTAGGTTTTGAGTTTATGGTTTTGAGTTTTAGGTTTTGGGTTTAAGTTTTTGGGTTTAAGGTTTTTATTTTTAAAATTAACTAAGGTTGGTATTTGATCCAATTATTTTTAAAAAAAATTAAAATATTATATATATAGAAAATAATTTAATTAAAATTTTATTTAAAATAAATTTTATATTTATATGCTGAGTCCTTAAAATTTTTAATCTTTATTAATCAATTTAATGGTGTTCATCGTTAGTGGTGTTCAGCGAGCGTTATAGAATTTTTCTTCAACTCAAATCATATAATAGTATATCTACGGATAGATCAAGAGGTGCCTGGGAGCAGTTCTAGTCCTTAAAGTTTTCAAATTTTCTTATAGTTGAAGGTATTTTCTTTATATTTTTAAAAATAATCTAATTTGACATCTTTAAAATTTTATAATTTCAACCCTTAAAATTATAACATAATTTTTTAAAATAATTTTTTTGATTGTTTAACTAATATTTCATGAATTGTTCTAATATAGATATGATAGAAGCATGTGGCGTATATTATGGAAGTTTGAGCGGTGACGATTCTGAGAACGTACAACAAAAATAGTTGTACAGAAAAAATATATAATTGGTTAAGTTAAATACTTTTACAAAAAAATAAAAGATTAGTTCTAAATCAGTGGTAAAATATGTAGAGAAAGCAAAATATTATTGTATATGGGTTTGAGTCATGTTAGACTCATTTTTATGTATGTACCCAAATTTCTTATATCTTCTTACTCTTAAATTAAAGACTTCTTAAATCATTTTCGGATAATAAATTATGTGCAGTTTTAATAAATTCTACACAATCTTTTCCCGTTTTAACAAAGGGTAAACTAGACTAGATGTCATCAAACTATTGACGCTGACTCGTTTATACCACCGAACTTTTAATTGGTTCAATTTTAACATTAAACTTTAATTTTTAACTCGTTTATGCCACTCTGTTATTAATTCTTAACTACACAGTGACGTGGCTAACGATGGCTAATGTGGATGACAAAACAACGTCGTTTTGCAAGAGAAAAAATTAAAAAAAAATTGCAACTAATAAGATTTGAAACTAGGTCATAAGGAAAAAAGGAAAAGGATTAACCATTACACCAACTTAAGATTTAATAATATTTTAACACAAATAATATATATGTTAAATGTAATTTAGATTAATATGATTTTATTTTTGTTCAGTCTAACCGCTAAAATTTTTATTTAATCCGAAATTGACTTTTATTTGTTTCTAATTTTTATAATCTAGTCTGATTTTTTAATATAGTTTTGTTTTATTCAGTTTAGTCCCTAAAAGTTTATATTTAATCCAAAATTGAATCATATTTGTTTCTAATTTTTATAATTTAGTCTGATATTTTAATATAGTTTTATTTTGCTCAGTTTAGTCCCTAAAATTTATTTAATCTAAAATTAACCCCTAGTTGTTTCTAATTTTTTTATAATTTAGTCCAATATTTTTAATATAATTTTATTTTTGTTTAATTTAGTCGCTAAAATTTTTATTTAATCATAAATTGACTCCTATTTATTTCTAATTTTTATAATTTAGTCCAATATTTTTAATATAATTTTATTTTTGTTCAGTTTAGTCCCTAATGTTTTTATTTAGTCCTATACGTTTCTAAACTCTAAAATTAGAAACAAGTAGGGGTCAATTTCGCATTAGATAAAAGCATTAAGGAATAATTGAACAAAAATAAAACTATATTAAAAATATTAGACTAAATTATAAAAATTAGAAACGAATAGGAGTCAATTTCGGATTAAATAAAAACTTTAGGGACTAAACTGAACAAAAATAAAATCATATTAAAAATCGGACTATATTATATAAATTAGAAACAAATGGGGTTCAATTTTATATTAAATAATAGCTTTAGGGACTAAACTAAACAAAAATAAAATTATATTAAAAATATTGGACTAGATTATAAAAAAGTAGAAATAAATAGAGTTATTTTCGGATTAAATAAAAAATTTAGGGACTAAAGTAAACAAAAATAAAATCATATAAATCTCAATTACAGTTTGACATATATATTATTTGTGTTAAAATATTTTTAAATCTCAAATTGGTTTAGTGGTTAAGCATTTGCATTTTTTTCTTAAAACTTGGGTTCACATTCTCTCAACTGCAAAATTTTATATTTTTTCTTCCGATAAAATAATGTCGTTTTGGGCGATATGGGCATCAAAACATCCTCACCAAAACGACATTATTTTAGTTCTACATCCACATCAATTACCGTTAGTCATGTGACTAAAATTTAACAGCGTAGTAATATAAACGAGTTAAAACTAAAAATTTAATGTTAAAATTGAACCAATTAAAAATTTACTGGTATAAACGAGTTAACGTTAGTAGGTTGGTGACATCTGATATAGTTTTCTCTTTAATAAATTACATATAATCTCTTAAATTTGTGAAGAAGGTGGAGTTGGATGCGTGTCCACTAAAGTAGAGGTACTTGTAGTTTTGATAGTTTGAGATGGGAAGTATATGGAAAGAACTAAAGGTGCATGGGTTTTCACTTTACGAAGCATAGGAATACCATAACTTTTTCGCTTTTAGCCGCACCTATTCAATCACAAATAATATTTGTTTACATTTACTTAACATGAATCCAATATCCATGTATCACTAATGGATTATAATATAGGTTTATATTTAAGACATTGACGGTGAAAACTAAAAGTTTTGACAAACGTTTTAGTTTTAGTGTTTATAGATTTAGTTTAGGTGTTTAGATTTAGTGGGTTAGTGTTTAGGTTTAATGGTTATGATTTAAGGTTCTAGGTAGAATTTAGGGTTTAGACGATAAAATTTATGTTTTAGGATAATATGACGAGGGATTTAAGCTTTAACCTATAAACCCTAAATTTTAACTAATTCCCCTAAATTCTAACACTCTAAACCTAAACCCCCAAATCCTACACCTTAAATTGAATGTCTAAACCATAAAACTAAAGCGCTCGTGAAAACAATTAGTTTCCACCACCAGTGTATGATACAATTACCCTTACAATATATCAATTGATTATATATGCATGATTTGTTACAGTTGTTTGATGATTTAGATGTTGAGTTAGTTGTTATTGTTAAAGGTTCAAAGCTTATGGTTTAAAATTTAGAGTTTAAGGTCCATATTTAAGATTTAGGATTTAAAGTTTTAAAATTTAAGGATTTAGATTTTAACTAGGTAAATTACAACATTGGCCATTTATGTTTCTTAAGTGTACATTTTTGCTCACCAAATTCAAAAAAAATAACGGTGTGATCACTTATCTTATCGATTTATAAAGTTTTGGTCACAGAAAGATAAAAGGTCGTTAGGTTGATGATGTGGTGTGTTAGTAAAATGGATTAAATTTTAATTTGACTCCTAACTTTAGATAGAATACGTAATGACCCGGATTTCAGAATCTGTGGTCGGTTCACCCGAGTGGTGGACGTTATGTGTTGGGCTGAGTTTCGGGGCCCATTAGGTGCTTAAGAGCCTTGGTAGGCCTTCTTTTTGTTGTTGGACTTGAAACCTTGGTTAGGTGGGTGCCTAGGAGGATGATGGAAGGGTAGAGGGTAAATTCCCTCATTTTTGAAAGGGAAATGGGGCTAATTTTCTTTAATTGCCTGCAGAAAAAGCTTCATGGTGATATCACCCATGTCCTATGTCCCATATCCCTCTCATCTCCCTTCTTCATTTTCCTCCTAAGACCCAAAGACAAAGATGCAACTTATGTAATTTTGAGTGAGAATCTAGGATTTTGGCTTAAGAGAATTGTTATCAGCATCAAAGGATATATCCTTTAAGGTTGAAAATGGTGGTTAATGAAAAAAATGTGTTCTTGGTGAGGGTTGGAGAAGATGCGTGGGAATGGAAGATTTAACCACATTTATTGTTGTTAGATTCTTCCTTAGTCATCTTTATTCCTTTTAGCAATTGTGTAATTTATTTTACAGCATTTGGTTGTAGCGAAAGAGGTTGGAGAGCATTCTAAGGAGCAAGGAAAGAGAAAGGCTTGAGCTTTGGGAATGGGTTATTTTTCCAGCTTTGGGAAATGGCTTGTGTGACTTAAATGTTGCTAGAAACCATAAAGTTGTGTGTTGTATGATGATGTTGTGTGCCATGTGTGCACTTGATTGATGGGATCTGGATACCCAGATGTGTTGCAACACCATGATAAGAAATATCGAATGAAGGTTACCAATGCTATGTGACCCAGGCCTCATTCGAAGGCACTCGAGGGGGGATTCCGAGTATGGGTGTATGTTCCAATGCTATGTAACTCAGCCTCACCCAGGGTGTATGTTCCAATGTTGCGTGACCTGTCCTCACCCATAGATTGTAAGTTCTCGATGCTGTGTGACCTGAGTCTCACTCTAGTGTTGTTGTTGTTGTATGGTATGGTTGGGCCTTGTGTGCCGCGTATGATGATTGCTATGATGTTAGCATGTGTTTAGGTGATTAGTGGTATCACCGTGTATCATTTTATTTCCATATCATCTTATCTAGCTACATACTTATATTTATGATTTGCATGAAGTATAGTAAAGTAGAGGTGTATCCACTGAGCTTTATGAACTCAACGTTCGTAATCATTATTTTTGTTCACAGGTTTTTAGGTTGCAGTGTTGCATTGAATAAGCCCCATCAGAGTAGAACTTTAGCTCATTGATGTGATCAAAAGTATAATACATAGACTTGTCGGGCAATGTACTCATAGGGCCCTTGATTTTATGTCTATAACTCTTATTTTGGATTTATTTGATCATGTCGAATGTTTTAACTATCTTGTTTTTAAATTGGAGCTCATGTAAACGATTTAACTATTTTCCTATTGTTCTATTTGAAACCTTGAAGGATTTATAAAATTTGATGTGGATTGGGTTAATCTAGGTCAAAAATTTTATGCTTATGATTTGGGCTTGAAGCCTAAATGTGACGTCGGGTTTAGGGCGTTACATTTAGTAGTATTAGAGTATAGGTTTAGCCAGTTCTAAGAAACCCTGGGTAGTAGAGAGTCGTAAACGGGTGTCTTGTGAATACATGCCCATAAGCCGAAGTTGTACTCGTTTAAAGTTGAATGTACAATAGAGTTATCTTGTTTGTTTATCTGTGTAGAATCTAATCATGCCTAGAGAAGAGCATGATCGTGATGAAAGTTGAGGCTCTCGAGATGAGAGTTATGATGAGGACTATATTTCTGAAACTGACGAAATGTCGGAGCTCGAGAGGGGTTGAGGGGCCAATTACTTTACCCACCTGCATCGAGCCTTTCACCGCATAGTGAGGATCATTCCTAGGCCTTCGGCTACCCCTTGTGAGGCCCCGATTGAGAGGCTTCACCTTCATGGTGCAACAAATTTCCTTAGGATGGGACAAGACAATCCGATTAAGGCAAACTAATGATTGAAGGATACCCGTTAAATTTTACATCAGATAGGGTTAGAACCCGAAGATAAACTGAGGAACATTCTTTCTCTGTTAAAGGAGAATGATGGAAAATCATGGAGTTAGGACAGTACCCTAACCGACTCACTTGGGATGACTTCCTGGATGAGTTCGAAAGGAAGTATTTGGGTGAAGCCCATATGGATAGCATGAGGGATCGATTCATTCAGCTAGTTTAGAAGAATCAGTCTATCTTTGAATATGAGTAAGAGTTCCTGCAGCTAAGCATGTATGCCCCATAATTAGTAGCAACAGAAAAAATAAGATGCAATAGGTGAACGTGAGTATGTAGTGACATTGGACAAGCTTGTAATGTGGTTGGAATGATTGATCGTAAAGTACTGGGTATTCAACATTTGTACAGGAAACCAGTCTTTGAAAGAACAAGGTATGCTCTTATCTGAAACCTTGTTTCAGTTGCTTATTTGCATCATGTACCGTCCTTAACCCATTTATTTTCATTATGTACCATTTCCCCATTTTCGGGATACACCTCTACTCTACCATGCTTCAGTATCATTCCGAACGCTGAGCTCATAAAACTCAGTGGATACGGCCAATCGTCGCCCCTGAGCACACTCCTTTAGTCGCAGGACCTAGGAGTTCATTTACCCCAAAATGACATTGCCGGCCTTAGGCGGTCATTTCTCCCAACACGGCGTCGCCTGAAATGCCAAACAGCGTGTCAGTCGAACGACATGCTATTTTTTAATAGTCTTAGAGATGATTACAAGGTAGTATTTGTTCATACTTTTTTTAACTCTTTGATAAAACACATACCTTGCAAACAAAGTTGATTGAACTCATATCTTCTTAGATGAACATCATTCTTTTTTCACTTAAACCATTCGTTGGGTTGATAATATATTAAACTAAGTAATACATTGCAAGACATGAAAAAACAAATACACATTTTATAATATAACTTGTGATTTTTTGTATAAATTTATAAGTAGTTTAAAAGCAAAGAAACAACACATGTCACAAATATAAAATCCATTTCTCTTTAATTAAATTATAATGATAAATTACTCACGAGTGTTGGGTTCAATGACAAAACACATTGCACTCACAAAGAGAGAATACAAATTCGAATCTTAGAGATGATAGTATTAGGAGGAAGAGTCACGAATCCACATAAACTATACAAACAAAAATTGTAATGATAAATTATAAAAATAAAAACTGGATAAAGCCATAATACTAATATAAATCCATATCTACTTTATGATTTATGTTCAAATTTTTTTTTTTAGATGAAAAGGGAAGGTACACCTATGGTACTATTAGTACCTCATTAACCCCTAAACATAGTCGAAGGAAAAGAGTACACTAATGGCACCTAAAGCAAACAAACTTAACATTCAAGTCAAATAACCAAACACCATAACATTACCCAGTGTGCCCAATTCTGACATCCATATCCGCATGCAACAAGGGCACCAAGCCACTTATCAGGATAGCAAGTGTATGTACCTCGAACCCATCAAGCAAGGCCATCTTCTAAAGAGCATCGGCCACACGATTGCCGTCACGCAACACGTGTTTAAAATTTTAAGAATTGAATTTTAATTTTTTTAAAATATATTTTATCACAATTGATTTTTTTAATTCAAAGTTTTTAACCAATATCCATTAAACCACTTAAATAACTATTATTTCCGGCTCTGAAATAATGCATCTCAATTCAAAGTTAGTATAAAATTCTTATCTATTATTATTGTTGAACAAGAGGATAATTCATCATCTGCAAAACCAATGCCCCACATTAATTTGCTACCAATTTCATCCGCCTCTCAACCTCATACACAGTCATCTTCACAACGGATGGATATCGCATGCATCTTAAAAATGGAGGTTTCAGGGATGGACCCATAAGAAACTGGGGAGGGCAGTCGTCCTTTTTAAAAATTTAAAATTTATATATGATTTAGAAAAAAATTAAATTTTTTTATGTATTTTTTATTAAAAATTTATTTTTGTTCCTCTAAAATTTTATAAGTTCATCCGTATCTAACATAAAATCATGAGTTCGTTCTTGAATGGTTGCATTATCTCGAGTGTCAGAGCTACATATTAATTTCTTGCAAGGAGATTAATAACAAAAAACTCTTTTTAAACAGAATAAGAAAAAAATCTAATTAGATATGCGGTTCATTACATGTGAAATAAAAGTATATTCGTTTCATCAAAAACGGATTTCTAGAAAACTGCTAGAAACAATTTTATGGTGTTTAAATGATGATATCTAAATTATAGTAAATTTTTTGAAAGCCATTCATTAAAAATATTGAATACAATAAATAATATTATTCATTATAAAAAAACTTAGTATTATTATTTTAAAATATTATAATAAATTTACTATAAGAGTATAATATTATTAAAAATTATTAATAAATATATTTTAAATGTTCTAATTATTAATATTTTAAAAATAATACTAGAATATTATATTGATATTAAATGCATAAAATAATATTTCTCATTACTAATAATTCAATAATATTATTTTAAAATATTATAATAGTCAGTAAATATTATTTGTCAGTACAATAATTATTAAAATATATTTATATAATTTTTAAATTAAAATATTACAATTTGTATTTATTAATACATAATATAAATGATTAAATATTCCAGTACTCTCCCAAATGGAGATTTTTTATATAAATTAAAACTCCTTTTAGCTCTTTCCTTGTGCTCAAAAACACAAATACAATGTACCGATTACAATGTTTTCTTGTTCCTTTCTTTTTCTTAAATGTCGCTGCTATTCAGTTTTTTTTTTTTTGTCTCAAACATATCCCAACACAACCCACCAACTAAAATTGCAACTACATACACTTTTTACTGTCCAATGCTTCTTTCAGTTTCCTTCCCAATGCAAATGCCAAAGTAGGAGGAACCGCATTCCCGATCTGCCGATGCTTGTGTTGAATGTTACCAGAAAACTTGTACCTATCTGGGAACCCCTGGTAGGACAGGCAAAAAAATTCCATTAGGACTATACCAATGTTTTCTACTTCATTCTAGCCTTTCACAAACTACAATGGCAATGAATGTTGGTAAGTGACTTACTTGAGACCGAGCACATTCACGGACTGTCAGAATCCTGTCCTGTTCAGGATGAAAGCACATTCCAACTTTGCCCATTGGTTGAGGGTCTGTGATGGAAGTTGGGAAGTTCCCTTCCCAATCCAACCTTCCAAACAGCCCTTTCCATTGATTGTGCCTTTTGGCTGTATTTGGCAGGCACCAGGGTATTAAATCTACCAATTGTCCAGTAGAGAGTTTAACCTGCAGTTTTAATGAGACAAATCACCCAGCAGTTCAACAATCTCATTCTGATCACATTTCAAATGAACAGACGCAAAGAACAGCAGTTGTTGTACCTTCTCATCTGGAAGGTCATGCCAATCTGCACCCGGTCGCCTTGGAATCTTTTGACACCGAATCAGATTAAGCTCATTCATTTCCTTTGATATATGATCGGTAAGGACAGCCATGTCTCCACGAATTTTCTTTTGAATCCATGAGAGAGGTCCACTTTGATACTGCACAAATAAAACATTTCAAATTGAATACGCATATACAGCTTTTATAGAATGAAGCAATTTTGGAGATATAATTTTCAATCTAGCTACCTCCAAATTTGCCTTTGAGGCCCCATTTCCTACAGCTGGCAGATCACCAATTGTATCTCTCACAGTAATCGAACGAAAAGGGGCTCCACCTGCAGTACTTCTTACAGCTGCATACTGTAAATTATGTGATAATGTGACTTTCAACTCGGGAGCAGCAAAAACATGCATAGGTTCTGGCCAATCAGGAAGAGTCTCTTCAGGGGAGGCTGCCCATATGAATGCTCGTTTCCTTGACTGGGAGACTCCATAGGCTCCAGCTTCCAAAATACCAAACCTCACCTAAACAGGCAAAACAGAGTATCATACATGACCACACATTAACTTATATTTGTATACATAACAAAGACACGTGTTAGCTGCAAGGAATATCTACCTGGTAGCCCATTTCAAGAAGTGAAGCCAGAGTTAACTTAAATGTCTGTCCTTTATTGAATGACACAAAGTTCCTCACATTCTCTAGGAGGAAATATCTAGGCCGGAAGTATTCCGCAAATGACAAAAATGCTAAAATCATCTCACATTGTACTTTACTCCATGTACTTTGGTTAAATCTATTCATTCCAGAGAAACCCTGCAAAGTATTTGCTCTTAGTGAATCATTTATTAATTACCCGAGACTAGAAGGAGAACAAAGAAATAATATTTAATACCTGGCATGGAGGACCTCCGTTGATGAAATCTACTTGTCCCGGAAGTGGCAAGTTATTAATCTCATTCTCATCAAGTGAGGCAGCTAATTCAGCTGCCTCAGAAGTGGAGATGCAGTCATCTACATCCCCACACTTCTCCATGATAGCCCTGTATTATAACTTGTTTTCTAGTAATTAGCAATTTAAAAGGGAATACAGCAGAGCCAACTTGTCATACTGACCTAAGAATCACATTGCAGTTTTTAATAAACACCAAAGACTCAGGATGATTGAGTTTAAATGCATCTCCAGCAGGCTCTTCATATTCAATTGCCCATTTAGTTAATGAAGCACCTACAGTAAAAAAATGAAAGTTGGACATAAAGGGTTTTAGACATAGATACAGCAAAGCACATTGACTTTGATGAAAATGAAATAGACATAAAGGTAGACAGTACCAGATTGGTGCAACCCCTCTGACAGGCCACCACAACCTGCAAATATGTCTAGCGTAGCCAAGCAGTTCTCCTGAGATGCTTCTTTTTGTTTCTCAACTTCTAACTCATTTTCTTCCTGTTTACCCTTTCCTTTTTTCTTTTGATATGCAAGTTCATTATCCAAAATTCCAGTTGAGTACCTTAGTTTTATTTGAGCAGGTAACTGCTTGCCAATCAAAAAACAGGGGAAGTTAATTCATGGTCAAAAGGTACATAAGTATCATTCCCAACAAGCATTACAGCAAAGGAAACAAAAGGCAATCACCTGCTTCAGGGATCCCTTAGAAGGATCATATATGCGATCACAGAAGAAGATATGATGAAAGATTGCAGGAGCATTGCATGCTGGAAGGTCATTCTTCTTTCGAACTTCACATTTTCCTTCTATTGCCTCAACAAACAAAACATGTGTTTCTTCACTATAATAGACCTGAAAATGAAAACCATATAAACTTATTAGAACATCCATAGGAAAATGTTAAATTATATGGCCATATGAAGTTTGAACTGTCCTCACATTTTAGGGTAACACCTACCTCTCTTATATCAGAATTGTATGCCTTCTCAGCCAAAATGTCTTCTGGTCGGAAAAATCTCCTGACCTTAATCTGGGTGGATTCCTCTCCAACTTTTTTCTGCCCTTTTGGGACAATAATCTCCAGCACTTGGCACACAACATAAGGCTTCAAGCCTATATTCCTCCCACTCTTAAAGTATTCAGTCTCAGCCCTTTCTACAATAAATTCATGTGGGCTTACATAAACATAATCATGGAGAGAGTACTCAGTTCCCTTGTATACAAAACCTGTATTTAACGGATTCACTTTGAACATTTCTCTGTCCCTATCAACATCCTTAACTTGGCAAGAATGACACAAACCAGAACCCAAACTCAAAGCATCAAAGGGGAGCTTAAAGAATGCACCCTTCTCAGGGCAATACAAGCTTTTACAATAATACTCCATTGGAAGTCCTTTTCTCTTTTGTTCCTCAGCTTCAGCTCTATCAAGTTTATCCATGTTGGCATTAGCCTTCCCATGCTGATAACCCCAAGGCCGTACACGAATATCAACTACTACAGTCTCTTTCACATCCTCCAATTCAAAATCCCCACAATTATTTGTTAGAAACACCTCTCTCTCATTAGCTGCATTGCCAAGTACAGTTTCAGATCCTCTCATCATCATTTGTCCATGAAACATTTTTAATCCCTTTGAAGTTTCAAACATGTACTCCACAAAATAGATTGCAGGAAGTTCGTATGAATCAACTTCAATAGATATAGCCTGTCCAACCACAACTACTTCTCCACGTACAAAGGCTTTTTTATAAAGAGGCTCACCAGAGCCTGTTTTGCTTATAGGCTCTCCATCCCATCTCACTTCCTCCTTTGAACACTGTCTAGATTGCCTTGATACAGAAGGAGACTTTTGAGTCACCTTTGAACTTGATTTTTCTTCAACATCACCACCACCACCAACATCACCACCACCATCACCATCATCATCTTCATTTTCCTCTTCTTCCTGATTTTCTTCACCTTTCACCTCACAATTAGCTTCCTCCTTCGAATCTTCTGACAAGTAGTTTGAGTAGTATTCCCCCCAAATTCTATTGATTAGTCTTGTTGTGGTAGCCTGCATAGCCTTTCTTTTAGAAGCTACAGGCATCATGGCTGCTCGTGGATTCAAGTTTGGTTCACTTGTGTGTACTACTTTCTTCTTCTTCACTAACCGTTTTGTATGATGTCTCTCCTCCATTTTATTGGCAAGGCCAACCACAAATGCACACTTTTTAATCTTCACATCAGGAAACTCTGCAAAGAGTTGTAATATTATCTGTCCATGCACAACAATATATCTCTCAACAGCTGCTGGATCGGTAGATATAAAAGCACGATTATCCCTCTTGAACTCAGACATTCTCCTGATGACATCATTGAAAGAGAGGCGTGATACCCGACTTTGCTCCTTCAACAATGTAATAATGCTTATCGCAACCCTAGCAGTTTTGAGTACTGGTTCATACCAAGGAAGATATTGGTTTGATGGTTTTCCAAGTCTATACCAGAAAGAGAGAGAAAATAAAGTCATCATGATTAAAATTAATGATTTAATGAAGAAAAAATTATGATTGTTTTGCATATTAGTAGGAAATTTCAAATAACTATGTTTTTTTTTATCACTTTATAGTGATTTCTCTGCAGCCGTTGTAGATCAAACATTGGTTAGGGGGAAAATAGCAACTGGTGAACCCTAATGTAAAAGGCATAAATAAGACAATACCAGGCCATGTCTGTCCTGATAGATATGAAAATCATTGATGATCCAAATTCAATCATCCATTCCTTAATAGCACTAAAAAAAATTGGAATCCCATCAGCATTCACTGCACTCGAAGAACCTGAAGTAGACTGACTAAGGTCATCATCAAGACAGAATCCACTCTCATCATCAGAAGTCATGACCCCAGAACCAAAGATGGTAACATCAATATCAGCACATGGTTTCATTGGAAGAAGCTCCAAGGAAATCAACCTTGAGTCTGAATTATAAAATGACCAATTGTGAAGCATGCTTCGAGGAAGATCCTGAGGATCACACACATCAATGTCACTTTCAAAAACTACAAGCTCATCAGTTTCTTCATTAGAATTCTTGTAGTATTCTGGGAGAGGATAATCATTAGCAATCTCATCTTCATTGATCTTGATGTAGAATTTGTTTGACATGGAGGTTGAACCTTGATTCATCTTCTGTTTCATAGATTTCCAATATTCTTCCTCTTGCAAAAGTTTCGCCAATTTTGCATCCTCATCTTCCCCAGCTGAACAGGTAGATGAATGTCTTATTATCCATTTTGCACTCTACCTCTCTTTTTTTACCAATAGTCAGAGTCCCACCAGAAAATGTTGATATTTCTAGCCCTATATTTTCACGCCTCCTACTCTCATCTCTGAGGGCAGCAAGAACAGGCAACCCTGCAAATACCTGGTCATTCTTTGATGTCTCATCCAAACCAATCAGTTGATCGTAAATAAATTCTCCCTGGGAAATGACAAAATCCTTAACTGATGCCCCACGAGAGAAACTCTTGCTTCCACTCATTGACCGAACAACAACAGCAAGCAACTCATCAAGACTTAAGTCAGGGTTTCCACAGGCTTTGAAAGCTTTTTATAAACCTCTACACAAGCACGAGCTTTTTCAAAGAAATGCTCATAAAACTTTTTATAGCCGCCACTTGGCTTACCGCAGAAGTAATCAGCTACATCAGTTGAAAGCCATATCACTGGACAACCATCTTCATAACCAGAGATGTTCCAAGACTCGACACGTCCAAATCCTTCACATCTAGCACTCTTTTTCTTTTCCTTGTCAGATATTTCTTCGAATGGCAATATCAAACCAGTTATGAACATGTCATTGACTTCCAACATTTCAAGAGGTTGAGGAAGACCTTGTGAATTATGCAATACAAAGTCATTGAGCCTCCTATTAGGTCGACCATCATCTTTTTCACAAGTCAGCCCCACAGCTACAATTTCATCATCTACTACCATATCCCTCTTTGTCTCAACAATTGAATCTTTGTCAGATATGTGAATTGATTTCTCCTTAAAATCTGTACAGACAGCAGCTCTCTTTGGCCTTTTCAAAGCCAGTTCCCCATTTTCAGGAGCTATCTTACGCTTCTGAACTTTTTTAACAGTTGTTGTCCCTTTCCTGGTGGAAGATGTAGCAGATTTATTCTTGCCCTTTGTATGCGATGTCTTTTTTCTTTGTTAAAATAAAACGTGGCTTTTTCGAAGGTGTTTGAAAGGTGTTTGTGATTCTTTTGGATATAAAATATTTATTCCGTGGGGTTTTTTTTAAAAAAAAACCGCATTTTTAAAAATTGGAGTCGCCACCGGCCACCATAAAACCAGAGATTCATAAAGATTGGGCTCGGGAGTCGGTTACGGATGGGGAAGGATTAGCACCCCACACCGCCCAAAACTGGTACTTTAATAATTACCGCTTTATTAATATTGGATTTTCCGGATTAAGTGACGATTATTTTAAAATTCGGTCATAATTGCGAATTAATTTTAAGGGTTTCGTTATCCGAGAATAAACGTCCAACCACTATCACTACGCTTGATATTGGCCCCGTTTACGCTCGGATAAAAGGACACCGCATTAACAAGTTATAAATCATATGCAATCTTAGTGACAAAAATATAAAACATGGCAAAATATTTAAATGTAATAAATATTGACATAACAGAATACTAATCTAACATAAATGATATTCTAGACTAAAACATGCATATATACATATTATTCTAAATAATAGATAAAAACAACTTTAACAAATTAGAATAACAATGCAGGAATAATTGTGTCATATATAGACGAACAAATATTTCAAAAAGACATACATGCTAGTAATAAAACATATTTCAACATATATGGAACAATATATTATACATAAAAGAAGACACACTAACTCGTAACCTAAAAGCCAAGAAAACATACAATACGTACAAAAATACAAGAACATGCTGTTTTACGAGTCAAATAGAACATAACATGCTTTAATACGAATAATCGGATAAAAAAAAACATGACTATTATAAGTTTAACACACATATACATATAAACATAAAATGAGTCATATACGAGGGACGTAAAATAATAGAATATCAACATGTACGATTATAATACGAACATGAGTATTTACAAAGAATACAGGACTGAAATGAAAGAAAAATAAAAGTCAGTGGCAGAAATTTAAGAACAATAATATGTAATTTAGGGACGAAATTGCGAAACAAACAAAACATAAAAGGATCAAAACTGTAATTAGACCAAGGGGCAGACCCAAAATGAAAAATTCAAAAACGCGGGATGTTTAAGGGGGTAATTTTACCATTTAAAATCTGAATCGGTGTAATTTAGGGACTGGATTACAAGATTTTGAAATATCAGGGGGACTGGATTGTAATTATACTATACGGCAAGACAAAAACGAAAATATTGAAAACGCGGGATGGTTAAGTGTGTGATTTACCCATTTAACGAAATAATAACAATTATAAAAACCCCATTTTTAGGCCGAAATCAGATTTTCAGCCATTTGTTTCATTTTTCTGATTTTTGCAAGGACCATGTTCTTCATTTTCTCTCAACTGTTCTTCTGAAACCCAGAATCCGGCGGCCGGCCGCCTTGTTCTCCGCCGCCGGCCGCCGCTAACCGGCGCCGGCGAGACTCCAAAACATACCAAAATAACCCCCTTTTCGTCCTCAACATGAATCCGTGGTTGGATTCAGAGGATACACCCTTATTTGCCCTAGATCTAGAAAATACGAAACGAAAAAATATTTTTTAAACCAAAACAAAACTACCAGGGGTCTTCCCCTCCCTTTAGTTCACCATATCAAGCTTGGAGAAGCCAAAAGGCTTATCACTAAGGAAGGGAAGACCCACAAACATCGATGGTAAGACGACTCTCTTCTTTTTGTTTCTGTTTTCTTCTTTCGTATATGCATGCAAAAAAAAGAAACAAGTATTTACCACTGGACTTTTCTTTTGATTCACTTGAATGTTTACAACTCAGTTTTTTTTGTATTACAAGATCTCTGTTCTCTCCTTTTTTTGTTACCTCTCTGTTCTCTACGTTACAAAAGTCCTCGTTTCATATATATCATTGTCTTTTTTGTTGCAAGTTGCATCTTGCTTTTTCAGATCTGAACTGACATTTTTTGCTTGTTGTCTTGGGCATGTTCTGAACACGGGGGCTGAATATCGGCGTGGTGGCGGTATGGATGTTCTGCCAGCGGCCAGACGCGTTCTCGGCCGTTAGATCAGATCTGATCTAACGGTTAAGATGGCTTGAAGGACGAATGGTCTGGATGAAGCCTCGATTTGATGAGACGGCTCCAGATCTTGACACGTGGAGCTCCGCAGTCGAGGAGTCAGAACGCATGGATCTTACGCACGCGTGGGATATTAAAGCGTCCGCGCGTGGCACTCGAACGGTCCATACGTGTGGAACACGCGGCTGGCAGATATTTTTGACCTCTTGGTTGTATCATGGCCGTTGGATCAGATCTTGATCCAACGGCCCACAGTCACCTGCACACACAGTAACTGTAATTAGATAAGATTTGGGTTTGGGCCAACCGGGCCTTGTAATTGTATTTGGACTGTAATTTTTATTTGGGTTTAATATATTTAATTTTTTTCATTTTATCAGCCCAATAATATTAATAATAATAATATAATTATAACAGCAATACATATACATGATACAAACATATACTTATACAAGTTTAACATATTGGCATACGTACATATAATCCTGCCCATAATTATCATAACATCTATATATATTAATCATATACGCTCATACTCTAGATACATACGCGACACACATTCATCATTAATACGTATACATACATAGCTTATAATATATATGCACACCACACCTTATATATATATTAGTAACATTCATATAATAAATATACATGCAATATTAATATGTATTTACAAGTAAAAATGAGTGATTACAGTTGCCCCTCTTTGCTTGTTCTCATGGAATGAGAACAAAGAAAAGATTCATAAGCACTCATTTTTATCAGACTTCCCAGTTTGTAGCTTTGGAAAAACGTGTTCTTTTGGATATATCCGCTCTTCCTTGGCTGAATCTTCAGGCTCGTAAGTTCTTCCTTCCTATATAGAGCTTCGTCACCTTCCGATCTTGGAGCTACAGGCTCTTCCTATATAGAACCCTTCGCTCTGAAACCCCGAATTATGAGTCATTCCTTTCACTTCGAGACAGTAAAGCTTGGAGTCATTCCTATACAGAACTCTTCGCCTTCAACGCTGGTTTCTCCTATATAAAACCTTTTGTGCCGTTGATGGATTCCTTCGACTGAGAGTTCTTTTTGAGATTCTAGATTTAGGGTTCTCCCTCTATGGAACCTTTCACTGGGGTTTGAAAATGCAGGTTCCCTTTTTTTTACGAGGTTGTTGCCATTTTTGGACCTACGCTACTAAGACTGCCACATCATGCCCGAAGGACTTACTAATGGCCCGAATGACTTATCATCATGCTCGAAAGACTTACTGATGGCCCGAAGGATTTAATATCGTGCCCAAAGGACTTACCGATGACCCGAAGGATTTAATATTTGGATCTGACGCCGACATGGCTGTTGTTTTATGGGGACTCACGCTGATATGCTGCCATATCATGCCCGAAGGACTTACTGATGGCCCGAAGGACTTATCACCATGCTCGAAAGACTTACTGATGGCCCGAAGGACTTAACATCGTGCCTGAAGGACTTACCAATGACCCGAAAGATTTACTATCTGGATCTGACGCCGACATGGCTGTTGTTTTATGGGGACTCACACTGATATCTTCGCCACATCATGCCCGGAAGGACTTATCGATGACCGAAGGATTTAACACCACGGTCGAAAGACTTACTGATGGCCCGAAGGACTTAACATCGTGCCCGAAGGACTTACCGATGACCCGAAGGATTTAATATCTGGATTTGACGCCGACATGGCTGTTGTTTTATGGGGTCTCACGCTGATATGCTGCCACATCATGCCCGAAGGACTTACCGATGACCCAAGGATTTAACACCACGCTCGAAAGACTTACCGATGGCCCGAAGGACTTAACATCATCGTGCCCGAAGGACTTACCGGATGACCCGAAGGATTTAATATTCGGATCGACGCCGACATGGCTGTTGTTTTATGGGGACTCACGTTGATATCTTTGCCACATCATGCCCGGAAGGACTTACCGATGACCAAAGATTTAACACCACGCCGAAAGACTTACCGATGGCCCGAAGGACTTAACATCGTGCCCGAAGGACTTACCGATGACCGAAGGATTTAATATTCGGATCGACGCCGACATGGCTATTGTTTTATGGGGACTTACGCCGATATGCTTTGCCACATCATGCCCGGAAGGACTTACCGATGACCCAAGGATTTAACACCACGCTCGAAGACTTTATCGATGGTCCGAAGGACTTAACATCGTGCCCGGAAGGACTTACCGATGACCCAAAGGAATTAATATCTGGATCGACGACGACATGGCTGTTGTTTTATGGACTTTGGTAAATTCTTCAATAATTCTTCAAATACTGTTTAGGAACAAGCAAAATTGGCATGCCCTATCTATATGATGCATGTAATGTTATGCTTTCTTTCTCCTCTTTTTTTCTTTTTTTCTTTGTTAATCTTATGTTTCAAAAGTCATTCTTCTGATTTCTCTATTTCCTTTCCTTTTGCGGTATGCTCAATTTTGATCTTCATTTCTGTCAAATTTTGCTCAATGGGCATCTACTCTTGTTCTTTTACACGAGCATCCACCTTTCTTTTTTGGGGTTTCTGACTGCTTCACCAATAAACATTATATCATGCATGTGCAGATATTCTTACTATTCTTTCTGTTCTGCATTGCCCCATTCGATCGTGCTCGGCTACCTTCCAGTTCTTTTGACCCAATATTCTGAGTATTTGTTAATTTCGTCATCGGGGTGAGCGAAATGCTTCTTAACCTCAATCTTCTTGTTGTCTCTTGACGGACACCATTCCTCGATCTCTGTGCTTTAATTCTTTGGAGACTCAATGTTTACTTTTTTACCGTTCCCACACTTTGTAAGCTCATACTTGTCATGTTTCGTCCTTCATTTTCTTGAACCAAACAAGGCATCATGGCTGGAATTCGCTTCTTGTTCTTGAGCTATCTGACACCTATACCTCTGTTATCACCTTCATTCTATGCATTGTGAGGTCATTTCTGGTTAGGGGCTTTAATAGTATCCGCCTTCTTGTGTTTTGGATCTTACCCCTGAAGTAATACATGGAAATTTTTGTTGCTTTAACTTGTCAATTTGCTGATTAGTGTTCCACTGAAGGGTATCATTTAGATTAACATACAAGATTTTGAAAACACAGCATATGAGCTCTGGATATCATGTGCAAGGGTGGCTTAGATTCAACCAGTTGGTAATTCAAAGATGTGAAATCTTCCCTGGTGACTCGGTTCATCCTCATGATTACCGCGTTGCTGTAGAGTGCTACTCTTTCTCAATTCTCATTATCTACTCCGCCCCCAAAAGGGTAAGCTTGTATAACCACTTGAGCGCAGAAATATTACTCTAGGAATAGAGTTCTGGGTGGTGCGAGTCTTAATTTTTCCCATAATATCGCCTATTTTCCTTTTTTGTTTTTTTGTTTTTTTTGTTTTGTTTTTTTGTCTTTATCATTATTTGAGGAAATCAATTCGTCACAATCCTTTGTCTTGAGGACAACGATGGAGCAAACAACACTGCCCCAAGTTACTCGGCATAGTCAAGATTTGAAAATATTACCATCACTCATGAAGCTAAGGTTTCTTGAATTGGATGATATATCTCCACCCTATCGCTTCAGCGGAGTGCCCCAAAATTTCCATACTCTTATCCGAACAAGCCTATTACCAGGTTTCGAACATAGGAGTACTTTTTATTATTATTTTATCCTTCTTTATTTTCATTTCTTTTTTCTTTTTCTTTTTTTTGTCTCTTCCTTTTTTTGTTTATTTTTTCTTTACTACCTAGAAGATTATGCCTAGAGTTTCAATTTCAAGCAACTCTACATGGTTGACATTTAGAGCTTTTTCGTCCTTGAATATCATCGAAAGAGTAATAATCTCGCTTTGCTGACCAGAGTCCGGTGGGGAAGATCACACATCATTGTTTTCACGACATCTATCTAATGTCACATCTTGCAATTGATATCCAGTGTCCTATAACGACGATAAAATATCTATGTGCTTTCAAAAACATTATATGTTAAGCGAAATGTGTTTCTTATTGAAAGTAAAAACCAACAAACATGCCCCATCACAAAAGATCTTTGTCACATGAGGGCCACATAGAGTTGATCCCTTGTATTACTTCAGGAAGGTATTTTAATGTAGAGACATCTCTGGCTTCTTCAACACTATGTAGATTTGCTTCTCATCCTTGGTCTTCCACTGCTTGATCAGCTCTTGTGTCAGGGTTCCATCATTGACCAGCTTCTTGATTTCCTCTAGTAAAGGTCTACATTTTCTGGTGGGATGCCCCGGTGCCCCTATATGGAATCCGCATGTGCTACTCGAGTCAAAACTATGGGCATACAGATCAGGTGCACTCTTCATCGGCCTAGGAACAAGATAGTGACCCTCTACCAGATGAGGCCAAATGTCTGAGATAGATATTCCAAACACTTCCAAATTTGCGCTCGTCCGAGGAATTTTCCTTGATGACCCCGATTTGTCAGTCAGACTCCTTCTTTTACGGCCATGCGAACCCTGGAGATGACACTCATTTACGTCTCCATCCTTATCTATCTTATCTTCGATTCGGTCCTTAGACTTAGACCCCAATTTTCCTTCTTTGATTGCATATTCTATCCCCTCTTCAATCGTCATGAAATCTTCGAATCCGCTTCTCGATTTCTCCAACATCACATCGAAGAAGGGAGAGGGAAGCGTTGCATGAAATAGGGGAGTCAACTCTTCTTCCGCTATAGGGGGCTGGACTTGGGTCGCCAGACATCGCCACCTTAATGCATATTCCCGAAGCTTTCATTTGGCCTCATTTTTCATTTCAAGAAACTGCCGACTGTGGTGCTAAATCTAAAGCATATTTGTATTGATCCAAGAAGGCATTAGCGAGGTCACCCCATGACCTAACTTGGTTTCTGTTCAAACGGTTATACCCACATTGCTGGTGGTCCCACAAAGCTATCATGGAAATGGTGGATCAACAATTCTTCGTTCTTCATGTATCCTTCCATTTTTCTACAAAACATGGTTAAGTGAATCTTCGGGCAGCTGGTTCCGTCATCTTCTGCAAAAACACGGGAACCTTGAAACTGGAGGAATGACCAAATCAGGACTAGCCGAGTCCCTCGTATTGAAGACATTTATCTTCTCTTTCTTCTTAAGCTCTTTCTCGATTTTTTCTTCTAACTGGTCAAGCCTTGACTCTTCAATTTGTTCCATTTTCCGATTAATTCTGCCATCGAACCCTATGTATTAAATGATGAAGTGCCATGTGATGATAAAACAATAAAAAATGTGATGCAAATGCAATGCATGAATGCAATAAAGCATTGGTTCCGCAAGTGATTTGTCCTTATAGAACATCTTTCATTCAGACCAAAAGGTTTCATTACATCCGGTATTAGGGTTTTACAGATATCGGTGAGCCCTGGCACCTAATGTCTTGACCTCATTCAATAGTCCCGCGGTTTTCCTTCGCGGTCCGATGCCGGATCCATATTTCGCTTATTGGTGCCGCTTTGATCGGCTAAATCTACTACTGTTGAGCTACTTGTCGGGCTTGAGTCGTAACCATCTCATGTCCTGGTCTTTCTCCCGTATTGTTTGCTCGGCCTTTTGTAGCTTAACGGTCATTGCCCCAACACGGATCTCACTAGTATGTAAAGCAGTCTCGAGCCTCACTATCTGTTCTTTGAGTGCTGCGTTTTCCATTTGGAAGGCTCGTGATTCATTCCTTTCCTGGTGCAGACTTGATTTCAGGATATCTTCCATGGCCAGACTGCTTTCCAACTCATTTTGGAGAAAGTCGCGTTGGCCTTCAGCTTCTTCCAGCTTCTTTGATAATGATCTGATTTTATTTTTACTATTTTTGCATTTATGCTTCCAGCGTTCTGAACCGTTCCTCAGCTGAATCATACCATTGACCCACTCTTCCGCGGTGTCACCCAGACCGAAACTCTTGAATTCAAAGTGCAGCTTCTGGTACTCGTCTCGTACATTCTTTGATTTCATGCTAAGATTGTGCCTCTCATGCTTGAGCTGGTCGCGCTTGTGTGCAAGTTCATCTTCTGAGACGCCTTTATTATTGACTCCTAACTTTATCCCGCTTGAGTGACCCACTTCTGTGTTATCCGAACCTTGGGCTCGGTATTGACCTTCCTTCGACTTTGCCCCTCTGGCAACGGCTGGCTGGCTGAAGAATCGGGGTTGTCCGTCTTCGAAACCCAAAATTCCCATTCTGACAAGATCTCGAACTCTGTCCTTCAGGGCCCTACAATTTTCAATGTGATGACTCGAATCGTCTATGTGGTAGCTACACGGACACGACTGTTGTAATCTTTCGGATAAGGAGGTTTTCTTGGTACAAACTTCACTGGTATGATAAGGTTCCTTTCGACAAGCAACGGAAGTAACTCGGCGTATCTCATGGGTATAGGATAATGTCTTTTGATGTCATTAGATTCTCGAACTTCCCCTGGTTTTGCCTCTGTTCCCTGGGTATCTACCCCAGATGTGCTACTTATCTGCTTCTTGAGATTGATCACAAAGGGATTTGATTTGTCATATTTAACGATGTTGTCTGTTTTGACATTCTGACCATTCTGTTCCACATTCTGCTCCCCGACCGAATCTTTTCTGAGTTCGACATGCTGCTTGCCTTTCATCATGGCATTCATCCGGTCCATCATCTCGGACATCTGCTTCTTTAGTTCTTGTATTTCGTCTTGTTTGTCACCAGGATTGACGCTGCTTACCGAATCTGTTCTGGTGTCCTTGAATGGTTCTTCTTCGGTTGTCACTGTCCTAGTCTTGGGATGGAACTCTGGAATTGGACCCCCTTCCTTCAGGTCAAAGAACCTTTGGTCCATCATGAACAATCTTCTATTATGGGAGAAATCACTCGGGAATCAATGCCCCTGTATAATGCGAATGCGATGATATGGAAAAACAAAGCAAAAGAAAACAAGTCAGTACCGAACAAAAATGATAAGTACGTAATAAAAGGGCAAATTATATGCGATAAGCAAACAAGGCAATCCTATTTACATTCCATCTAAGACACCTAGGTTATCCGCATGACTCTAACATGGTGGGTTTCTATGTGCTTTCTATATGCAGTTTTGGTTCTAAGAGGTACCTGAATTGTCCTCGCTGTCCTCTACTAAGAGTAGCAAGGCCCCCGATCATCACCCATTATAGGCTCCTTCCAACCGGGTTCAATTCAGGGGGACTCATTCGCTTATGCCCGTACGAAGGAACGATATCCTTACGAAAGCATAAGGTACTCGAGCCCCGAAGGTACTTGCTAGGCCCATACGGGAGAACGATATCTCCACGAAAGCATTAGCGTTTTCCCCCCACTTAGAAAGACGGGTTTATATGCCATATTTTAAATGTGTTAAAATAAACGCGCAATTATAACCGAATGTTAATTTAATAGCCACTTTAATCCGGAACTTCCAATGTTAGTAAAGCGGTAATTACTTAAAAAGCTTGACTCTCATTTTTTGAAAAACAAAAAAAAGTACCCAGCGGAGTCGCCATCTGTATGCGATGTCTTTTTTATTTTTTCTTTGTTAAAATAAAACGTGGCTTTTTCGAAGGTGTTTGAAAGGTGTTTGTGATTCTTTTGTATATAAAATATTTATTCCATGGGGTTTTTTTTATAAAAAAAACCGCATTTTTAAAAAATGGAGTCGCCACCGGCCACTTAGGTAGGCCGGACACCATAAAACCAGATATTCATAAAGATTGGGCTCGGGAGTCGGTTACGGATGGGGAAGGATTAGCACCCCCACACCGCCCAAAACTGGTACTTTAATAATTACCACTTTATTAATATTGGATTTTCTGGATTAAGTGACGATTATTTTAAAATTTGGCCATAATTGCGAATTAATTTTAAGGGTCCCGTTATCCGAGAATAAACGCCCAACCACTATCACTACGCTTGATACTGGCCCCGTTTACGCTCGGATAAAAGGACACCGCATTAACAAGTTATAAATCATATACAATCTTAGTGGCAAAAATATAAAACATGGCAAAATATTTAAATGTAATAAATATTGACATAACAGAATACTAATCTAACATAAATGATATTCTAGACTAAAACATGCATATATACATATTATTCTAAATAATAGATAAAAACAACTTTAACAAATTAGAATAACAATGCAGGAATAATTGTGTCATATATAGACGAACAAATATTTCAAAAAGACATACATGCTAGTAATAAAACATATTTCAACATATATGGAACAATATATTATGCATAAAAGAAGACACACTAACTCGTAACCTAAAAGCCAAGAAAACATACAATACGTACAAAAATACAAGAACATGCTGTTTTACGAGTCAAATAGAACATAACATGCTTTAATACGAATAATCGGATAAAAAAAACATAACTATTATAAGTTTAACACACATATACATATAAACATAAAATATGAGTCATATACGAGGGACGTAAAATAATAGAATATCAACATGTACGATTATAATACGAACATGAGTATTTACAAAGAATACAGGACTGAAATGAAAGAAAAATAAAAGTCAGTGGCAGAAATTAAAGAACAATAATATGTAATTTAGGGACGAAATTGCGAAACAAACAAAACATAAAAGGATCAAAACTGTAATTAGACCAAGGGGCAGACCCAAAATGAAAAATTCAAAAACGCGGGATGGTTAATGGGGTAATTTTACCATTTAAAATCTGAATCGGTGTAATTTAGAATTTGGATTACAAGATTTTGAAATATCACGGGATGGGATTGTAATTATACTATGCGGCAAGACAAAAACGAAAATATTGAAAACGCGGGATGGTTAAGTGTGTGATTTACCCATTTAACGAAATAATAACAATTATAAAAACCCCATTTTTAGGCCGAAATCAGATTTTGACCATTTGTTTCATTTTTTCGATTTTTGCAAGAACCATGTTCTTCATTTTCTCTGTTGTTCTTCTAAAACCCGAATCCCGCGGCCGCCGCCGTGTTTCTCCGCACGTCGCCGCTAATTGGCGGCGCCGGCAAGACTCCAAAACATACCAAAATAACCCTTTTCGTCCTCAACATGAATCCGTGGTTGGATTGGAGGATACACTATATTTGCCCTAGATCTAGAAAATACGAAACGAAAAAATATTTTTTAAACCAAAACAAAACTACCAGGGGTCTTCCCCTCCCTTTAGTTCACCATATCAGGCTTGGAGAAGCTAAAATGCTTATCACTAAGGAAGGGAAGACCCACAAACATCGATGGTAAGACGACTCTCTTCTTTTTGTTTCTTTTTTCTTCTTTCGTATATGCATGCAAAAAAAAGAAGAAAAAGAAACAAGTATTTACCACTGGACTTTTCTTTTGATTCACTTGAATGTTTACAACTCAGTTTTTTTTGTATTACAAGATCTCTGTTCTCTACGTTACAAAAGTCCCCGTTTCATATATATCATTGTCTTTTTTTGTTTCAAGTTGCATCTTGCTTTTTCAGATCTGAACTGACAATTTTTGCTTGTTGTCTTGGGCATGTTCTGAACACGGAGGCTGAATATCGGCATGGTGGCGGTATGGATGTTCGCCAATGGCGAGGCAGACGCGTTTCGGCCGTTAGATCGATCGATCTAACGGTCGAGATGGCTTGAAGGACGAATGGCCCGGATGAAGCCTCGATTTGATGAGAGACGACTCGGATCTTGACACGTGGAGCTCCGCAATCGAGGAGTCGAACGCGTGGATCTTTACGCGCGCGTGGGATATTAAAGCGTCCGCGCGTGGACCACACACACGCGTGGCACTCGAACGGTCTATACGTGTGGAACACGCGGCTGGCAGATATTTTTGACCTCTTGGTTGTATCGTGGCCGTTGGATCAGATCTTGATCCAACGGCCCACGATCCACCACCGCACACGAAGAATCGTAATTAGATAAGATTTGGGTTTGGGCCAACCGGGCCTTGTAATTGTATTTGGGCTTGGACTGTAATTTTTATTTGGGTTTAATATATTTAATTTTTTTCATTTTATCAGCCCAATAATATTAATAATAATAATATAATTATAACAACAATACATATACATAATACAAACATATACTTATACAAGTATAACATATTGGCATACGTACATATAATCCTGCCCATAATTATCATAACATCTATATATATTAATCATATACGCTCATACTCTAGATACATACGCGACACACATTCATCATTAATACGTATACATACATAGCTTATAATATACATGCACACCACACCTTATATATATATTAGTAACATTCATATAATAAATATACATGCAATATTAATATGTATTTACAAGTAAAAAATGAGTGATTACACCCTTCTTATTCTTCATTCCTGGATGCAAAAAGGGAAAAATAAGTATTGTGAACTAGAGTTTGGTTGGTTGAGAATAGTACAGTAACATAAATAAGGGATTAATGTAAAATGAAGAGCCAGAGTTTCCAGATCTCAATAATGAAATATTAAAAGCTATTCCAGTATTCCTCTCATTCCTCTTTTGATTCTCAATTACTCTTTAATTCAATAAAGCTAGTTCATCTTGTTTTAAAGTTTGGGTAAACTACACGGGAGACCACCGATCTTCAGGATTGGTGTCGAAATAACCACTGATCTTTTAATTTTGTTAAAATGACCACTCAACTATTGATATGGTTCTAATATAGCCATCCGCCGTTAAAACCTAACGGAAAGGCTGACGTGGCAGTTAACAGAAACTTGTATAATTACAAGTTTAGTTCCCGTAATTTTCACATTTAATCAATTTAGTTCTAGTTTCAATTTAATAAAATAAATTAATTATTCAATTAGAGAGTTTATCTATTTTTATTTAATTAAATTAATTTATTTTCCTCCTCCAATAAGGTGGTGAATCGAACTCACATTTCCTTAAGTGTAGGGGGAAAGCCTTTGCCACTAGGCTAGACACATATTTATGACATGAAAAACAAAATTTAATATATAAGTTATATGATTGTTAATGCCATGCAAAAAGAATTAAATGCGATTTTAGGAGATTCAAATATGACATACTTATGATGCATAAAAACATCTAATTCAAAATTTTATAAATCTTAAAAATTTTATAGACTTTAAAACTTAAAAAAATTTATGAACCATAAACCCTAAAAATTTTATAAACCTTAAAAGCTATAGTTAGTGCATGATTTAAAAAATCTCTAAACCATAAACCCTGAAAAATATAGTTAGTACACAATTTAAAAAAATTATAAATCCTAAACCCTAAAAATTTTATAAACCATAAATTCTAAAAAATATTAATTAAGTTAAAAATCATAAACCGTGCACTAACTATAACTTTTAGAATTTAGAGTTTATAAAATTTTTAGGGTATAGGATTTATAATTTTTTAAATCATGCACTAACTATAATTTTTAGGATTTAGAATTTAGGGTCTAAAGATTTTTTAAATCATGCACTAACTATAATTCTTAGGGTATATGGTTTAGGTTTATAAAAAATTAAGTCATGCACTAACTATAATTTTTAGGGTTTGAAATTTCCATATTTTTTACGATTTAGGAGTTTGGGGTTTATAAATTTTTTAAGTTTTAGGGTTTAGGATTTATAAATTTTTAAGGTTTAGGGTTTATAATTTTTTTAAATCATGTAGTAACTATAATTTTTAGGGTTTAGAGTTTAGAGATTTTTTAAATCATGCATTAACTATAATTTTTAGGGTTTAAAGTTTATATATTTTAAGGTTTAAGGTTTATAAATTTTTAGGTTCAAAAGTGTATAATTTTTAGGGTTTAGGGTTTATAAAATTGTTTAAGGTTTATGGTTTATAAAATTTGTAGGGTTTAAAGTTTATAATTTTTTTAAATTTTGCACTAACTATATTTTTTAGGCTTTAGGGTTTAAAGATTTTTTTAAATCATGCACTATTATAGTTTTTAGGGTTTAGGATTTATAAAAGTTTTAGGGTTTAAGGTTTATAAAATTTTTTAGGTTTTAAGGTCTATAAAATTTTTAGAGTTTAAGGTTTATAAAATTTTGGTTAGCTATTTTTATGATCATAAGAGTGTCAAGTTCGAATCCCCTAAAATCACATTTAATTCTTTTTTCATGGCATTAACAATTATATAACTCATATATTAAATTTTATATTTTATGTCATAAATATGTGTCTAACCCAGTGGCAAAGACTTTCCCTCGATACCCAAGGGAATGTCGGTTCAATTCCCCTCAATTACATTTGTGCAATGCTTTGATTTTATTAAATTGAAACTAGGACTAAATTGATTAAATGTGAAAATCACGTAGACTAAATGTGTAATTATACAAGTTTCTGTTAACTGCCACGTCAGCCTCTCGGTTAAGTTTTAACGGCTGGTAGCTATTTTGGAACCATATCAATAGTTGAGTGATCATTTTGACAAATTGAAAGATCGGTGGTCTCCCGTGTAATTTACCCTTAAAGTTTAAGGATCAAATCTTGGTTCTTTCAACAATATGTATCAACATGCTTCTTAAGAATATAAACAACTCATAAAAGTGTTCTAACAATCTTGTTTTGCTAAGAAATGAAGGATCAAATAAGTAGAAACTTGAAAAGTTGACCAAATCCACCAAAAAACCATGCAATAATATCCCATTAAAATAAAATAGAATGCATGAAGGTTAAACTACAAGCGAGTAATCAAAACGATCAACATGCACAAAATCCTTTAAAATAATAAAGTGAACCCATACTCTATAACAACAAAATTTGGAATTTCATATCTATGCCGCAACCATCGGTAATAGCAACGTAAATTACAAAAGCATATTTTTTAAAAAAGGATTTTTGGTGAACATTAAACTGAAAACAATCTGCCATCACTTGATTGGCCTATCCTAGATTAGATGACATATCGCTACCTGTAAGTGTACAGCCTCTTCTCTCTTCCATCAAAAATTCTAAAAATCCATCAATATATATGGGCCAAGTCCCCGCCCCCTTCTTTTTTTTTTCTTTTTGGGAGCGGTAAATAAAAAAATAACATTCGGAACTGAATATTAAAGATTCAAGAATTCGATCTGGAAAAAACAAACACGACAGAAAAGAGTTAACCTGAAGAAGAATTGTTAGAATCCAAAAGAGCGGCGGATCCCATGATTTGGAGAGGAGATGGCTGTTGAATCTTCAAATCTTTGCTATAAACTCTGTTTTGGATGTTTGCCTTCTTTCACTGTATTTAGTGAAGGTAAAGAGAGAAGGAAGTACACTTAACATTATAAACAAAGAAAGGAAGGAAGCAAAGAAGGCGGGAACACTGATTTTGGAAAATGGCAATTGTTGGCGCCATCCCCTCCCAAAATCAAAATTTTCTACCATTTTTAACTTTTTCTTACAAGTTTTCCCCCAAACACCAAAAGAAAAATCAAAAGTTGCCCCCTTTTTCCGCCCTAAAATAAGAGCAATTTATTGAGATGTATATATATATATTTACACTCGCATACTTATTATTTAAGAATTAAAATATAATTTTAATTTTAAAATCGAAAATTTAAGTTCTAATTATAAATTTTACACTCAAATCCTCATCAAATTAAACAATTAATCTTAAACTAAGTTTTTTACTCCTAAAATAAATAAAAAAACTTAAGATCCACTAATTAGTGTAGTAATTAATAATGCTCATATTATCTTATTTTTTATGGATTTGAATTTTGATATAAAAATGTTATATCTCTATTTAATAAAAAAAACTTGTGTAATACACAATGTCAGTACATATATTGAATTATTTTCTGTCAAATACTCCACTAGCTAGTGGCTACCATTTCAGTTATCAGATTTGAGATTCCCCAATTTCATGTGGACCAAATCAAAAATGTGTTAGGATGAATGGAAGAAATATAGAATGAATACATAATTTTTTTTGAAATATAGATTTAAGAGAAAAACTTTAATACACAGTCTGTGTAAACTTTAATTTTAAGGATTAGTAATTTAGTTTATGGTTTAGAGTTTAGGGGTTTGGGTTGTAAGGTTTAGAATTTAAGGTTAGTGTTTAGAATTTAGGGTTTAGAGTTTAGGGGTTTGGGTTGTAAGGTTTAGAATTTAAGGTTAGTGTTTAGAATTTAGGATTTAGGGTTTGAGGTTTATTTTTTAGGGTTTAGGTTTAATTTTGATTTATAGTAGAAATAGACAAGCTTGATTTTACACAAGCCTGTGTATCAAATTTAAACCCTAGATTTAATACATAATGTTGTCAAGTTTAGTTATTCATTCGAAATTTTGAATTATGTTTTGATACAGTGCATAAAGAAATTATACAATTATTTTTATTTAAATTATAAAATCTAAATTTTTAACCCTAAACTTTGAATTTTTAAACTCTCAACATTTCATCTGAATCTAAACCTTACAACCTAAGCTTATAAATTATAAACTAAGTATCTAAACCCTAAAATCAATACATTTATATAAATTTAAATTAAAAAACATATATATTAAAATATTTTCATATTTTTATGTGAGATTCAAATCGCATGCCTTAGAATTTAAGGCGTCAATAATGCATCACGCTTCACGGTCTTAACGCCTATACAAGCTGGCTTTTCACGATCACTGCAACGTTACCATCATCACTGCACAATTATAATGATCATAGTACCAATTAGTATGACACTAATAATATAAATAAATTTAGCCTGACATAGTCCAAAAAGAAATTCTAAGATGAAAAACTTGAGACATAATGTTAAAAAACCTCTTTAACATTTATTGAATGGTCATTTTGATTCATATTTTTTTGAAGCAATTTAACCATTAACGTTTCATTTTTAGATCAAATAACTCATCTGCAGATAAAAATTGTTAGTAAACTAACGGTAAATGACTTGTAATGACGTGACAAACTTGTATGATATTACACAATAACATAACAATGTCATATAGACAAATGTGTTAACTTGTAAGAATGTTACATAAGTCAAAATATAATTTTATAAAATTATTTTTCTGCTGACGTGTCATTTGTCTAATCATTTCAAGATGTTTATCGTTAGTTGACTAATAGCTTCCATCTGCAAAGGGATCATCTTGACCCAAAATAAAACATGGAGGTTAAACTGCTTAAAAAATATGAACGAAAAGGACTATTCAGTCAAACGTTATATGCATTTTTTGGCTTCAAGCTAAAAATTAATTGCCCTACAAACTAATTAAGCTTTAACGGGTAATTATGTAAGATCCACAAATTATAAGACAAAGAACATGTTACACCCAAATTATTCGCCTTGCATGATTTCGGAAATACCCCTAAGAACCTCCACATTTGATACCCTAAACAATAAGTCCTCAAGAGATAGGCTCTTTCAGAGATTAACATGACTGGAGCTATCAAGACGCCTTGGAAAAAGACATTGTCAGACACCAATACACAACGTCCACGTGACCAACACACAAAGCCTAATACTCAAAAGTTGGGTCTATCTCTGCCAACCCATCTATAGGTTGTCATAGGGTCTCGAACTATCCAATCGTTAACAGTCTAGATGGGGCTATAAATACTCATGCCCCCGATGAGAGAGGCAAGAGAGAGAGAGACAATGTATCAGGATAAGACTAAATTGAGAGGTATGCAGGGGTGAACTGCCTAAAACTGCCACAATCTCCTTGGTCTGCTATCTCCACCTTCATTGTTCGATGGCTCCTCATTTTGACATCAACGATTGGTGCAGTGAGCATAGAGATCCTCCCGACCAAGACAATCGGTCACAAATTACTCTCGTGGAAGATGATGTCTTAGCTTGTTCAACGATATAAATTTCCACACTTTAGTGTCTCGAAAGACACTTGATTTGCAAAAGTGTGGATGCTTGCTCCGGAAGATGTTACCTTCGCTGATCCAACGTTAAATGCCTCGTTGATCAAATAAATGGAGATGCCTATTTAAAATTATAGACAATAATGAGACGAGCAAAGGGAATTAACAGCCTTCGCCCATCTGATGCTACAACATCGTGTTTTATCCAAGGATGTCAAGATGGACAGTCTCAAACGACTCCTAATCTACAAAAGTGTGGATGCTTGCTCTAGCATATGTTGCCCCAGTGTGTTCAACAATATAAATTCCCACACTTTCGTGTCTCGATGACACATGATTTACAAAAGGGTGAATTTCTGCTCAGACAGATATCGCCTCCACCAATTCAATGCAAAGTGAATTCCTCGTCGATCAAATAAACGGAGAGGCATGTACAAAATAACATGAAATATTGAGGTAAATATAGAAAATTAATAGCCTTCACTCATACAACACATGCGGTGTTGTGCTATTCTTTAAGGGCATTGAGATGCCCACACTCATGTGTCTCGAATGATACTTGATCTGCAAAAGCGTGGATGCTTGATCGGGTACATATCGTCTTCACCAATCAAATGCAAAATGCATCGTCGATCAAGATAAACCAAACATGTCTGTGCAAAGTCATAAATAATATTTCTCAAAATATCTCCACCGTTCCAATACTAAATGTACCGTTGACCTAAGACATAACAGAGATGTCTGCACCAGTTGGTGCTCCGATAACACCAAATATGCACACCTGCTTAAATTGATCTCGGTGACTAGAGATGGCAACGAGTGGTTTTTGCCTGCCTCAAACTTGATTCAAATAATCTTAACATAACTTGATTCCTACTTGACTATACATAAATATAAATTTATTTGTCCCAAAACTGGTCATAACTTGATTCCTACTTGACTATACATAAATATAAATTTATTTGTCACAAACCAATATAAGATACTTGATTGAAAGAGATCCGACATGATGATTAAATCAGATTGAGGAAGGCATGGCCTAAATCAATCTCGATGACTAGAGATGAAAACGAGGAGGGTGGAGTGATCTTTTACATGCCTCAAACTTGATCCAAATAATCATAACATAACCTGACTTCAATATAACCTAGACTTAACTATAAATTTATGTCCTAAATCAGATCCTAAAAATTAATGGTATGTTTGATTCTAATCGAACCCAATATAACATGATATGTGAAAAACAAATTCCTAAATAAATCTAAGAAAAACCAAATTAAAATGCAGCTCATGAAATTTATTAAAAAATATTAAATATTATATGTATGGTAAGGATATGATACAATGTGAGAGATGAAATTGAGTTCAAGATATTTGGATATATATATATATATTATATGTTCGAAGATACATATGGAAAATAAATAAAAAAATCGAGGATTCAGAATCTCTGATATAAATCTCAAGTGATTCAAAATTTAAAGGTAAAATTTTCTAAGATTTACTTGTATAATCACTTACGGTAAAAAAAAATCAAACCTAAAAAATGGTGATTGATTGGAGTGAAACAACCGTTAATTTACTCAATGTTAGATAAGACTTGATATGTTAAAAAAAGGAGACCTAAAGAAATCTAAGAAAAAAATCAACTTAAAATGCAGCTGATGAAATATATTGAAATAGTAAACATTAAACACTATTTAGTGTGGAAATGGAATGATACAATATAAGAGATGAAATTGAATTCAAACTATCTTGATATATGTTCAAAGATATAGATTGAAAGAAAACTAAAAAAAATCAAGATTTAAGATCCCTAATATAAATATCCATTCAAAATTAGAAGCTAAAGATTTTTTAAAGATTTAGGGCCCGACTAGCGGGGATTTTTTAATGCAAATTTCCTGTCAAATATCTATTTTTAGAGAAGTTGAAAAAATAAGCTATGACGGAAAACCTGTTTGGGCACTAAATTAGGCAGAGAAATTCCCGTTCAGTGCGCATATGGTGCCTATTCTGCGTTGCTTTTGCGTTTGGCGCTCCAACGCTCGTTGGAGAAGCATTGTTGAACGCAGCCATACTACTGCAAACAAAATTTAAAGCCTAAAAGGTGTAGATGATAAAGAAGTAGAGAGGTGGAAAATGAGAAGAATTTTACTCTTTTAAAAGATATACCTCAAAACCCTAAAAAATATATGATATATAGGACATTAATGTAATTAGCGTGGACAATTGAATTTTTTTCTAAACCCGACCCTATCCCGGCAAATTTTAAAGTTAAACTCACTCTTGATCTAAACATATATATATATATTTAAAAATCGACTTATTAATAAATTTGATTAAAAAATTATCGTTTTCGAGTTTTTCGTTATCCCCACTAGTGATTGACATGAGTAGAATGATGTTTAATTTACTACAAGTTAGACTCGACTTTTTTTTTCTGCTTTGATTTTCATAACAACAACAACAACAATAATTCAAAAAATTCGACACATCTTAATACCCGATTCCGGTCTTGCAAGTTTGTTTCTCCATTATCGTTGTTGGATTATCAATTTCTTTGGTCGTCGATGAAGGAAAACATTTTAGTTAGCTAGTTGATAGTTTTTAATTTTCTATTTTTTTTTTTTTTTTTTTTGGCATTCTTAGGACCATCTTGGATAAGTGTGCTACATTTTGGCACTCATTTGTAGAATTTTATATCTTTAATAAAGCTAGTAAAAAAACTAAATTATTTTTTATCAATAATATATATCTAAATTTTGACTCACGATTTTTTATTGACAATTATAAGATCACAAAATAAGTAAATCAAACTTTTATGACAAATGATTAAATGTGTTTGTAACCAATGACACCGAGTAAGATCACAAATCAAGAGAGGACAATGCAAGTGCAAAGTCAAATTTTTTTTTGGAGGGGTCAAAACTGAATTATAATATTTTGTCGTCAAAATTTAATTTTTACCATTGCATTAACTTTTAATGTTATCATTTTAGAAGGGATTAAACTAAAATGATATCATTTTTTATGGTCAATGTGTAATTTCATCCCCGCGTTAACTTAAAATTTTACGATTTGAAGGGAATGAAGGCAAAATTTTCCTATTTTAGGGGTAAGGCTTTTGTTTTTTTAACGATGACAACTAGATTTTATTAATAAAAACAACGAAATGAATTAAAATTACAACGCAGCCAAACATAGAGAGAAAATTGGGGACAATAGTCACAAAAAACTCATACATAAAACAACAATATTAAACCAAAAGGTACGAAGAAAAACAAATCTTCCCTTGAGAGTTACCTCTAACATCAAAAGAACCCAATAACCTTCATAAAAACTCCTTGTTTCTCTGTCGACCAAGACGCTTTATGAAGTGATAAAGGAGTGGTGAGCAAACCAAACTATTTGGCAGACTGCTTCGCTACACGATTCTTATTATATCGACAAGCAACCTTTTACCAAAGAGGGGATTTGACTATACGTGACCACCAACAAACCAATCAAAAAATAAATATCGTGAAAGTCTTTGTGCGACCACCAAAACGACCGTAAAAATATGCGAAAAAACGTACCAAAATTCAAAAGGATCGTACCACAAGAGCAAAAAGAAAGCGTGTCACAAGAGCATAGAAAAACATGTCACAAAGACATAGATTCTTATTCAAAATTGAAAAAAAACTCAATAAAAAGAATAAATGGCATCGTACGTAAAAACAAGAAAAATAATAAACACCAACGGTCGGTAACCAACATTAAGATTGGTGTCGTTGCCAGCTAAGCAAAATTCAAAGTAAAAGAAGAATGCGACACAAAAATATTGAGAGAAAATTTAAGTTAGGGCCAAAGGAAGGTGGCTAGTGTTTTTTTTCATAAAGTACTCTGGTAAGGCCTCTGTTTGCTCCCACTAGCTACGCTTGAGACAATTTGTAACGACCCAGATTTTAGAATCTGAGAGTCGAGTTTAACCAATGCGTGGGCTTCATGGTTGTGCCTTGTGTTTGGGCCACGAGGGCCTTAATGGGTTTGATTTTGGACCTTGGGCTTGAGTGGTTGAATGGGTAATAGGCTAGGAAGAATTCAATGAGGGAAAAGTGGTAAATATGTTTGTGGATGAAAAAGAGAAGCTTGGCTTCTTTAATTCTCTGCAGAAGTAGGAAATGGATGATATCACCATGTTGGTGTCTTCATCCTCTTCCTAAACCCATATTCCCCATTCAAAATCATCAACCAAAGGTGGAATCTTTAGAGTTTGTTGTGGGAATCAAGTTTTAAGCCTTGAGGGGTGTTGTTCAGCAACCAATGATCTACAATCCAAGGTAAAAATGGGTCAAAATAGAGGTTGAGATTTTGGTGGGGGTTAGTATGAAAGAACGGGAATAGAGTGTTTGGGGTTCCATTCATGGCTTAGTGGATATTTTAGCTCTTAAATTTCTCCTAATGGTGTTGTAATTCGTTGTGTAACTCTTTCTTGTAGTGAAAGAGGTAGAAGAGCCATCAAAAGCTCTAGGAAAGGAGAAAGCTTGAGTTGGAAGCTTAGAGACCTCTTCTTCAGAATTTAGTCAAGGTTAGTACACTACTAACTCCATTCATGGTTTGGATGAACCTTGGTTGATCTCTAATGACAACTTATAAATTTGACGTTGTTGGGGCCTAAAACAGGTAGTAACACACCTAATTAACTCCCCATAATATGTAGGAGTAATTTGGGACTCAATTGTTGAGGTTAAGGAGTTGAACCATAGAAATCAAAACTCTAGAAATAGAGTTCTAAGCACTTGTATCGGTATGGGATAGGCCAGTATAGGTACGCTCTCTTGGAAGTTGATTCTTCTAGGCATTTTACAAAGGGGGTATCGGTACAGGCAAGGGGCATACCGATACTATTGTTCCATTGTGAATTCTAGTATCCAAAATGGGTATCGGTACGCCAAGTGGCATTTCTAGTACGAGTGTGGTTTTGGTACGCAAGGTTCGCGTACCCGTATAGGGTTTCAATACGTGAGGATGGTGTATCAATGTGGGGCTGCGATCAGATCTTTCGAACCTAAAGCGGGTATCGATACTCGAGGATGAGTATCAGTACCTAACGGGCTGTATCGATACCCATGTAGGAGTATTGATACTCACTGGGAAATATGCCCAAAGAATTAGACTTTGAGTTCGGGGTTCTATAATTCGAGGTAAATGGCTTGATGGGTCTTGTAACACCCTAAAAATTAAATTAAAAACCCTAACTCTAATTTGGGAATTCCCAATTTGAAACCTTATAATTTAGGAATTAAAAACCTAAAACCCTAATTATCCAATTTGGGGATTAATTGGTTTTAATTTGAATTAGTGACCTAATTGTGGAAAGTTGGAACTTGGAGGACTCTTATGGGAAACGGGAAGAGTAGGGACCCTTATCTTGCGATTTACCCATTTTTCATGGGTATATAAACCCCTTTATAAACCCTAAATCTTTTGATCTCCCATTTTATTTTTGTTTCAGCCACTCTTACCATTGCTTCCACTCTCTTCTGAAATCATCTGGTTTTCCTCATCCCTTGAGTTCTCTGATCAAGCTCTGGCGAAGAGGTTATCGTAGTTCGTGTTCGACATCGTACCCCTTACCATGCTTCCCTCATCCTCGTGAACCAAACTCGTCCCCTAAACTCTCTTGTCATCCTTGGTTGTGGCCTAATCGAAGGAAAACCCTCCAGGTTTTCTTTGCACCGCCGCATGTTTCGCCACCATCCTCATTGCTGACCGAGTATGGGTAAGTGTTGGGTATGGGTTCGTGTTTTTTCCTCCTTTTTTGGTTTTGACAGTTAGGCTAGTGCATTTGTGGTTGTGTTATTGGTCGAAGTGACCTTCTAGGACTCGAGTTAAGATCGCCGGTGAGTTTATGCCGTTACCGGCCTTCTTATGGTTTGCCACCGCCGGTAAGGGTTTCGTAAACCCTAATTCCAAGTATGTGTAAGGAAAAACAAGTGGGCTGGTATGTGTTGTTGGGTTGAGTCAATTGTGAAGCCAATGGGCTGCCGAGAGAGATCCCAAACTGTGAGAGTTGAACGGACCAGATCTATGAGCTAAGTAAACCGGTTTGAACCACTTGTGCAAACCGAATCGATAGTGTTGGAACCGAACCAGACCTCTAAACTGAACTAGCAAAATCTTTTGTGACCCAACCCGTTGACTAACCCGACCTGTTGACCGACCTGACCTATTGATCGACCCGACCTATTGACCAGTAATGATGTCAGTGTTGACCTGTGGTGATGTCAGCATTAACTGGACCAGTGATGATAGTGTTGACTTTGACCGGTCAAAGTCAACATTGACCATTGATCGTTAACTTTTTAGTCAAATTTGACTTGACATTTTTTGACTTACTGAGTCTGAATTTGCAGCCTATTTCGTCTAATTCAAACCTGAAATACCATTTTTGCTAATTGCAATTTAGTTTGTACTTAATAAATTATGGGAATTTATGAATGAAGTTTGATATGGTTTACTTAAGTGTTTCAAACGACATCGATTCTGAGTACAACTTTTTACCCCTCATCTTGTTAGCCTGCTCCTCCATCCTCTGTGAGAGATACACGTGAGTTGTTTTTTGTATAGAATTTGAGTTAGGTGGCATAGTGTTATTTACATTAGAATATGAATTAATTTAGAATTTTACTTCATAGGTTCTAACTCAGCTAGGCCTAGAACTAGTTCAGACCATGGGAGGCATCATCACCGACGTTAGAGCTTTGGCCGCTAGAGGTGTGTTCTCTTTCTGTGCTATATGTTCTGTGAAATATTTTACAATATGCATGACTATTTTCCAGTGTTGTGATTACAATGTGTTTTGAGATATCATGCATACTGTGACAGACTGTGTTTTAATGAATTTATCAGAATTTTAGAACTGTGATCCTCGTATTTAGTACGATACAACTGTAATGAGAATGTGTTTAGAAATATTATATTTTCATGCATATGATGGGTTTGTACGGAGGAAGAAGTGGTTTGACCACACTTTGATTGGAGAAACAAGGGTGAGGAGTTCAGGGGAACTACCTCCACTGTGATCGGTTGGCTTTGCCATCACCATGATTGTAGTTAGCAGTTGGTATATTGACTTAGTCTTAGTAATATCCCATGCACTATGTTTTAATATGACTTATTTTTCATTGAGATAATTTTTGTGAAACTGAGTTTGTGATTGCCTGCACTTTAGAGACACTCTGGGCTTAATAGCTCACTCCCCTATAGTTTCTCTTTTAGATACTTGGCTCTAGGCGACTTGGTACTCGGAGGACCTCTTGCATTTTCAGATTTGTTGTTTCTTCAATACGGACTTGTTTATTTTCAAATATTTATTATTATTACTTTTCATCGAGTTTGGATGTAATTTAGACAAGAGACTGTTTTCAGATTTGAGGATGTTCTCAGCATGCATGCATTTACTTTCAATTTGGATATTTTATTATTTTATTGGTATACAACGTTAAGATGGATTTTAATAAAGTTTTGAAGTATTTTTTATAGAAGAGTTTTATACATAAATCAATGATTGGTTTCTTGAGGGAAAAGTTACGAATGTGACTTCCTAAATTGGGCATTTCCTTTTGGGCCGAGTTTAGGGGGATACATGTCTCCTAAGGTGTAAAATGAATACTAAAACTGAGAAATTGGTGTTTAAACCTCGTAAGTGGAATAAATGGCTAATAACTTGGTAAATATTGGGTGAATTACTTAAGGTAGTAACCCATAGGGATCCTTGGTGGATCAATTGATGTTGTGTGGTAAATAGGGTCCTTACTATTTACGGATGAGATGCCTAGGTAGTTGAGTCAATCTTTGTGTGGTAGGATTCAGATACCTAGTAATATATGTTGCAACATCTTAAAGACTCCAGAATAGAGGATCCCGATGCTATGTGGACGTGAGCCTCATTTGAAGGTGCTTGATAAGAGATTTTGAGCACAGATAGAGGACCTCGATGCTGTATGGACGCAGGCCTCATCCTCAATATTGTAGGATCCCGATACTATGTTGACACAAACCTTACTTGAAGTGTAGGGTCCTGATGTTGTGTAGACGTGGGACTCACTTAATATTGTTGGTATTATCAATGTGATGCTATGTGGATTAATGATGTATATGTGTGTGTTGTTTGCGAGATCATACATCCATGTTGCAATGTGTTAGGCAGTTATAGTAGCGCCATTGTTATCTGCCATGATATCATTTCATGTTGCATTGCTTTATTTATGATTTGCATGAAGCATGGTTGAGTGGTTGTGTATCCACTGAGCTTGGTTAGCTTAACATTCGGAATCGTTTTTTCCATTCGCAAATAAGAAGGTTTTTGTGTGGCTTGGAAGAGCACCATTAAGGCTAGATTTCAGCATCGACTGTTGTTGTTGAGTACAATTATTAGATGTAATGAGCTATATATTTCGTAGGACCCTATGTATAATTGTAACTCTTATTTTGTACTAGTCCAAGTCAAATTTTTTTAATATTTATACTCTGGAACTCCACTTATATTATTTTGAAATACTTTGGATTTCTATCTATTTCTTAAATGAATGGACTTGTGATTTATTGGACTTGTTATGATTTAGGCTTTGAGCATGAAAAATTTTATGGTAATGGTATTGGGGCCCAAATGTGACATCAGGGTTGAGAGTGTTACATTTAGTGGTATTAGAGACTAGGTTTAGTTGGTTCTAAGAAGTCTTTAGGGGAGTCTAGAGTGGTATATAGGTGTCTAGTGAATACATGCCTATAAATCGAAGTCGTACTTGTTTTAAGCTAAAATTCAATGGTGTGACCTTGGTTGTTTGTTGTGCAGAATTGAGCTATGCCAAGGAGGGAAAGAGACCATGAGAAAAGCTTTGGTTCCTGAGAAAAGAGCTGTGGTGAGGATTATGTACCAGACGCAGAGGAGGTGTTGGAGAATGGAGTTGATCGTAGAGCCATCTATTTCTTACACTTGAACTGGGTGTTACACCAGATTATAAGGGCTATTTCGAGGCCGTCTGCTACCCTTCAAAAGGAACCTATTGAAAGGGTACGAAGGCAAGGTGCTACAGACTTTCATGGAACGGGACAAGACAACCCAGCACAAGCAAATCAGTGGCTACATGATACGCATTGGATCATGAGACAGATGAGATTGAGATCAAAAAATAAGTTGTCGTGTATCATGTCCTTGTTGAAAGAAAATGCAAGAGAATGGTGGGAGACTGTAGAGCTTAGGTTGTACCCCAGTCAACCAACTTGGGATGACTTCCTCAAAAAGTTCGAGAAGAAATATGTGGGTGAGGCTCACATTGAAACCTTGAGGGATCGGTTCAACCATCTAGTGAAAGGAAACCAATCAATTTGTGCATATGAGCAAGAGTTCCTATAGTTAAGTAGGTATGCTCTTGAGTTGGTCGCCACTGAGAATATGAGATACAAGAGGTTCTTGAAGGGCTTGAGAAAAGAGATTTAGACTTATCTGATTGTTTGCACCAAAGTGTTCTCAGAGTTGACTTTGAGTGCCAAGTCCTTTGAACAGGTGAAAAGATAGACCTATGGTTCATCTGTCAGGCAAAAAAATTCTGGTAGCAGGACTCAGAATCTCTCCAACAACTTGCAGTCCTACTCAAAAAGAAGTAGAAACTGGTGGAATCATAATAGAGAAACCTCGTATTAGAGTTCGAGATCAGATCAGAGATCATAATCTGTCAGCCGTAGGAGGCCATCTTCATCTTCATCTATGATGAGTTCAAAGGGCTCACAAAAGAGTGCGAACGCACCAGTTTGCAATCAGTATGGACGCAATCATAGAGACGAGTGTTGGGGAGCGTTTAAAGTTTGTTATTAGTGTGGATCACTAGACTATTTTATGAAAGATTATCTAGTAACTGCGGTGGCCATTATAGATCAGGTTTAGAAGACTACATATCCAGCTCAAAGGAGTCGAGGCTTTACTCATAAAGGAGCGAGCTGTGTGTCGAGAGGCACCTTTCAGTCCACTGCGAGAGCACCAGCTCGACAATATGCGGTCAAGGCTCAAGAGGACTATGTAGCTATATATGTTATTTCAGGTACGTTCACCTTATTTTTAGTTTTCATTATTACTCTTGTAGATTCGGGGTCTACACACTCCTACATTCATAGTGAAATATCCTATCAGTAGGGTATTCCAGCCGAGGACCTTAAGATTGGGGTCCGTATAACTAGCCTCTTGGGGTATAATGTCTTGGTAGATAAGGTATATTGGAGGTGTCCGATTGAGGTTCAAGGTTTGATCTTTTTGGCGCGGATTTGATGGTGTTACCGTTTGAAGAGTTTGATGCTATCTTGGGGATAGATTGGATTTTTGAACATAATGCTAGCTTGGGTTGTATGACTAAGAGTTTAAAACTTCGAGTTGTCGATAGATCTAAGTTGGTTGTTAGAGGCAAGAGGAACCCTTGTCTTCCCAATGTGGTGTCAGCCTTGGTTGCTCAGAGGTTAATCCAACAAGGTTGTGAAGCATTTTTGGCTCATGTTGTGGATACAAGAGTAGGAAGACAGATGCTTGAGAGTCTTTGAACTGTTTGTGTGTTTGCCAATGTGTTTCTAGAAAAGTTACCTAGACTCTCTCCAGATAGAGAGCTAGAGTTTCGGATTGAGGTGATGCCCTGCACAATACCGATATCCATTGCCCCGTATCGCATGGCATCAACGGAGATAAAAGAGTTGAAGAACCAAATCCAAGTGTTGCTTGAGAGAGGTTTTATCCGACGAGCATCTCACCTTGGGGAGCACCGATATTGTTTGTTAAAAAGAAGGATGGGTCAATGAGGATATGCATTGGCTACCAAAATCTCAACAAGGTAACGATAATGTAACCCCCTCAACCCGGCCTAGACGTCCGACCGAACCGAGATAGCTACATTAAGCTTGGCGAAGCAAACTGGAGAAAGATTATGAAAATTAGTCTATTTTTTCTTTTTATCTTGTCTAGATGCATATTATTATTCCTAAGTGATCATGCTCGCAGCAGACGAGGTTGCAAAGAAAACAGAACACAGATAGGCAACTGATTGCATACAACACAATTTAGGGACCAAAATGTAAAACTTATAAATTGCAAGGCCATTGGTGAAATTAGGGTTACCAATCCACAATTAGTCAGATTATATGCTTGCATACCAATCAACAGCTCAAACCAACCATCCATGCTCATACAATTGCATTCACAACTCTCAGGGACCAAAATGTAAGAAATAGAAACTAAGCTCCATGACATCAACTGAATTAACAGTTGTCCGTACCGATACGTGGTTAACCGTATTGATACGGTGCTCAAATACAAGCCAGCCTCGTTTTGCTAAACCGATCACAGTTCTAGTACGCTAAGATGAATTCAAAGGCTAAAAAGGAAAGTTTAACAGTCGTACCAATACGGATACTAAGTGTTCCGGTACGCGGGTTTTGTCTAAAAAGCAACTTTCCAGTAGCATAAAACCGTACTGGTACACTTAAACTCGTACCGAACTCGAAGTTTGTTTTTGCCTAGCTGTGTCAATACGGTCCCCAACGTATCGGTACGTCTGGGCCTGTAATGTCATTTTTAGCTGGTTTTTTACTCTATTCTAGATGCTTTCAGGTCCTAGCAAGCCACATACATGCATATGAACATCCATCAAGTCATACTCCATCGTTTGCATCAGGATTTAGCAATTACAACCCCACATATGCTACCAAGGACCAATCTATAGGCATACTTCCTAAACCACATTTCCAAACTTACCAAAACACTCAATCAAGCATTTTTCCAGCATACGTATCATATGAACATGTCTCTGGTGTCGTAATCAACATGTCAAAAATGTCAAAGCATGACAATAAACCGATGCTAACTAGATGCATACCTAGGGAACCACCTAGCATCAACCATACGCAACGATCCACAACATGTTTATCAACATCATTCAACTCTAAATCACGGCATTAAACATGCTAAAAAACTAAGGAAAAACATAATTACAATCCCCCAAAATATGGTGAACTTATTGCCTTATTATCTGGAAGCTTAAACCGAGTTCATACTTAAAAGTAGTATTGATTCTTGGATTCCTTTAGTCCTTGCTTTTGCTACCTCAAACTTCAATGCTCTGCATCATTAGGAAAAAGAGAGCGTAAGCACACATGCTTAGTGAGGATTCTTGTAGAAAGAATGATGCATTTAAACTATTTGGAAACCGAAACCACTTGTTTTCAAACATGCTTAACAACCAAGGCATATTCATTGTTTCCAACCAAAACATACATAACAATCCTTATGCAACATCATATAAAAACCCCATGCTTAAAACCCAAAGCATTAAATCATATTACCATGCTTAAATCCTAAAGCATTATAAAATAGGTTCAACACATGAACTTTCATATATTGGCAATTATAGTGACCTCGGATAGACAAACCTCTATCCACACACAAATCGGATACACGGATTCACATGATGGACTCACCTCCAACACATCTCATACCATGCCTTGTTAAACTGCATGGTATCCCAAACCTTGCCTAGTTAAGCCGCAAGATTTGACAACCTCGCCTAGTTAAGCCATGAGTTTTACTGACCTTGCCTAGTTAAATCGCAAGATCACCATCAACTTGAGTTTCCTAGTTAAACCGCATGCCCCAAGTAAGGTCCCAATAGTCCGAGTGGCCTAGTTAAACCTCCATACCTTAAGGACTCATGGCCACGATCGATTTTTAGTATATATTATAGTGCACTTTAATCCTATGCCATGCCAACTATATCCGAATGTTCTCTCATCATGTCATATAGCCAATATATTATTTACAAAACCATTTACTCACTGTTTTACAATGCATTATACAAAATCACCACATATGCAAGCCACATTGCCAAAGAAATACCACATTCCCGACCGAAAAGAAAACCAATGCTCACTAGCATTTCATATACTTTGAAACCACTGCATATATACTCAAAATCATGCATTTACAGTAAGCAAAACAAACCATGTTTACGACTAAAACATGAGTTACACATGCTTATATCTGAATAGATATTAAAGAGCAAAAGAGGGGGAAACTTACTTCTGAGCTTAGGTAAGTGTTTCAAGCTTAACGTAAACTCCCAAAAACACTTTCAAACCTTGAAAGACTTTTAAAACCGTTTCCACTCATCGATTACACCTCGCTTTGCTCGCTATAGCAAAACAAGCTCCCAGCAAGCCACAATCCACTTCATGCTAGTTCGCCTTGATTATCCCAGATTTTGGTCACACAAAACCCGAGGAAACATGCATCAAAATGCATCAAAGCCACTGCTTCAAAGCAAAATCTCGCAACTCACAAGTTGCCCACTCAAAAACCATCCAAAGCTTATTGAAATCAACCTCAAACACTTTCCAATCTTAACCCAACCACAATATAACGATTCGATACATCAAAATTCACCAATTAACATCTAAAAACCCTGTGCAACTTCCTTTAACTTCCAGCAATGATTAAACTCTATTAACAACACAAAACCCTTAACTATCCGCCTTAAACATTAGAGATTCAACTAGTTTCGGGATTACAATGTTAAATTCAAGCTATCAACATTATTAAACACCAAAATCATGATCTAATCTGATTAAGAATCCAACAAAACAGGTCCAATTCGAAAATCTACCAATTTCATCAATCAAAACACAATTAAACCATTTTTTCTTATTTAAACTATCAAAAAACATTAGAAAACAATTGTAAAGGATCAAGAACTTGGGAATTTCAGTAAAGAACCTTCCATTAGAGGAGAATAACAAACATTACCTCTAATGGATGCTTTCTCCCTTAATTGTTTGATTTTACATGAGAAAACAAAGTTTAAACAATAAGATTTTGATAAACAATCAATAAGAAATCATTTGTAATTAAAGGATTTAAGAAAATAAAAATTTACCTGAAGATTTAGAAGAAGAGAATGGTGTTTGGATGGAGAGATTTTGAGAGAAAGTAAATTACGTAACTTTTGTTTTAAGAATTAATTATCAAATTAATTCTCCTCAACCTATTTATATTTTCCCAAACACTTTAAAAATAGTCAATTAAGGGATAAAGTCTGAGATTAGACTTTGGGCAAATAGCTCCTTAAAGATTCAAAGTTTTAACCCTTTTACAAAACAGTCACTAAAATAGTTTTCAAAGTTTTCATTTTGGTCACTAGTCCAAAATGTCTGATTTCCAGAGCTCATTTTCCAAAATTGATTTCTTCACAATCATTAATATATTAAATAATAATTTTACAACATTTTCCATATTTTTATCACTTTCAAAAATTCATCTAGACCCGGTTCACCGAACCCTTAAAACGAACCCCAAAACTGGGGCGTTACAACTCTCCCCCACTTAAGAAAATTCATCCTTGAAATTTACCTAGAGGAAACAAATGCGGAAATTGCTCCAACATATCCGCCTTGCTTTCTTAAATGGCTTCCTCGACACCTCGATGTCGCCACAAGACCTTAACAAGCTCAATCGTCTTACGACGAAGAACTTTACTACTGGAATCAAGGATTTCCACCGGCTCCTCATCACAAGATAGATCCGGCCTCAACTCAATATGCTCCACCAGCATAACATGCGAGGGATCCAACTGGTACCTCCAAAACATAGATGTATAAAACGCATCATGTATTTTCTCTAGCTCGAGAAGCAACCTCATCGATAAGCCACAGGACCAACACGCTCCACAACCTCATATAGTCCAACAAAATACGGACTAAGCTTACCCTTACGTCTGAACCGCATCACCTTTTTCCACGGTGACACTTTCAAGAACACACGATCACCCACCGCATATTCAATCTCCCTAAGCTTCAAATCTGCGTAAGATTTCTGCCGATCCACAGCTGCTTTCAAGTGATCACAAATAAGATTTACCTTTTCATCCGCGTCTTTCAATACATCATGTACGAAAATATACTTTTCCCCTACCTCAGCCTAACGCAAAGGCGTACGACACCTCTGACCATACAATGACTCGTACGGTGCCATCTAATACTCGCTTAATAGCTATTATTATAAGCAAACTCAACCAAAGGTAAATGCTTCTCCCAGGTTCCTTGGAACTCAATAATATAACATCTCAACACATCCTTCAAAACCTGGATAACACACTCTGACTGTCCATTCGTCTGAGGATGATATGCGGTACTGAACCTCAATCTCATACCTAAAGCCCGATGCAATCACTCATAAAAACTCGCGGTAAACCTCGGATCTCTGATGGACTTAGGTACCCCATGCAAACGCACAATCTCAGCGATATCAAGTCCGCCAACTTATCCAATGTATACGTCGTATGCACTGATAGAAAATGTACACACTTCATAAACCGATCAACAATCACCCAAATAAAATCCTTTTTAGCCGGTGCCAACTGTAACCCTGACACAAAATCCATAGTGACTCTCTCATATTTCTATTTCGAAATCCTTAACGATTGCTACAACCTGTATGGAAAATGATGTTCAGCCTTAACCCGCTGGCACACCATACCTTTAGAAACAAACTCCGCCACATCTTTTTTTAAACTAACCCAATAGTACACCTTTTTTAAATCACGATACATCTTGGTACTATCGAGATGCATAGCAAAAGAACTAGAATACGCCTCTATCAAAATAGTACACCTCAGCTCTGAATCTTCCGACACCACTATTCGACCTTCAAAGCACAAAACCCCATCATCATCAAAATGAAAATCCATCGAATTACCATCCATTATATCCCTAACACGAGGAACCAAAGAATCATCATACGATTGATTAGCTTTAATCATTTGTAACAATTTAGGCTTAACTTGCAACTCCACCAACAAACCATCTTCCTGTGTTACACTCAACCTCGCAAACATCGCCCTAAGCTCAATAACAACCTTACAAATCAACGCATCTGCAACTACATTAGCTTTCCCAGGATGATATTCGATCATCAAGTCATAATCCTTAAGCAAATCCAACCATCTAAGTTGCCTAAGATTCAGATCCTTTTGAGACATCAAATATTTCAAACTCTTATGATCCGTAAAAACAACACATTTCTCTCCATGATGATAGTGTCTCCAAATCTTCAAAGTAAGCACCACAGCTCCCAGTTCCAAATCATGAGTCGGGTAGTTCCGCTCATGAACCTTTAATTGTCGTGATGCATAAGCTAAAACCTTACCATCCTGTATCAGCACACAACCCAACCCAATATGAGATGCATCACTATAGGCCACAAACTCCTTACTAGACTCAGGCTGAATCAGTATAAAAGCATGAGTCAAAACTTCCTTCAACTTCTCAAAGCTACGCTACTACTTCTCCATCCACACATATAGAACATTATTCTACAACAACTTCATCATCGGTGCTGTAATACTAGAAAACCCTTCCACAAAACGACGATAATAGCCAGCCAACCCGAGAAAACTATGAATCTCTGTAGCGATGTCTCCGATTCGCTAAAAAAATGAAGTTTCGAAGTGTTTGTAATTTTTTGGATATAAAATGTTTATTCCGTGGGGTTTTTTTTTAAAAAACCGTATTTTATTTAAAAATTGGAGTCGCCACCGGCCACTTAGGTAGGCCGGACACCATAAAACCAGAGATTCAAAAAACTTTGAGTTCGGGAGTTGGTTACGGATGGGGAAGGATTAGCACCCCCACACCGCCCAAAATTGGTACTTTAATAATTACCGTTTTATTAATATTAAACTTTTCGGATTAAAGTGACGATTAGTTTAAAATTCGGTTATAATTGCGAATAAATTTTAAAGGCCCCGTTATCCGAGAGTAAACGCCCAACCACTATCACTACGCCTGATACTGGCCCCGTTTACGCTCGGATAAAAGGGCACCGCATTGACGATTTATATATCATTATGCAACCTTAGTGAGAAAAATATAAAACATGGCAAATAATTTAAATACAATACAAATAAATATTAACATAATAGAATACTAATCTAACATAAATAAAATACATAACTAAAACATTCATATATACATATTAATCTTAATAGTAAATAAAAACAAATTTAACATATCACAATAACAAGGCATGAATAAATAATGTGTGAACAAAAACATATATTTCAAGAAGACATACATATTAGAAATAAAACACATTTCAACATATGTAGAACAAGGTATTATACATGAAAAAGAAAATATACTAACACGTAACCTAAAAGCCAAGAGAACATACAATACATGCTAAAATACAAAACATGTTGTGTACGAGCCAACTAGAATATCAACATAATATGCGTGATACGAATAACCGAACAAATACATAAAGATACATAATCATCATAAACTTAACACACATATACATGTAAACATGAAAATACAAGGCATATACGAGGGATATATGATAAGGCAAAAGGCTACATCAACATACACGATTATAATAAACGAACATGAATATTTACATGGAAACATGACTGAAATGAAAAGAAATAAACATCAGTAGCAGAAATTAAAGGACAATAATATGCGATTTAGGGACGAAAATGCAAGCAAGACCGAACTTGAAAGGACTGAAACTGTAATTGGACCAAGGGGCAGACCCGAAGTGAAAATTTCAAAAACGCGGTGGGACTAGTGAGGTAATTTTGCCATTTAAAAACTTATTCGATTTAATTTAGTGATTGGATTGCGAGATTTTGAAATAAGTGGGGGATTAAAGTTGTAAATATCCCATGCGGCGAGACAAAAACGAAAATATTGAAAACGCGGGAGGATTTATTACGGAATTTCACCATTTCACGAAATAAAAACACCTATAAAACCCTTTTTTTTGCCCAGACTCGAATTTTTCCCCATTTTCATTCAATTCCAGTTTTTATAATAAACCAAACCTCTCATTCTCTCTCGACCATCCTCCCTGCCCCTGTGGTGAACCCAGAAACCGGTGACTTTCCGCCACCGGCTGCCGCTAACCGGCACCGACGAACTAAAAGAAACACCCAAAACTAACCTTTTTCTAAACCGAACCCGTATATGCCCTTAGATCTACGCTAAGACTCACCCTTTGGCCTAGATCTGAGTAAATACAAAACGGGAAAAAAATTTCGTTTACGTTTGACCGAAGTGAAACCAGAAGGGACCTCCCTCTCCCTTCAGTTCACCATGTTCGGCTTCGGAAAGCCGAAGAGGCTTGTCACTGGTGAGGGGAGATCCACAGACGACGAAGGTAATAACTCTAAACCCTTTTTTTGTTATCACTACGTATCTTTTCCTTTATGCATGCAAACAAGTAAGAAAAGAGAAGAGTATTACCACTGAAAACTTGTTGTTTTTTTTTTGTATTTTTTTCTTTCCGATTACAACTTGACTGCCTTACAATTACTTGTTTCATACATATATCCCTGTCTCTTTGGTTTGGTAACAAGTAATATAATCTATTTTTCAGATCTGAACTAATACTGACATAATCTCTCTTTTTTTGTGTTCTGATATGTCTGAACGCGGTGGTTGGAGACCGGCATGGTGGAAGCATGGTGGTGGTGTGGGGGAGTTGTCTTCGGCCAGAGGCGTTCTCGGTCGTTGGATCAGATCTGATCTAACGGTCAGGTTGGCTTGAAGGATGAACGGCCCAGATGAAACCTCGATCGGTGAAACGGCTCCAGATCGTGACACGTGGGGCTCAGCAGTCGAGGGGTTATAGCGCGTGGGACTCACGCACGCGTGGGATATCGAAGAGTCCGCGCGTGGACCGCATGCGCGCGTGGCACTCGAACCGTCCAGACGTGTAGTTCACGCGGTTGGCTAGATATTTTACCTTTCCTTGATCGTGGCCGTTGGATCAGATCTTGATCCAACGGCCCATAGTTATCTGCACAAAAAAATAATTAGGGTTAAATGGGGTCTTGGGCTTGGGCCAACCGGGCCTTGTATTATTATTTTTTTGTAATAATATGGACATTTTAATTTAAGTGGGCTTCCTATTATTTTTCCAGTTTTGTCCATACATATTAATATATTAATATAATAGTAAATACAGATACATACGTACTTACGTATACATACATACAATTGTGATGACATACGTTCACACGTACATATACTTAATAATAATACATGCAACACTTATTCGTATATATTCAATAATAACAAGGACACTAATAATATACACATGCAAACACATATAGACCTACTCATATACTAACATGCATTTGTATGATACTCCTAACATAAATATAACCATATCATACGTATATTAATAGGTACGTAATACACCATATCAATACATGCATACCCTCACACTTATATCATTATGTAATATACTAACATATACACGCGTACACCTATATGTAATTATGCACTAATATGTTAATATGATACTTAGAGGTTAGATAAAAATGAGTGATTACAATCTCAGATACTGACTTGGGTTGCTTCCAATTAAGGATAGCCTTACATTTCTGTAAATCAACACAGATACCTTCCGCGGAAACCATAAGATCAAGAAATATCACCTCCTTAAGCCAGAACTCACACATGCTCAACTTGGCAAATAATTGATTATCCTTCAAATCCTGCAACACAATCAGTAATTGATGATCATATTGTTCCTCAGTACGAGAGTACACGAGGATATCATCAATAAACACCACCACAAACTGGTCAAGGTACTCATGGAACACCCTATTCATCATATCCATGAACGCAGCTGGGGTATTTGTTAACCCAAACGGCATCACCAAGAATTCGTAATGCCTGTACCTTGTCCGGAAAGTAGTCTTAGGCACATTGCATCTTTAACTGATAATACCCCGATCATAAATCAATATTCAAAAACACTGCTGCCCCACGAAACTGATCGAATATATCATCAATCTACGGCAATGAGTACTTTTTTTTCAACGTTAACTTATTCAACTGACGATAATCGATGTACATACGCATCGTACCATCCTTCTTTTTCACAAAGAGAATCAGAGCACCCCAAGGCGAAACACTAGGTCAGATAAACCCATGATCCAACAACTCCTGAAATTGTGTCTTCAACTCTTTCAATTCCTTCGATGTCATTCGGTAAGGAGCAGTGGACACTGGAGTCGTACCCGCGTATGTCTCAATACCAAATTCCACTTCTCTATCAGGCGGTAAACCCAGTAACTCTTCAGGAAACATTTTTGAAAAATCACACACAGACTGAATGTCCTACAGTCGAACACCCTTGGCTTCCAGATTCATAACAATAGACAAATAAGCTTGGCAACCTCCTTGCATCATTTTCTCTGCTTGAGTAGCTGAGACAACATTGGACAAGAATTTTATATTCTCGCCAACCACCACAACTTTATAATCATCGGATAACCTCAAAGAAATCCTTTTGGATTCACAATCCACAACTACCTTATTCTCACTCAACCAATCCATACCCAAGATGACATCAAAGCTATGGAATGGAAACTCCATCAGATCCGCGACAGACTCGTAACCTTGCACTACCAAAGGACAACACCTATACAACTTTATTGTCGTAATCATCTCTACAAAAAAACTAGTTACTAATATGCCAACATCTAAGATCTCATCAGGAACATTCAGCAAAGATGCATGCTCACTTAAGATATATGAATGCGTAGACCCCGAATTAATCAAAGAAAACAATGACAAATATTGCAAGGTGAAGGTACCTACGATCACATCAGTGTCATTGTGCCTCTCAAGGTGTGCATAGACCTGAGCCGGTCTACCATTTTTCGATTACACAGCAATAGCATGAGTCACAACCCTTTGACCATCTTCGTGCCTCTAAAAATTTACCCTGCCACGGCCTCGACCCCTAATAGGTTAGGTAACTTGTATCAGTTCATCTCTCGCTGTACGCGGATAGTTACGCTTTATATGATCCTAAGATTCACACACACATCAACCACCAGTGTTTCCCCAGTATATACATGTGTGACGTCAACCACAGTGCTCACACTCATCTATAATACGAACTTCAGGATTACCTTGGTCGACACCGCTACCACGCTTGTAATCCAGCTTATACCTCTTGTTCCGCGACCTCTTATTCTACTTCTCAAAATAACTAGAATCAGTCACTCTCTTACCCGAGCCTCTACTAGCCACTGGCAAAGACACACCCAAAGACTGCTCAATATCCCTGGTACGATTAACTAGCACATCAAAATCTGTGTAGTCTGCAGCCAATAGATATGTCTTGATATCCTTCACAAGACCATAACGAAATCTGTTACATCTCTCCAGATCATCCAAAACCAAATCTAAAGTATACTGACTCAGGCGGACAAAATTCACTAAATACTTAGCCACAGACATGCTACCCTATTCCAAAGCCATAAGCTCACGCTTTCTCACATCCAAATACTGAGGATCGAGATACTTTTTCTTGAAAGCCCTTCGAAAGAACTCCCAAGTTACATCCGCTTCTGGAACATTTGCAATCGTGGTTACCCACCAATGATACAAATCAACATGTAACAGAGACACAGTACATCCCAACTTGCGCTCATCATTACAACCCATCTGATTCAGAATACGAATCATACTCTCTAGCCATTATTTGGCTGCCTCAGGGTTCAATCCCCTAAACTCTATACCTCTCAAACTTCAGAAACGCTCCAACAATAATCCATGATTAACCACCACAGTAGATGTCGGTGCTTGCACTTGTACCCCTGCTATTACTGCTTGAAAAGCTCCTGTCATTGCTTGAATTAACAGAGTCAAATCTCCAAAGACTGGCCCTTGCGGAGCCTGAGGTACACCATCTACCCTAGCGTCAACAAGAGGAATCAATGGAGGAGGAGGTAAGATAATACGATAATTCCCTCAATCGTTTTTATTTTGTCTAAACCCAACATTACCAGCCATCGAACGTGTCTCACGTCGAGCCATGCTAACAAAAGCATCAAAACACATTAAATTCAGGCTAGCATAAGGCAAAGGATTCTAGACAACCTTATAAAACATTTTAAAAACCTCGGTAATAGGCAATATGTTCCCAATTCATACCACAACACGATGTAATGCAATCATCTCACATATACACAATCACCGTGCATATCCAACAATAGCAAACAATCAAACAAAAACATCCCAACCTTTCATAACTTGGCTCTAATACCAACAAATTTAACCCCCTCAACCCTGCCTAGACGCTCGACCGAACTGAGAGAGCAACATTAGGCTTGGCAAAGAAAACTAGAGAAAGATTACAAAAATCGGTCTAATTTTTCCTTTTATCTTGTCTAGATGCATATTATTATTCCTAAGCGATCATGCTCGCAGCGGATTAGGTTACAAAGGAAACGGACCACGGATAGGCAACCGATTGCATACAACACAATTTAGGGACCAAAACATAAAACTAATAAATTACAAGACCATTTGTGAAGTTAGGGTTACCAATCCTCAATTAGACAGATCACATGCTTGCATACCAATTAACAGCTCAAACCAAGCATCCATGCTCATACAATTGCATTCACAACTCTCAGGGACCAAAATGTAAGAAACAAAAACTGAGCTCCATGGCATCAACTAAATTAATAGCTGGCCGTACTGATATGTGGTTAACCGTATCAATACAATGCTCAATAATAGCCAGCCTCGTTTCGGCACGCCGATCACCGTTTTGGTATGCTAAGATAAATTCAAAGGCCAAAAAAAAATTTAACATTCTTACTGATACGGATACTAAGTGTTCCGGTATGGGGGTTTTCTCTAAAAAGCAACTTTCCAGTAGCATAAAACCGTATCGGTACACTTAAACCTGTACTGAAACTCGAAGCTTATTTTTGCCTAGCCGTACCAATACGGTCCCTCGTGTATCGGTACGCTTGAGCTTGTAATGTTATTTTTAGCCGGTTTTTCACTCAATTCTAGATGCTTTCAGGTCCTAGCAAGCCGCATACATGCATATAAACATCCATCAAGTCATACTCCATCATTTGCATCAGGATTTAGCAATTACAACACCACATATGCTACCCATGACCAATCTATAGGAATGCTTCCTAAACCACATTTCCAAACTTACCAAAACACTCAATCAAGCATTTTTCCAGTATACATATCATATCAACATGTCTCTGGTGTCGTAATCAACATGTCAAAAACGTCAAAGCATGGCAATCAACCAATGCTAACTAGATGCATACCTAAGCAACCACCTAGCATCAACCATATGCAACGATCCACAACATGCTTATCAACATCATTCAACTCTAAATCACAACATTAAAGATGCTCAAAAACGAAGGAAAAATAGAATTACAATCCCCCAAAATATGGCGAACATATTGCCATATTATTCGGAAGCTTAAACTGAGTTCATACTCTAAAGTAGTCTTGATTCTTGGATTTCTTTAGTCCTTGCCTTTGCTGCCCCAAACCTCAATGTCTTGCATCATTAGGAAAAATAGAGCGTAAGCACACATGCTTAATAAGGATGCTAGTAAAAATAATGATGCATTTAAACCATTTGGAAACCAAAACCACTTGTTTTCAAACATGCTTAACAACCAAGGCATTTTTATTGTTTCCAGCCAAACCATGCATAACAATCCTTATGCAACATCATATAAAAAGCCCATGCTTAAAACCCTAAGCATTAAATCATATACCATGCTTAAATCTCAAAGCATTATAAAATAGGTTCAACACATGAACTTTCATATATTGGTAATTATAGTGACCCCGAATAGACGAATATATATCCATACACATATCGGATACACGAATTCACTTGATGGACTTACCTCCACCACAACTCATACCATGCCTAGTTAAATTGCATGATATCACAAACCTTGCCTAGTTAAACCGTAAGATTTGACAACCTCGCCTTGTTAAACCGTGAGTTTTACCAACCTTGCCTAGTTAAACCGCAAGATCACCATCAACTTGGGCTGCCTAGTTAAACTGCATGCCCCAAGTGAGGTCCTAATGGTCTGAGTGGCCTAGTTAAACCGCCTACCTCAAGGACTCATGGCCATGATCGATTTTTAGTATATATTATAGTGCACTTTAATCCTATGGCATGCTAACTATATCTGAATGTTTTCTCATCATGTCACATAGCCAATATATTATTTACAAAACCATTTACTCACTGTTTTACAATGCATTATACAAAATCACCACATATACAAGCCACATTGCCAAAGCAATACTACCTTCCTGACCGGAATGAAAACAAATGTTCACTAGCATTTCATATACTTTTAAACCACTTCATATCTACTCAAAATCATGCATTTACAGTAAGTAAAACACACCATGTTTATGATAAAAACATGAGTTACACATGCTCATATCTGAATCGATATTAAAGAGCAATAGAACGGGAAACTTACTTCTGAGCTTAGGTAAGTGTTTCAAGCTTAACCTAAACTCCCCAAAACACTTTCAAACCTTGAAAGACTTTTAAAACCGTTTACACTCATCGATTACACCTCGCATTGCTCGCCAAAGCAAAACAAGCTCCCGGCAAGCCATAATCCACTTCACACTACTTCGTCTTGATTATCCCCTGTTTTGGTCACACAAAACCAGAGGAAACATGCATCAAAATGCATCCAAGATACTGCTTCAAAGCAAAATCCCGCAACTCACAAGTTGCCCACTCAAAAACTATCCAAAATTATCGAAATCAATCTCAAACACTTTCTAATCTTAACCCAGCCACAATATAACGGTTCGATACAACAAACTTCACCAATTAACATCTAAAAACCCTTGTACAACGTCCTTTAACTTCCAGTAATGATTAAACTCCATTAACAACACAAAACCCTTAACTATCCACCTTAAACATTAGAGATTCAACTAGTTTCAGGATTACAATGTTAAATCCAAGCTATTAACATTATTAAACACCAAAATCATGATCTAATCTGATCAAGAATCCAACAAAATAAATCCAATTCAAAAATCTACCAATTTCATCAGTCAAAACACAATTAATCTAATTTTCCTTAATTAAACTATCAAACACATAAGAAAATAATTGTAAAGGATCAAGAACTTGGGAATTTCAATAAAGAACCTCTCTTTAGAGGACAAGAACGAACATTACCTCTAATGGATGTTTTCTCCCTTAATCGTTTGATTTTACATGAGAAAACAAAGTTTAAACAATAAGATTTTGATAAACAATCAATAAGAAATCATTTGTAATTAAAGGATTTAAGAAAATAAAGATTTACCTGAAGATTTAGAAGAAGAGAATGGTGTTTGGCTGGAGAGATTTTGAGAGAAAGTTAGTTACTTAACTTTTGTTTTAAGAATTAATTATCAAATTAATTTTCCCCAACCTTTAAAAATAGTCAATTAAGGGATAAAGTCTGAGATTAGACTTTGGGCAAATAGCTCCTTAAAGATTCAAAGTTTTCAAAGTTTTCATTTTGGTCACAAGTCCAAAATGTCTGATTTCCAAAGCTCATTTTCCAAAATTGATTTCACCACAATTATTAATATATTAAATAATGATTTTATAACATTTTCCATATTTTTATCACCTTAAAAATATTTAATCTGATTTATTCTCGAAACTAACTCAAATCTCTAACACCGATTCACCAAACCCTTAAACAAACCTCAAAACATATATACCCAAAATTAGGGCATTACAGATAAACAGTCGTTATCCCCTTCCAAGGATTGATGATTTATTTGACCAATTGAGGGGTGCATGTGTATTTTCTAAGATCGATTTGAGGTTGAGATACTCCCAGTTGAAGGTAGTGGATGAAGATGTCTAGAATACCGCTTTTAGAATACGTCATAGGAATTATGTGTTTTTGGTGATACCATTTGGGCTTACCAAAGCGCCTGCGACATTCATAGATTTATTGAACCAGATCTTTCGCCATACCTGGATCAGTTTGTGGTGGTTTTTATTGATGACATTTTGGTGTACTCGCACTCAGAGGAGGAACACAATTACCATCTACATGTGGTTCTTTAGACCCTAAGAGACAAACGTTTGTTTGCCAAGTTCAATAAGTGTGAATTTTGGCTTTCAGAAGTGGCGTTTCTTGGCCATATAGTTGCTGTGGATAAGTTCGAGTAGATCCTTAAAAAATTTAGGTTGTGGTAGAGCGGAGGCCACCAAGGAATGTATCAGAAATCCATAGTTTCCCCAGGCTTGCCAGGTATTATAGGCAATTTGTTAAAGGCTTCTCTATTATAGCTTCACAATTGTCCAAGTTGTTGCAAAAAGGTGTCCCATTTTAATGGAACTAGAGAAGGCAACAAAGTTTTGAGCATTTAAAAGCTTATCTCACGGAGGCTCCAGTCTTAACACAACCTGAGCCAGGGAAAGATTACGTCGTGTTTAGTGATGCTTTCTTGAAATGGCTAGGTTATGTTCTCATGCAAGTTGGTAAGGTAGTTGCTTACTCCTTAAGGCAACTTAAGCCCCATGAACAGAACTATTCTACACATGATTTGGAACTTGCAGCAGGCATCTTTACGTTGAAGATTTAGAGGTACTACCTGTATAGAGAGAAGTGCTACATCTACACAGACCATAAGAGTTTGAAACATCTGCTTACCTAGAAGGAATTGAATTTGAGGCAATGCTGATGGATTGAATTGTTGAAAGACTATGATTGCATCATAGAGTATCACCCCGACAAAGCGAATGTTGTAGCCGATACCTTAAGCAAGAAGTCTATGTCAGACATGAGGGTTATGTTTTCCCGTTTGAGGATGACCAAGGATGATAGTATTTTAGCCGAGTTACGTGTTGAGACTACATTAGTGCAAGAGATCAAGAGGATACAAGTTCTAGATGAAGAACTTGTGGTGCAGATTGAGGCAGTTCAGAGAGCTAAGATGCTCAACTCTAAGGTACGAGATAGTGGATTCTTGTATTTTAAAGGTCAATTGTGTGTTTTGGCTTTAGAGGATTTGAGAGATCGTATCTTGATAGAGGCTCATCGTGTTTCATTTACCTTGCATGAAGAGAGATATCTCCGAGTTTGTGACAATGTGCTTGGCTTGTCAACAGGTTAAGGCAGAACACTAGGTTCCTTCAGGTTTGCTACAGCCCATTCAAATTTTGCAATGGAAATAGGATCGTGTTACCATAGATTTTGTTACCGGGTTACTAATGACACAAAAGAAACATTATGTTATTTGGGTAATTGTGGTTCGCTTGATCAAGTCTGCTCATTTTTTACCTGTGCGTATAAATTTTACCCTTGAGAGGTTAGCACAGTTGTATATCAAAGAGGTTGTGAGACTACATGGGGTGCCATCGTCGATCATTTCAAATAGAGATTTGTGGTTCACGGTGAGGTTGTAGAAGAAGACACATGAGGCGTTGGACACTAAGTTATATTTCAGCACTACTTTCTACCCTCAAACCAATGGTCAGTTTGAGCGAGTCACCCAGATCTTAGAGGATATGCTCTGATATTGTATTGTAGACTTTACAAAGAGTTGGAAAGATCAGTTAACACTCGTAGAATTTGCTTACAACAACAGTTACCAGTCGAGCATTAAAATGGCTCATTTAAGGCTTTGTATAGGTATAGGTGTAGGACACCCTTGTGTTGGACCGAGCTAAATGAGATAAGGATTGCGGGATCTGACCTCGTCAAACAAACCGAAGAAAAGGTTTAGATCATGAAGGAGAGGCTACAAGTAGATTTTGATCGAAAAAAAGCTTAAGCAGATCGGAAGCACAAGCATATTGAGTATGATATTGGCGAGAAAGTGTTTCTCAAGGTATTTTCGTAGAAAGAAATCATCCGTTTTGAACGCAAAGAAAAGTTGAGACCAAGGCATATTTGAACGTATGAGGTTTTGGAGAGAGTTGGACCAATGACCTACTGGTTAGCTTTGTCTCTAGAGTTAGCACGCATCCACGATGTTTTTCATGTGTCCATGTTGAGGTGTTACCATTTTGATCCTTCGCACATCATCTCGCTTGAGGAGTTTGATATTAGCGTAGATTTGACATATGAGGAAGAACCGATTAGAGTGCTTGACAAATGAGTTGTAGTAACCATTTTCTGCCCGGGCCTTAAAGGCAATACATATTACCCAAAAGCCCACCAGCCCAATATTACAGAAATACCATTAACCCTAAAAAACCCTAAAAATAATTCTAAACACCCCCTTTGCCCTATAGTCTACCGCTGCACCCCTCATTATCCACCCACACCGCGTTTGGCTGCCACGCGCTGCGGCCACCACCCACCACCATCCGAACCTGTAAAAAGAGCAGATCAACTTGTAATTTTTATGTATATAAACGCATGTAATTTGGGTATAAATACCCATGTAAAAAATCAGATCCAGAGGGTTCGAAAAATAGAAAAAAAGAGGGCTCAGATCTATAAAAAAGTTTTTTTTCGAATACAAAAAAGAACTTTTATTGTCTCTTTGACCATTCAAACCAAAAAAAAGATACGAAACAACGAATATATAAAAAAGTGGCGGAAACAAGTAGCAAAAAGGTATAAAAATAAACTTTTATATTTTTTTACCTTAGATCTACGAGATTTGGAGCCTTTTTGCGAAAATCCAACACCGGATCTACATTTAGGAGGCGAGGGGAGTCATAAAGTATATTCCTTTTTGCCCTCCGGCCACGGGAGGCGGCGCCGGCGGCGGATAAAGAACCGACGACCGGTTATCAACAGAAATGAGAGAAAACACTTTGTTTATTTTTGTTTGAAACAAAAATGAGTTTTTTTTTGTTTATTTTAAGTTATATACTGGTATAAAAAATGGGAAAGTCTCGTACTAAGTCCTTCCGTCCCTTTAGATTTTTCGTTCTTGCTCTGCCGCATGGTACAATTGCAATTCAGGTCCCTGTGCTTTTTTTACATTTTTTAATTAGGTCACCAAAATTCCGTTTAAGCAGATTTTAATGGGCAAGTTACGTCATTAGTCCCTCTTCCCAAATTGTTTTTAAAAATAAGCATGTCGCATAGTATAATTCCCTGAAAGGTCCTTGAAATTTCTAAGTGTTTTGTGATTTCGTATTTTTCTTTTTTATATATTATTATTATGTTTATATATTATTACTATTATTATTATTATTGTATTATTATTAATTATTATTCTTATATTTACACATATTTATCATTATCATCACTATTATTATACGTGTATTTCATTTTATGTATTCCGTAAGTAAATATATTATTATTATTAACTTATAATATAATAAATGTATATATTATAATATTTTTTATATGTTTTATAATTATTTTTATTAATGTATCATATTATTATATTTACGGTAATATGTATATAACTTTATATTTAGCATATTATAAATATGTGTACATTATTATTATTATTATTATTATTATTATATGAGTATTATATATGTATATGTATATGTATATGTATATTATATTATATTATATTATGTTATTATATATAATGATACTTTCTTTTTCAAATATATTTTTGTATGTATTTTTAAAGTATTAAACTCGTTTTTAATATTAAGGGAATATTTTCCATCTTATTTCGAATATCGGCTAGGAAGTGACATCCTAACTCATTCAGGTGTCATCTTTCTCGATTTCGTAAATAATGAAATATTCTCCTTATACCGCTCTTTTTTGGATTAAACTTTAAATTAAAAATCGAATTTTTGTTTTTTTGCAAAGACAACACCAAATCAACGCGGTTCCAATTTTGGGCGTTGTGGGGGTGCAAATCCTTCACCACTCGTAACCGACTCCCGAACCCAAAATTTTTGAATCTCTAGTTCCCTTTTAACGGTGTCCGGCCTACCAAAGTGGCCGGTGGCGACTCCACCATCCACTTTTTCATATTTTCCCTCCATTTTCTATTTCATGTTTTTCAAATTTTTACGGTGTTCTGCTAGGAGCGTCATCCCGGTCTCCGGGTGACGTTTCTTTTGATGTCGTAAAAAACATTTTGTAAAAAAGCAATTATTTTTCGTAGAGTGTAAAACACTCGTTTACAGCTTGGTTTGGCGACTGCGTTGGGAAAATTTTTAAGAGAGTCAGGCCAATGTTGGTTTTGCGTTGTCTTGCAAGAAGTTTAAAAATTTGATTTGATTTAATTTTTAATCCCTCGACATTCATGCATGAGCTTTCTACCCGAGCTCCTCGACCCTTAAGTGGGAGGGATTACTTCGCTCTGTGGGGTTTTCACCCTCGTATAGTGTTGTAATGTACTCCTGGAATACTGGTCCTTATATTTCGTGGGGTTTTCACTCCCGTATGGTATAAGGGTCGTATTCCCCCGAATCAATGTCCTTGCGACAGTTCGGGTACCCTATACTTTAGATCCGAACCTCATATAGTGAGCCGTAGGAGCTAACCTTTTAAGCCATGTGAAACTCTGCCCGTTTAGCGGTCTCCCTTTTTTAGGCTTCGGTGCCTTTATTTGTTTTATGTACAGTTTTTTTTACCTTTTTTACCATTTACTTATTTCATTCGATTATTTTATTTCAAACTGACCTTATTTCTTTGTTTTGTTCGCATCATATTAAATTCACTAATTTTGCATTAATTGCATGACCCATCATTTGAATTTCTTACATTTCATTCGCACCAAGTACTAATTCACGAATGGTTCCCAATTTGAAAAAATTCATCATTGGGAGAAAATCTAGTACCCTAGATATCAACGCAACATTCAAAGTTGTGAACAAATCCCATGGGTTCGAAAGTTGAGCCAAGAGAACCATTTTTGAATCAGTACCTCCACGCTTAGTACATGCATTTTGCATTTCCATGCATTTATTTGTCTAAGAATTTAAAGCTAATCCTCGAGATGCCCCATGGCAGTGATACTGGATAAGGCGAAAGGTCAACCAATTCAGTACCCTTACAGAACTCGACACAAGACCAAAATGACGAACGAAGATAGGTTGGATCGCCTTGAACAAATTCAAAGGGACATGCAAGCAGATTTAGCCAAGAAGATGGAGGACCAGCTAGCCAAGGCCCAACAAGACATGGGGGAACAAATTAAGAAATACCAACAGGACATGTTAGGCCAGATAACGCAAATGCTAGGCAGTAAACTCCCTAAGCAAGAAGAGGCTTTTGTTACAAATCCTACAGGAAATCCCATTGATGTGGACGAAGGCCCTACGTATCCTCCAGGGTTCACTCCTCCTCATGTTGATGTTCGACTTGACCCCCAAAGAATACTTTATCGAGGGAAGTCACCACTCCATCAGGCTGGCACCTCATTCCCTATGAATATACCCGCTGCATTAGGAGTTAAGCCTGGAGGAAATGAAGCTGAAAACTTCATATCAGAAATAGACCGATTGGTCGAATTTGAGAAGCCAAAGAGAGAGACTTCAAGGGAGATCGATGACCGTTGCAAGAGACTCGAGGAAAAGTTAGAAGCCATGGAAGTAGTGGACACCTTCATTGGGTTTGATGCTAACGAACTCATCCTTGTCCCAGACTTGGTGCTGCCCCCTAAGTTCAAGGCACCAGAATTTGAGAAATATGATGAGACGAGTTTTCCTCGTGCTCATCTTACCATGTTTTGCCGAATAATGACAGGATATGGTAGAGATGACAAGATGTTGTTCCACTGCTTCCAGGACAGCCTAACCGGATCTGCCACCATATGGTATAATCAACTAAGCCGTCACCAGATAAAATCTTGGAAAAACTTGGCCAGGGCTTTTCTGGAGCAATATAGACACGTCAGCGATATGGTGCCGGACCGTTGGACTCTGCAACACATGAAGTAGAAGCCTAACGAAAGCTTTAGACAGTACGCACAACGCTGGAGAGATGTAGCTGCCCAAGTTCAACCCCCACTCAACGAGAAGGAAATGGTGGTTACATTCGTCCAAACATTGGAAGGCCCAGTTCTGGATCGCCTTATAGGAAATGCAACTACCAACTTTGCCAATCTAGTTTTATCTGGTGAGCTTATCGAAAATGCTGTCAAGAATGGCAAAATTAACATCGGCGAAATTTCTTCCCACAAGAATACATCATATAGAAAGAAGGACAATGAAGTGAACACCTCGGGTGTCTACAGTGTTAATTATGCAAAATCGGCGACATTGATACAACCCAAAGTTGCAGGTGCCTAAGGTACTTTAAGCCAAGACTATTCCCAAAAGAAGAACACCGAAAAGCAAGAATTTACTCCACTACCAATTTTCTATGGAGAACTATACAAACAATTGTATGATAGCCATTTGGTAGCACCTTTCCACCAAGCTCCAGTACAACCTCCTTTCCTAGGATGGTATAACGCCAACGCTAGATGTGACTATCATGCAGGGCAAGTAGGCCACTCAATCGAGAGCTGCATAGGCTTCAAAAAGCTTGTAGAAAAATTTATTAAGCTCGGAGTGGTAAGCTTCGGAGACTCAGTTGGGCCAGCCACAAGCAAAGATCCCCTACCGAAGCATGAAGATGTTTGAATAGGTCAATGATGCCTTTTTGTGCAAGAGACAATGGCCCATGCCTGACAGGTCCCAAAATTACAATGTTATGACCATAGTAGGTCCTCTTGTAGTTTTCATTTCTCTCAAAGAAATGTTCTTTTGTGTACCTTGCTTGTCTAAGGCCAATGGCAACGAGATTCTTTTGTACAGGCCAAAACTACAAGGTTTAATGGAAAATGTATTTTGTTCACCTTGATTCGATCGTACCCCTGCGTAATGTGAATCAAAATCTATATGGCCCACACCTAATTTAACCTAACTAAGTTCGATTTACTACAAAGCGTTGCTGTAAGGGGCATACATGCAGAAAGATAACTCCACCGATAAATGATCAAAGCTGAAGAGAATTAGGAAGGGCATCTTCGCAATACGAGACCAAAAATTTAATCCGACCAATGAAGTCAGGGGCATCCCTTTGAGAGGCAAAAAAATCATTCACACATTCATCAGGATCATTTGGCATCAAGTGCATACATCATACATTCATACGAGTTATCATGCATTAAACATGCATTAGGCATAAAGTTAGGGGTATCCATCATGCATTAATTTTTTTGGCTGGAACACATAAACAGGTCTAGGAAAGAGATAAAAAAAGCTCAATCACGGGGGCAACAACATCATGATCAACCTCTAGCCCTGAAGAAGGCCGAATATGTAGAAAAGCTCAAACATCCAACTCAATCGCAAAATTTTAAACATTTACTAATTAATGTTCTTCTTCATTTATAGATCTCGCGCTACTGTTGATGATGCAACAGATTAAAGTTTTCTCTAGATCTTGACTCTTCGCCAGTGATGTAGCAGATCCTACTTTTTCCCAATCTTGCCTCCGTTACTAGTGGTGGGATAGCTTAATCCATAGCATGCTTCTCCATCAGTGGTGTTATAGATCAAATTTTTGAAGATCTTGTTTCTCCGTCAGTGGTGTTGCAAGATCAAATTTTCATTCGGATCACATTTCTCCGTCAGTGGTGTAATGGATCCCATTATTTTCGGATCTTGTCTCTCCGTCAGTGGTTTAGCAGATCCAACCCTATTGAGGTCTCGCTTCTTCGTCGGTGTCGTAGCTAGACCAAACTTCTTTCTCGGATATTATATCTTTCTTGTAGTTGTCGCTCAAAAAAAGAAGAAAAAATATAAAAAAAATCATAAAAGTCAAAAAGTCAAAAAAATTCAAAAGAAAAAGAAAGAAAAAAATCAAAAAAAAAAATCAAGAAGTCAAAAAAATCAAAAAAGAAAAATAGAAAAAAAATCAAAATTCAGGGAAAATCAAAAAATTAAAGCTTCATTCTCCGGTCCTACCTCTTCGTCGGTGTTGCAGTTGGATAAAAAATTTTACCTTTAGACCGTGCCTCTTCGTCGGTGTTGTAGCTCTGTCAAATTTAGGTCTTGCCTCTTTGTCGGTGTTGTAGCTAAACCAAATATACTCTTTTGATCCTGCCTCTTCGTCGGTGTTGCAGCTGGATCAAAATTTTTACCTTTAGACCGTGCCTCTTCATCGGTGTTGTAGCTCGGTCAAATTTAGGTCTTACCTCTTCGTCGGTGTTGTAGCTGGAGCAAAATTTACTGACTTTTGATCCTGCCTCTTCGTCGCTGTTGTAGCTGGATCAACCCTACTGACTTCAGACCCTGCCTCTTCGTCGGTGTTGTGGCTGGGTCAACCTTTACTGACTTCAGGTCTTGCCTCTTCGTCGGTGTTGCAGCTGGACCAAATCTACTAACTTCCGATCTTGCCTCTTCGTTGGTGTTGTAGCTGGATCAACCCTATTGACTTCAAGACCTTGCCTCTTCGTCAGGTGTTGCAGCTTGGTCAAACCATACCTTTCTCTGGTCCTGCCTCTTTATCAGGTGTTGTAGCTGGGCCAAATTTACTCTTTCAGATCCCGTCTCTTCGTTAGAGTTGTAGCTGGATCAGACACCAGAACCCCCACCTTTTGATCCTGTCTCTTCATCAGTGTTGCAGTTGGATCAAGCTATTTTAACAAGTCCGACAGAAATATCGTCACAACGTGCTTAAACACGGTAAAGTTTAAGACAGTGGATAATGCGTCGAAGGAAAATAAATCCTTTAAGAAAAATCCAATGTCATGATTGGTACAAACTGATTATACCCAGGGGAATGGTACAACTAGCCCGGAGCAAACGGCTACCGGTAAAGGCCACTCAAAACTGTTGATCCCTCTGCATTTGGGAAAAATGCAAAAGAAGCTTCGCATCAAAATTTATCGACTTCCGGTCCTACCTCCTCGTCAGTGTTGTAGCTGGGCTGGACCTTCGATCCTGTGTCTTCGTCCGTGTTGTAGCGGGATCAAGTTTTGCAGACCTTGTCTCTTCGTCAGTGTCACAGCTAGGACAAATTTTCTCCCGTCATTGCATCGTTGTTAGAGTCGTAGCAAGCCGAGCTCGTTTTGTCTCCTCCAACGGATCACCTCAGATTTTTGTCTTCCACAAAAGACCCTTCATTTTGAAGATCAAGAGAAGCCCAAGAAGAAGTGGTGGCCAAAAGGAAACCCTGACCGACAGGACAAAAATGGTTACTCTTTTGTCTTTGCCTTATTCCTGTTACACAGCAATGCGCAAAGAGGGGCAGCTGTAGTAACCATTTTCTGCTCGGGCCTTAAAGCCCATACATATTACCCAAAAATTAAAATCCACATACCTGAAAGCCCACCAGCCCAATATTACAGAAATGCCATTAACCCTAAAAAACCCTAAAAAAAATTCTAAACACCCCCTTTGCCCTATAGTCTGCCGCCGCACCCCCTATTATCCACCCACACCGTGCGTGGCCGCCACGCGTGCCACCAATGGCCACGTTCGGCAGCCACCGTCCAGGCCACCGCCCACCACAATTGGAACATGCAAAAAGGGCATATCAACTTGTAATTTTATGTATATACACGCATGTAATTTGGGTATAAATACCCATGTAAAAAATCAGTTTCGGAGGGTTCGAAAAATAGAAAAAAAGGGGCTCAGATATATAAAAAATGTTTTTTTCCGAATACAAAAAAGCACTTTTATTGTCTCTTTGATCATTCGAACCAAAAAATGGATATGAAACAACAAATATATAAAAAAGGGCGAAAACAAGTACTAAAAAGGTATAAAAATAAACTTTTATATTTTTTTTACTTTAGATCTACGAGATTTGGAGCCTTTTTGCGAAAATCTGACACCAATCTACATTCAGGAGGCCGAGGGGAGTCGAAAAGTATATTCTTTTTTGCACTCCGGCCACCGGAGGCGGCGGCGAGCGGCGGCAGATGAAGAACTGGCGGTCGGTTACCGGCGGAAATGAGAGAAAACACTTTTTTTATTTTTTGTTTGAAACAAAAATGAGTTTTTTTGTTTATTTTAAGTTATATACTGGTATAAAAAATGGGAAAATCTCTTACTAAGTCCCTCCGTCCCTTTAGATTTTTCGTTCTTGCTCTGCCGTATGGTACAATTGCAATTCAGGTCCCTGTGCTTTTTACGTTTTTTAATTAGGTCACCAAAATTCCGTTGAAGCAGACTTTAATGGGCAAATTATGTCAATAGTCCCTCTTCCCAAATTGTTTTTAAAAATAAGCATGCCGCATGGTATAATTCCCTGAAAGGTCTTTGAAATTTCTAAGCATTTTGTGATTTCGTCCCCTTTTTTAGTTTTTTTAGTTTTTTTTTTCTTCTATTTTTGTCTTTTTCTTTTTTATATATTATTATTATTATGTTTATATATTATTACTATTATTATTATTGTATTATTATTATTATTATATTTACACATATTTATCATTATCATCACTATTATTATACGTGTATTTCATTTTATGTATTCCGTAAGTAAATATATTATTATTATTATCTTATAATATATTATAATGTATATATTATAATATTTTTTGATATGTTTTATAATTATTTTTATTAATTTATCATATTATTATATTTACTGCAATATGTATATAACTTTTTATTTAGTATATTATAAATATGTGTACATTATTATTATTATTATTATTATTATTATTGTTATTATTATTATTATTCGAGTATTATATATGTATATTATATTATGTTATGTTATTATATATAATAGTACTTTCTTTTTCAAATATATTTTTGTATGTATTTTTAAAGTATTAAACCCGTTTTTAATATTAAGGAAATATTTTCCATCTTATTTCAGATACCGGCTAGGAAGTGACATCCTGACTCATTCCGGTGTCATCTTTCTCGGTTTCGTAAATAAGAAAATATTCTCCTTAGACCGCCTTTTTATTTTGGATTAAACTTTAAATTAAAAATCGAATTTTTGTTTTTTTGCAAAGACAACACCAAATCAACGCGGTACCAATTTTGGGCGTTGTGGGGGGTGCTAATCCTTCCCTACGCGTAACTGACTCCCGAACCCAAATTTTTTGAATCTCTGGTTCCCTTTTAACGGTGTCCGGCCTACCAAAGTGGCCGGTGGCGACTCCACCATCCACTTTTTCATATTTTCCACCTTTCACAAATTTCCCATTTTCTATATTTTAAAATTTTAAGGTATTCTGCTAGGAGCGTCATCCCGGACTTTAGGTGACGTCTCTTTTGATATCGTAAAAAACCTAATTTTTATAACATTTTCAAATGAGGGAAAAACCCCCTATTACGACATGAGTCAAGGAGCTTTGCAATAAGTGCATACCCTTGGTGAAAATGTTGTGAAGGAACCACGATGTCGATGAGGCAATGTAGGAAGTCGATGAGGACATGAGAGAACTCTACCCACATCTGTTTCCATCAGGTAAATTTTGAGGACAAAATTTTTTTAAGGAAGGGGGAGTTGTAACGACCCATATTTTAGAATCTAAGAGTCAGGTTTAATCGAAGCGTGGGCTTCGTGGTAAAAATAGGTTAAAATGGTAGAGGTTGAGATTTTGGTAGGGGTAGTGTAGAAGAACAAGAATAGAGTGTTTGGGGATTCATTCATGGCTTACTGGATATTTTTAGTTCTTAAATTTCTCATTGTGGTGTTGTAATTTGTTGTGTAACTCTTTCTTCTAGTGAAAGAGGTAGGAGAGCCATCAAAAGCTCTAGGAAAGAAGAAAGCTTGAGTTGGAAGCTTAGAGACCTATTCTTCAGAATTTAGTCAAGGTTAGTACACTACTAACTCCATTTTTTCATGGAAATCATAAAATTATGCTTTGTTGCATGTTTGTGATGGTTATGGTTTGGATGAACCTTGGTTGATCTCTAATGGCAACTTATGATTTTGACGTTGTTCGGGCTTAAAACTGATAGTAACACACCTAATTAACTCCCCATAATATGTATGAGTAATTTAAGACTCAATGGTTGAGGTTAAGGGGTTAAAATAGAGAAATTTGAACTTCAAAAATAGAGTTTTGGGCACGCGTATAGGTACGGGATAGGGCAGTATCGATACACTCTCTTGGAAGTTGATTCTTTTAGGCATTTTACAAAGGGTGTATCAGTACGGGCAAGGGGCATACCGATACTATTGTTCCATTGCGAATTTCAAAAGACAAAATGGGTATCGATACACCAAGGGGCGTTTCAATACAAGTATGGCTTTGGTACGCAAGGTATGCGTACTGGTACAAGGTTTTAGTACGCGAGGAGGGCATATCGATGTAGGGCTGTGATTAAATCTTTCGAACCTAAAGCGGGTATCGATACTCGAGGATAAGTGTCAGTACCTAGATGGGCGTATCAATACTCGCTGGGCAATCTGCCCAAGAAATTAGACTTTGAGTTTGGGGGTTCTATAATTCGTGGTAAAGGGCCCGATGGGTCTTCTAAGGTGTAAAATGAATACTAAAACTGAGAAACTGGTGTTTAAACCCCTTAAGTGGATTAAATGGCTAATAACTTGGTAAATATTGGGTGGATTGCTTAAGGTAGTAACCCATAGGGATCCTTGGTGGATGAATTAATGATGTGTGGTAACTAGGGTCCTTGTTGTGTGCGGATGGGATGCCTAGGTAGTTGAGTCAATCTTTCTGTGGTAGGATCCAGATACCTAGTAATATATGTTGCAACACCTTGAATACTCCCGAATGGAGGATCTCGATGTTGTGTAGATACGGGCCTCATTCGAAGGTGCTCATTAAGATCTTCAAGGTAGTATAGGTCGTTTATTTCCCTAGCACTCCCAATCATCATCTTCGTTTCTTGCTCCTGAAAAATGCATTGTGTAGGATGAAACAAAACACCGCAGTTAGTATCTTTCATAAGCTTTGGAATAGAAATAAGGCTACTAAATAGTTTTGGCACATGTAGGACATTTTTAAGGAGTAAGTTTTACTAATGGCAATATCTCCTTGGCCAGCAACTGTCACCATAGTACCATCTGCAACTGTTATTTTCTTGTTGCTGGGGCAAGGTGTGTAGGTGAGGAATTTTAGTGATGAATTAGTCATTATGATCAGTGGCTTCTAAGTCAATTACCCAGGAGTTTTGGGTAGGTATGTGGGTGGATGATTCCAAGGCATTAGAATTCTGAGAAGAGGAAGAGGATATACCTGAGAAAACCAGATTGCATGTACCTGTAGAGGATGGTTTTTCTAAAGATTCCAGTAGGTTCTTCAATTTTTCTACTTCTTCTCGGTTGAACTCCACAGATTGTTCATTTGACTCCTTAGCCTCCTGTTTGATTGCATAAGCTCTGCTCTGTAGCCTTGCTGAGCCTCCTTTCTCTATGAAGTTCCTACTTGCTGATTGAGGCTTCCCATGTAACCTCTAGCATTTCTCTTTGGTGTGACGAGGTTTTTTGCAGTAAGTACACCATAAAGAGTCCCTGTTCATAGTCCTTGTTGGTTCTGGTCTGCCTTCAATATTTTGCTGTTCCAGACGTGTTGGTCCTTCAGGAATCGCCCTAGTAACCAAGGCTGAACTTTCTACTTTATTATTTTCAACAACCATCACTCATCTTCTTCCTTCTTCAGCACGAATGATAGCAATAGTTTCATTTAATGAGGGCAGATCTTCTTTTCCTAGAATCTGGACTCTCACTGCATCAAATTCTATATTTAGTCTAGCAAGAAAATCATAAATCCTATCTTTTTCGACAAACCTCTTTAGAATTGCTGCATCCTCACTGCATTTCACCTGAATACATTGATAGTGGTCCATTTCCTTCCAAATATTCTGCAGCAGATTAGAATATTCTGTAATTGATTTGTTTCTTTGTTTGGTGGCTGAAATCTTGCTCTTGATTTCATAAATTTGGGCAGCATCTCGAACTTTCGAATAGGTTTGTTTTACAGCCTCCCTTATCTTCCGGGCTGTTCTAAGAAACATGCAGGTATCACTAATTTCAGGCACCATTGAATTCCACAACCAAGACATAACTAATGAGTCTTGTTCATCCCAAGCCTCGAATCTGGGATCTCCTTCCTTAGGACCTGCTCCGAGGAGATGATTGAGTTTACCTCTTCCTTTTAGGAAGGTTCGAACTGATAAGTGTTCAAAAGTACTATTTTTCTTACCCTTTTTACTCATATTATTGTTTGACTTAGGATCATATTAGTTGCATAGTTAGCCATTCATGCATTAATCCATGTTTCCTTCCATCGTTGAGCTTGATCACATAACTTGGTAGTTTTTGTGGAAAAGATGCTGCTTTGGTGTGCTTTGTGTGTGTATGTGCAGGATCACTTGCCAAAGCAATGCCGAGCTAGTTGCCAGGGCAATGCATGAAGGAGATGCCGAGCTAGTTGCCAGGGCAATGCATGAAGGAGACGCCGAGCCAGTTGCCATGGCATTTGTCGACAAAGACAAAATGCAATAGGGATGTCAAAATTCATGACTTTACAAGCCCAAGATAACATGGAGCAAGGCCCAAGCCCAAAGGAATTTGATTGCCATGCAGAGATTAAAGAAGAATTAAATTCCAAGAAGATAGGAAAAGTTCTAATAGGAATAAAATTATAATAAAGAATTATATTCTTTAAAGATAATTTAATTCCAACTCAAACTCCTCCTCAAAGAAGGACTTTGGCCTAGCTCTATAAATATCAAAGAGATTTCGACAAGATGCATAGAGAGAGCAAGAGGGAATTTCGACAAGACCAAGAGAGGAAGCAAAGGGGAATTTTCGACGAGCTTCAGCTTTTCTTCCTTGTTCGATTGGGTTCATGCTAGGGATTGTTTATCTTGTGTTTCTTTGGAACCTAGCCATGAACTAAATTTACTTGGCTATGGTTATTGTGTTTTGTGGTTGTGAGAAACTATTGGTTTTTGTTTAGGTAATAAGAGTTTGCACTTTTCTATTTCAAGGTTTATTCATTCTTGGTTCTTATTATTGCTTGCGAGTGAATTGGGAGAGGATCTCGTGATTTCATCCATTTATCTAATATCGGGAGAGTTAGATTCAAGAAACGAATGAATATGATCTTTATTCAATATGATCAACACAATAGGTCAATTTGGCGGCTCAGCAACTGAAGATGCATGACAACATCTGAAATCTTTCCTCGAAATTTGCAACTCGTTCAAGATACGGAGTCACCCCGATGTCCTACGATTAAGATTATTCCCTATTCACCGAGGGATAGGCGAAAGCATGGTTGAATAGCATTCTGCCGGATCAATTGCATCTTGGACTGATCTTTGTCGTGATTTTCTTGCTAGATTTAATCCTACAAATTTGGTGATAAGCTTCAGAACGACATTACTTCTTTCGGCAGCGGATGATGAATCCATGTACGAGGCTTGGGAGCGATATAGAGAACTTCTACACAAATGCCCCCTACACGGATTCGGTGTGGACTCAAGTAACAATGTTTTACAACGCCGTGAATACACCAACAAGGATGATGCTAGATGCCTCGGCAAACGGCATACTCCTAGATAAGTCACCGGAGGAAGCAATGCAAATTCTAAACAGGCTGGCCAAGAATGATTATCAATTCCCATCTACTAGAAGAGGAGGAGTTAGACGCCAAGCCACAATACATGAACTAGGATCATCAGATTCAATTTCGGCACAATTGGCCGCTTTAACCAAGATGGTCCAGAACATGCAAAAACCAAACAACACACATGAAGTCAAGGTAATGGATTCTTTTTGTGAGTTATGTGGTGATAACCATAATTCTTCCGAATGTATGCGAGAATCCGAATCTAGCTTCTATGTGGGGAAATACAATCGACAACAACATGATGTCCAATACATACAATCCAGCTTGGAAGAAGCACCCAAATTTTTCATGGAGTAATCCCAACAATGCTCTAAACCGGAACAATCAGAATGCACAAGCATCGGGATTCCAGCAGAATATGCCACGACAGCGGATCTTTGCAGCACAACCGGCGACATCTAGTTCTTTGGAAAATTCTCTAAATGCTTTTATGATGAAAACTGAATCTTATATGGCTGAGAATAGTAATTTCATAAAAAGAACTGATGCTTTTATTAACAGGACTGAGATGAGATTGCAAAACCAAGAGGCGGCAATCAAATCATTGGAAAATCAAGTCGGACAGTTTGCTCAAAATCTGAACACTAGACCACAAGGAGGTTTACCTAGCGATGCTGAAGTCGCAAGAGGAACTGGCCATGAGCAATGTAAGGCGATCACCACCAGAAGTGGCCAACAACTTAGAGATGTTCAAACCCGCTCGTCAAACAAAACTCCACAAAAAGATCAAGACGAACCTAGCGGCAAAGTCTCAGATGCCGAACCAGGAATTGCCGCGGCAACCGGCAATAAGCATGCCTCGGCAACCGATGATAAAGATGCCTCGGCAACTTGCGATAAGCATGCCTCGGCAACCCCAGTTGATAACGCATCGGCAACTCCAGATGTCCTGGCAATGCCGTCAATCAGATTTCAAACCAATGAAAGGATCGAAGATATCCGACTTCCACCACCATTCCCACAAAGGTTGAAGCGAAAAAAGCAAGAATACCAATTCAAGAAGTTTCTTGATATCCTAAAGCAAGTCCACATCAACTTGCCATTGGTGGAAGCAATTAAACAAATGTCAAACTATGCCAAGTTTCTTAAAGACATTGTGTCCAAGAGAACAAGGCTAGGAGAGTTTGAAACAGTGGCCGCGATAGAGGGATGCATGGTAATGTTGCACAATCGTATGCCACCCAAGTTGAAGGATCCCGAAAGTTTCACAATACCCTGTTCCATTGGAAATCACTATGTCGGGAAAGCATTATGCGACATTGGGGCTAGCATAAACTTGATGCCTAAATCGGTTTTCCAAAAACTAGGAATCGGGAAGGCAAGACCTACAACAGTCATGCTACAGCTAGCCGACAGATCCTATGTGCATCCAGAGGGAAAAATCGAGGACATACTGGTAAAAGTTGATAAATTCATTTTTCTCGCTGACTTTATTGTTTTGGATTGTGAAGCAGATGAGCATGCACCTATCATTCTCGGGAGACCATTCTAGCGACATGGAGAACCTTGATTGATGTTGAAAAGGGAGATCTCACAATGAGGGTGAATGACCAGCAGGTAAAACTAAATGTGTTCCAAACACTAAGGCATGCCGATGATCCAGAAGAATGCCAACTACTTCATGCCACGGCAGAGTTTAACTTCGATGAGGAATTTAGTTGCCTCGGCAACTACATTGCCGAACACGAGGAACATGATGAGTATGAAGAACAGGTCGATGAGGAACAACCAGAAGAGGAAAATTGGCTAGTCAATCGACCATGTACATACTTTGAACCACTGGACTACTCAGGTAAGGAAGGTAAGCTCGAAAAACCCTCTATTGAACAACTACCAATTCTTGAGTTGAAACAACTGCCAGAGCAACTAAAATATGTATACATAGGGACCGATAATACATTACCTGTAATTATTTCTTCTAAGTTACAGCCTGAGCAGGAAAAGAAGCTGATCAAGATGTTGAAGCTACACAAAAAGGCAATAGGGTGGACAATTGCCGACTTGAAGGGAATTAGCCCGGCGGTGTGCATGCACAAGATCTTGTTGGAAGATGATCACAAACCTTCAATTGAGGCCCAGAGGAGACTGAATCATGCCATGAAAGGGGTTGTAATGAAAGAAATCATCAAGTGGCTTGACGCCGGCATTATATACCCTATCTCCGATAGTACGTGGGTAAGTTCGGTACAATGTGTGCCGAAAAAGGGAGGTATAACAGTGGTAAGCAATGAAAATAATGAACTTATCCCAACCAGGACTGTGACCGGTTGGAGGGTTTGTATGGACTATCGAAAGCTAAACAAGGCCACTAGGAAAGATCACTTCCTATTACCCTTTATTGATCAAATGCTTGACCGTCTTGCAGGTAAACCCTTTTATTGTTTTCTTGATGGTTATTCAGGTTACAATCAGATTGCCATAGCACTAGAAGATCAAGAAAAGACAACCTTCAAATGCCCATACGGTACTTATGCCTTTCGAAGGATGTCGTTCGGATTGTGTAACGCCCCGACAACCTTCCAAAGATGCATGATGGCACTCTTTTCAGACATGGTCGAAGACTTCCTTGAGATCTTCATGGATGATTTTTCGGTTTTTGGTAATGACTTCGACGGCTGTCTCGGCAATTTAGAGAGGGTGTTGGCAAGATGCGAAGAAACAGATTTAGTCCTCAATTGGAAGAAATGCCACTTTATGGTAGATGAAGGAATAGTGCTCGGCCACAAGATTTCATCCAAGGGAATTGAAGTAGACAAAGCCAAGGTGGACGTGATCGAGAGATTACCCCCACCAAATTCGATTAAAGGAATTTGAAGTTTTTTCGGACATGTTTTTTTACAGGAGGTTCATTCATAATTTTTCTAAAATCACTAAACCTTTGTGTAATCTGCTTGAACAGGATAAAGTCTTCGATTTTGATGATTCTTGCACTCAAGCATTCGAAACCCTAAAGAAAAAGCTTGCCTCGGCACCCATTGTCGTTCGACCAGATTGGACGCTACCTTTTGAGCTCATGTGTGATGCAAGTGATTTCGCGGTAGGAGCAGTCCTAGGCCAACGCACAGGTAAGACCTTCCATGTGATATACTACGCTAGTAAAACTCTTAATGGTGCTCAAGTGAATTATACAACAACGGAGAAAGAGTTACTAGCTGTAGTTTTCGCATTTGACAAGTTCCGATCCTATTTAATTGGTACAAAGGTAATTGTTCATACGGACCATTCGGCAATCAAATACTTATTTGCTAAAAAGGATTCTAAACCTCGTTTGATTCGTTGGATATTACTTTTACAAGAATTTGATATTGAAATTAAGGACAGGAAAGGAACAGAAAATCAAGTGGCCGATCACTTATCACGTTTGGAATGCAATAGGGAGGAGGACGCGGATCTAAAGATATGCGATGCATTCCCGGATGAACAAATTCTAGTTGCCTCGGCAACCCTCAACGCCTCGACAACCCTAGACGCCTCGGCAACCATGGATACACAGGCCTCGGCAACTCTCGACGCCGCAGCAGTCTTTGACGCGCACGCCTCGGCAATTTTGGGAGCAGTCACAACGACAGCACATGCCTCGGCAATACCCTGGTACGCGGATTTAGTTAACTTCCTTGTTTATGGTATTTTTCCTTATGGCATTACTCACCAAGGAAAGAAGCGGTTCCACCATGATGCTAAGCATTACTTTTGGGACGAGCCTCTTTTGTTTAAACAATGTGCATATCAGGTTATACGCCGATGTGTCCCTGAAGAAGAGCAACAGAATGTACTCCGGCAATGTCATTCTTCACCCTATGGAGGACATTTTGGAGGAACTCGTATCGCGGCCAAAGTCTTGCAATCCGGTTTGTATTGGCCAACATTGTACAAAGATGCCCAAGACTTTTACAAGCAATGTGATCGGTGCCAGAGGACGGGTAATATCTCTAGACGACATGAGATGCCACTCCAGAACATCATCGAGGTGGAACTGTTCGATGTATGGGGGATCGATTTTATGGGACCTTTCCCATCTTCATTCGGCAACCTCTACACCTTACTCGCCGTCGACTATGTGTCTAAATGGGTAGAGGCAGCTGCAGTTCCCAACGACGATTCCAAGACCGTGCAACGATTCCTGCAGAAAACATATTTACACGGTTTGGGATGCCGAGAGCAATTATCAGTGACGGGGGCAAGCATTTTGACAACAGACTAATTGCCAAGATGTTGCAACGCTTTCGGCATATCACACAAGATCGCCACAGCATATCACCCACAAACCAACGGGCAAGCAGAAATTTCCAACCGGGAGTTGAAGGGAATACTCGAGAAAGTTGTAAATCCCTCAAGGAAGGATTGGTCATTAAGACTAGATGACGCACTTTGGGCATATCGCACTGCATTCAAAACACCCTTAGGTATGTCCCCCTTCCGACTTGTCTATGGTAAAACATGTCATCTACCGGTGGAAATCGAGCACAAGGCGTACTGGGCAATCAAGACCGTGAATATGGATTGGGAAAGTGCCGGACAAAAGCGCTTGATGGATCTCAATGAGATAGAAGAATTCCGTGCACTCGCCTATAACAATGCACGAATCTACAAGGAGAAAACAAAGCGATGGCACGACAAGAAACTATTGCCACGACAATTCACTCTAGGGCAACTAGTTCTCCTATTCAATTCTCGGCTAAAACTTTTCCCGGGAAAGCTGAAATCAAGATGGTCGGGACCATTTGAAGTCGTCAAACCATTCTCCCATGGCGCCGTGATAATCAATTCCATCTCTGACAACCATGAATTCAAAGTTAATGGACAAAGATTGAAGCACTACAATGGTGCCCATGTGGAACATAACAAGGAAGTGGTCAACTTAGGAGATGCATGAGCATGCTCTCCCTTTTGATATTTTTATTTATTTATTTTTTGATTATTTAATTATTTAATTTTTTTTCCGAATTTTTTTTATTTTTTTTATTTTTTCAATTATTAGTAGTTTTAGGATAGACTTTTTTTTATTCAAGTTTAAGAATCCTACTATACATCTTTATTTATTTTCTTTATTAGTTTATCTTTAATTTTAATCCTTATTTGATTTGTTTTTGAATTGTAGGAAAAGAAGTTCAAGATAAAGAAGGAATTCTAAACCAAGTAGGAAAACATCTTCAACAAGGAAACTAATGGGCTGAATCTAAGGCTTATATAAAGCCTCCAATTCATCCTAACCAAAACCCCTTTGTCGAAAATCCCTACCAAACCCTAAACCCTTTTTTCGATTTCCCCCAATCCCAACCACCTATCTTTTCTATAAAACCCATCACCCTTAACCTATTCCTACTTTCTATCTTGCAACTTTTTAGTTTCTTTTCTTTTCTTTGTTTTTACTCACAACCAAGATCATACATGGCATCCAAGATTAAACTTTTAGTTCATCCAAGTTCCTCCAAAGAACCAAGATACAAGAAGTTTGCTACACTGGCGGTTCAAGAAAGATTTCAATCCAAGTTTGAAAGCCGGAAGATTCATGAAGAACAAGGCTTTGAATACTCCAACTCTCATCAAGATTTCAGCCTTGAACCATTCATCTTCAAGAGGATTGCACATCAAAAGTGGCAAATCTTTTGCCATCAACCGGAACCGGGTAACATCTCATGGGTAAGAGAATTCTATGCTCACTTACCTAACCCGGATAATCCTTATGTTTTTGTTCGTGACAAGGCCATACTTATAAGTCCCGAAAGCATCAACACCTTTTACGGACTTTACATTGAGAAGGACGAGCATCAAGCCTTCGTTGACCAAATCAATCCCAAGCAACTCGACAAGGTGCTTCAATAACTCACTCAACCGAGAACTCATTGGAACGACGGTAAATACAAGGGCACGGTAAATCGCCTTCGGCTTAAACCCGAGGCAAAACTATGGAATAAGTTTGTTAAAACTTCTCTAATGCCCTCCACACACAATACTACCGTTGATATACCATGTCTTTTGCTCATACATTCTATTTTACATAATCGCATCATTAACATTGGAAAAATTATTTGTGATGAGATTTTTGTATGCAGCTCAAAAGATAAGGGTTATCTTTTCTTCCCTTGCTTAATTTCTAATCTTTGCAAGGAGATGCATGTCCCGAGTGAGTCCACCGATGAAAAGGCCCTACCCAAGTCTGGTTGGAATCAAGCACTAATTCGAAAACTAATGGGAGAGGCACCGGGAGATTCTTCAAGGCCTCCAATTGCCACGGCAACTCCTGCCGCCGCGGTAATCCCTAATGCCCAAGCACCTAATGCCAGGGCAACTCGGCCATTAATCCCGGGACACTTTGAAGCACTTTTGCACCCATTGGCAAGCCGCCTAAGGCAAATTGAAGATCGGCAACTAATGTTCATGCGGTACATGAAGGAGCACAACAATGCCATCACCCAAGTCATCCTAGAAAAGTACCCGGACAATCGTGTGCCGTTCCCAATCTTTCCCGCCGAGATTCTTGCCCCGACAACCAATGAAGCAGTCGCCACGGCAACCACGGAAGCTGACGCCATGGCAACCAACCCTGACGATGCCCCGACAACCACTGCAAAAGCCAAAGGTAAAGCACCTATGCCCGAATCAACTCCTACGGAATCATTTTTTGATTTTTCAGATTCGGACGAGTCCTCCATTGAACCAATAAAGACCGCACCAATTGAATCCTCCAAGCGAAAAGCCATTGACATTGATGAAGAGGATAATGAGGACAACCCCGTACGAGGATCGATTCCACCACCGGCAACAAGAAAACAACCATCGCGTTCAAGCAAGAAAATCAAGACGCCAACTAGAAGGAAACTAATCATCTACGATGACGAACTCTCGGAGTAAGTCCTCGTATGCATTTTTAATTTTATTTTTCGTTATTTTTATGCATGCATTGAGGACAATGCCTCACTCGAGTTTGGGGGGGATTGTTATTAGTAATTACCATGTTTAGTTACATTAATCTTAAGTATTACATTTAGGATACATAAATTGCTTGCCATGCCTTTAATTAGAACAAGGATTGCTTAGATTTGATGAATATTCGATGATGACTTTGCCAATGCACTTAATTGATAGAATTTTTATTCTAGGATAACCATGGAAAAACTTAGAATTTTACTATGATGCTAAATTTGATGAAACACTGTTGTGGTTTGATTGATTTAAGGAATTCTAGTAAACTTAGGTTGATAATTAACAAATTGAGGGATTAGAATAAAAATTGGATGAATGTTAGAGGTGCCCGAAATTGGCTCTAGCATGTGCTAAAACTTAGAATCACTAGAGGTGCCCGAAACTGGCTCTAGGAGGTGTTAAAAAATTTTAACTAGAGGTGCCCGAAACCGGCTCTAGTCGATTAAATTAACTTAAGAAAACTAAAAACAAAACACTAGAGGTGCCCAAAAACTGGCTCTAGTTAAAACATGATAAAAAGAACCCAATGAAGTAATTTGAAAACCTATTGTTTGCATAGAATCTGAAAAATCAACTTGCACACAACTCGCACACACTCACAAGCATTATAGTTTGATTCCGAGTAACTCCTCAGTTTTCCGAAAAATAAAATTATAATCGTACTTTGTGCCCCGGTTCAGAGAATTGAAATCAAGTTCAAAGCTAAGTTTGTGAAAATTGAAGTCTTGGCAGGTAATTATGAGTTTGCATTGCTTGAGGACAAGCAATAGTTCGAGTTTGGGGGTGTGATAAGTGTTCAAAAGTACTATTTTTCTTACCCTTTTTACTCATATTATTGTTAGACTTAGGCTCATATTAGTTGCATAGTTAGCCATTCATGCATTAATCCATGTTTCCTTCCATCGTTGAGCTTGATCACATAACTTGGTAGTTTTTGTGGAAAAGATGCTGCTTTGGTGTGCTTTGTGTGTGTATGTGCAGGATCACTTTCCAAAGCAATGCCGAGCTAGTTGCCAGGGCAATGCATGAAGGAGATGCCGAGCTAGTTGCCAGGGCAATACATGAAGGAGACGCCGAGCCAGTTGCCATGGCATTTGTCGACAAAGACAAAATGCAATAGGGATGTCGAAATTCATGACTTTACAAGCCCAAGATAACATGGAGCAAGGCCCAAGCCCAAAGGAATTTGATTGCCATGCAGAGATTAAAGAAGAATTAAATTCCAAGAAGATAGGAGAAGTTCTAATAGGAATAAAATTATAATAAAGAATTATATTCTTTAAAGATAATTTAATTCCAACTCAAACTCCTCCGCAAAGAAAGACTTTGGCCTAGCCCTATAAATATCAAAGAGATTTCGACAAGATGCATAGAGAGAGCAAGAGGGAATTTCGACAAGACCAAGAGAGGAAGCAAAGGGGAATTTTCGACGAGCTTCAGCTTTTCTTCCTTGTTCGATTGGGTTCATGCTAGGGATTGTTTATCTTGTGTTTCTTTGGAACCTAGCCATGAACTAAATTTACTTGGCTATGGTTATTGTGTTTTGTGGTTGTGAGAAACTATTGGTTTTTGTTTAGGTAATAAGAGTTTGCACTTTTCTATTTCAAGGTTTATTCATTCTTGGTTCTTATTATTGCTTTTGCAGTGAATTGGGAGAGGATCTCGTGATTTCATCCATTTATCTAATATCGGGAGAGTTAGATTCAAGAAGCGAATGAATATGATCTTTATTCAATCCAATGATGGTGAAGATTAATCCGGCTTAGGAATAAGTTAAGGATTTCAACGGCTAAGAGGAGCGCAAGATTGGTTGTTGTTCTCCCTTGATTCACGCAGGGATGTATTATCAAGGCATGCACAAGTAGCTAGAGTTTCAACTTAGGGATAAGAAGAAACCATTGAAGAACGCTCCGCCGAACCTTGAAGTTGCTGCCCAGACGCCCAAGTAGTTGCCCAGGCAACCATCGATTAGTTGCCAAGGCAACCCCGTTGTGCAAGTTGCCACGGCAACTGAGTTGCCCGTGCACTCTTTTACCAAGACGATCCAATCGGCTATCACACCTCAACTCACGATAACCTGGCCTATCTCTCTCTCATTTGAATTCATATTTTCTTTTACTTTATTGCTTTCTAGATTAGTCATTAGTTAAACTCCTATAATCCTTTACTTGTGTTTTTACTTTTACAGTGCAAGAGACTAGATTCTTGAAGTAGCACCAATCCCTGTGGAGACAATATCTTTTATACTATAACTTGCGACGTGTATACTTGCACAATTGCGTAGCACTTATTACGCGCAACACGAACCAATTGTGACCACTTAAGATAGTTCTTACCATTCAATCTATAGGCGACTTGTATGTTTTGTAAGTCACCTATCGGATTAGAGTGACTTCCCTCACTCACTGTGCTTCCTTGAGCAATTTCAGTACTGCTGTAATCAACCCCATCGACCATATTTTGCCGATCAGATACCCTACTCTCTCAAGGGATGATACAAACTAAAAGAAAACTGTTCAACAAGAAAATTAAGTCCCAAAAACGAGTAGCTTTGATACCATGTCAAAAGCCATGAATTTTAATGTATTTCGCGCACACATAACACACTAGAAACTTTCAAATAAATATACAAGCCTATGTCTTAACTTAGGTAACTCCTAAACTAGGAAAGAGACATTCTAGTACTAAAACATAATCCCTTAGATTTAGGGATCCTAACAAATAAAAAATATTTACAAATCCTACTCAATCTCCTTAATTTAGGAATCTAATCTCTAACAGATACGTGTACGGGGACGGGGACAAGAAACGACAATTTTCAAAATTATAGGGTACGGGTACGACAAATATAAAAAATATATATATATATATATAACATTAAAATTCATAATACAATAAGGACTAAAATTATAATTGTATTAAACAATAATTATAATTGTAGTTATTTAAATTCACTTCTAATGATTTTAAATTATTTTCTAACACTTAGATTAGAAGATTATTAAAATTAAATGACTAAATTGAACGAAAATTTAACTTTACATTCTATATTAAGAAAAAATCAATGACTAAAATGATAAAATTAAAAGATGAAATGGCTGAAATAGATATTTACTCATCCTTATTTAAAGCTTGAGTGAAGAAGCGTTAAAACAAGTTGAAACAGGTTACAAATACAATACACACCCAATATCCCACATCCTTAAGATGCATAAAGAAGGAGGGAAAACAACCTATAAATAGGTACTTAACCACTAGAACAAGGAAGCAATTTAGTCTTGGCCTTTTGGTTGAGATCAAGTGTACATGGGCCATTTGCCACATGTAATTAAGTTTATATTTTTTAAGTTGGGTATAATTTGAACTTTCTAAGTTTAGAATTATCCTTGAACTTTTTAAGTTTGGATTAGTTTAATGGTTTTTAAAACCTTGGTCACAAAGAAGATGGAGATTTTATTTTCTATTTTTTTAAGTAAATTTATTCAATGTTGACCGTCCCCATTAAAGTTTGACTGTCCCCGATAAAATTGGGACGTCCCCCAGCCGTTCCCACACTGTCCCCGTCCCGGGAACCTATTGGGGACGTGGGACGGCCTTGTATTGGCGTCCCCGTGCTTCATAGAGAAGTAGAAAGGTGGCAGTAAGAATAGCTTCTCCCCAATAGAATTTAGGAATGTTAGCAGAGAATAATAAAGATCGAGCTACCTCTAACAAATGTCCATTTTTCTTTCGGCAATCCCATTTTGTTGAGGAGAATCAACACAAGTAATGTGAATAATCCCATTTTGTTGCCAATTGTTTTATGTTTCAATTCAGGGAGATTTGGTGAAGGTCTTTGCCAATGAGCACAAGAAGATCACATGTGGCAAGTGTATTTATGTTCCTGTAGCATTCCTTTTTATTTGTAATGAATGTAAATGAGATTTTGTGGCAAGTGTATTTATGTTCCTGTAGCATTCCTTTTTATTTGTAATGAATGTAAATGAGATTTTCTGAAATCAGAGAAAAAACTTAGTAACGTCTAGCTGATTGTAAAAGCAATTATTGTTCTTGCGTTCTGTACTTTGACTGTGAAGAGTGCTAAATAAACAAAGATTTGTTGACCCTTTTGTCAGATGGACAGTGGGTTAATAACAATATCCATGGTTCACTATCCCTCCATTACTCTTTTTGTCCCATCTTTCCAGTACACCCATCATGACTATCCGTATGAATAACTGATTCTCACAGAAAAAACGGTGATAATGGGACAGAGGGATCTCTACCTGTATCCCCATTATACTTAACAGATTAAGTTTTTGTTTCTTTTTTGCTCGGACGATTGCTGTGCCTTTTATCATTTGAGATAGAATCTGTCTGTCTAATCCCTTGTTAACTAATTTTTCACACCCTATTTTTCCTTCACTTTTAACAGATCCAGAGATGCAAGCCCACATTGAGAGGACTCTTCATAGTGGTCAAGCTTCATATAAAGTTTCATTTACGGTATGACTTCTGCACTTGTATAGTTGTTTATATTGCCCCATTGTGTGATAATGCTTCCATTTAGTTTTCTAGTGCTTATTAATTTTATTTAATTACAATGTCATTACTCTGAAGTCCTTTTATATTACAGACAGGATATCTTGATATATGGGAACCGGCCATGATGACCATTAAAAGAGACTGTTACAGTATCAACTGTAGTGGACCCAATGGTCCTGTGGTCAGTGAAAAATTTTACCCAACCACTCAGGTATGGCTACTAACTTGATTATTCTTTTGAAGTCTTGTATGACTGATATAAGACAGCTAGGATGTTAAGATTTATAACAATTTTCAGATCTAAATTGATTGTGGTCCTTGAGAAAAATAGGGATATTGATTGATGAAAAGAGAAGGCAAAAAACCCCTAAAGCTTCACACCTGTTTCTTGATTTAATATCTAGCCTTCATAACATTAAGCTTTACTTCTAGATGCTCTGTTTGTGCACAAGACTTATGCTCTATAGTCTTTTTATTCCTATTATCATTCCAATCGATTTGGACAAACAAAGTTCATGATCAGGGAACTTTCAGAGGCTTTCCTCTTTGGTGAGGAGTTGTAGAAATTTTCAGATCTAAATTGATTGTGGTTCTTGAGAAAAATAGGGATATTGATTGAAGAAAAGAGAAGGAAAAAATCCCTTTATAACATTAAGCTTTACATCTAGATGCTCTGTCTCTGCACTAGGCTTATGCTCTATAGTCCTTTTATTCCTCTGATTACTCCAATCGATTTGGACAAGCAAAGATCATGATCAGGGAACTTTCAAAGACTTTTCTCTTTGGTGAGGAGTTGCTCTAAGCACTATGTGCAGGAACATTTCATTAAGGTTGTGATGCAAATTAGCATAGACTAAAATACCTCATTTTACAAAGTTTTCCTTTGTTCTCTTTATTAACCAAAGAAAAGTGTTGGCTTTCCTGGTTTCTCTTCTTAATTACTTTTTCAGAGTAAAACTAACCTGATTTTTATAATGATGGGGACCCATGGTTATTCTAAGCTAAAACATATATACATAGAGATAAACTTCTGATCCTAGTTATAATTAATATTCAGTTTATGGGGTATTATATCATATTCTGTATGTCTTGTCCTTTAAGTACAGTAGTCCTTTCATGCAGTAAAAAATGACTCAATATATTTGTGCACATGTCCCATGTATAGATTTCTGATGGAAATAATTTAAGAGTTACTGATTTTGGCTGCTTTTGATATTATTTTCTCTTGAGGCATTAAATAGCAAGCACACTCATATTTCCGTTCTTGTATGTTTATGTTGGTATCTTTTTGTGTATTTATTATTTTCTCTAGATTAAAATTACATTCGAAGAGCCTACAGAGTTTATGATTATTGGATCGAATGGTGTCCAGCGTGTGTTATGAGCAGACAGCAGCTCTCAAGATATTAGCTGGTAAGTTCAAAGTTTCTCTTGTGGATAAATGAACAATTTTCGATTATGCATCCATAAGCATAGTACATTTGAGAATAATGTCTGAAAAGTTAACAAAATTAACACTATTCTAGTAAAAGCAGGTAAAAACATTCATAGGGGACACCTTAATGTTACTTGATGTTTAATCTTGAAATCTCTATGCACTGGATTTTGGGGTGGAGGGGATCCCTTTTGCAACCCAAAGCCCAATGTGCCTCAATTGCTCATTGTACCATTGATATTCACTTTCCGTTTCTAGAGTTGCATCAAAGACCAAAACATTAGTAAATCTGGATATTTGTATATTGACTTTCCGTCGCCACCACTATCAATAGAAGCTCTATGATCCTCTGCTGCTTTGAAATATGATGAGCTGAAAATGGATGTTGTTTATTCCCCAATTCTGGAAGGTTTTCTGAATCTCTTCTGCCACCACTTTTATGTCCGTTTGTGTGCATGCATACAAATTCAAATCGCCTATATAAGCTACTCATGTTTACAATTTTTCTCATGGTATTCTGCATTCCAAGTTCACCGAGCCTAACTCTCAACATTTTCCTTCTGAACTGAATGATATCAAATAATCACTGCTGTTGAGTACTTATTTTTCTCTCTGTGTAATAATTATGTTGTTAATTTGTTCACAGTTAAGATCTCTATCATGTATAACCAGTTATAAAATAAATAAGTAAAAATCTATAAAATTGATCTATAGTGGACTAATCTTTGGCAGTCTGCTGCTCTTATGCAGTTAAGTGAATTTGAATAGATGATGAGAGAGTTAAAGGGGGTAGAGGAGGAATATCATTGTGGAAGAAATTGAGATTGAAATGGAGATCTTGATCAGGAGATTTGAAATTAATATTGAGGCAGGACTGCAGTGGATAGGTTACCTTGGAGGCTTTCAGGTTGGTTAATATCATATTTTGAGGTTAATGGCATGCAACAGTTTTGGTGTGAATCATGTAACAGAAAATTTGAGGTTGGTCATCTGGCCAAGAAAAATTACTCATGAAAACTGTTAATCGGGCTTTAAAAAGCATATTGTGTAATGCAATTGGGATTATGTGGTTAAAATATTCTTGTTAGGTAATCCACCTGCTTGATGATGGCTTGAAAAAGGCCTTATCTTAGGTTTAAAGAAAAAACTGAGAGCCTTTTGCCAAGTATGGAATAGAACAGAGCTGGTTACCGATCTGAATTATATAGCAATAGAGAGAAAATAAGAAGTCTAGAATTCTGTCTAGTTTTCATAGACATGATGCCTAAGTTATTTCCATTATGAAACTATAATGACAATCCACTGAAAAAGCCTTTGAAAATGGAGCTCTGAATAAATAAGACAAAGATTTTATCCAATTGGAATCTTAGCACTCTTTAAGAACTCAAAGATCTACCTTATGAACACCTATACTGAACATTACTGGAATGGGATGCCTAAAAGTATAACAAGACTTAATATATAAATTAGAGAAAGGTACGCTGATCCTATTCAGCAAAACTGCCAGTAGAACATTGATTTCAAGAGAATATATACATTATGCTGCTACTTTCCATTGTAAAGATAGATTACCTATAGATAGGACTCATTTGTGCACTACCAACTAGTGAAGCTCTTAACTACTGTCCATTTTAGAAATGTGCTTAATTAAATCCTTGTGCCAAGAACAAGCTTTGGCAAACCTTTGAAAGGCCATTGGAAACCTGCTTCTGCATACTTCTTGATATTTTATTTAAAGATTAGGGAGGGGTAGATGTCCAAAAGTTGTGTATGTATATCTGTTGTTGCTGTCAAGAATAAAAATCTACAACCGTGTTTTATGCGATTCTGGACATCGTTTCGGCTGTGACTGAGCTTCTGTTCTAATATATAATGACAATTTTCGAATTTGGTGCATGCCAACTTGGTGTCCATCTTATTTTAATTTTCAAGATTGTTTTCGTCTATATTTTAGATTTTAGACTAATTATACTGTATTTGTTTTTCGTTCAGGGTGATGTGTCGAGGTATAAGCTTATTTATATTTGCATTTCATTTGTGCAGCTCAAGAGATACAATTGTGCTCACCTTGAGATTATTTATCATACGGGTATTAGTCTCCTCTTTTTATACTTGTATATTTACACACTGAGAAGTGTGTGTCTTTGTTATGCCATATGCACACACCTACATAGAAATCTAATTCTGATTAGGAGCTTCAAACTTCTTTTTTTTTTGGCATTCTGGATCTGTGAATCTACATTTAGACCTTCAAGTGTGAAAATCCTTTTATTTTTGGTACTGGCTTATAGTCCGATACTTTTTTAAAATAATAGCTGCTGATATCTATTTCATATCATCAGAAAGAATCATATTGATATTGACAGGTTCTGGATGATCCAAGGATGATTTTCCAATTTCTTCCAAAATTTTTAATGTAGAATTTCTTAACTTCTGCTTTGGTTGCATGCATATGTTCATGAAAAGTGCTTTGCCATTTACTTTATCTAATTTTTTTGTTTATTGCCTTGGTTACATACTTTTTCATTCTGGACTGGTTGACTGTTATTCTACTCTTAAATTGAAGATTGAAAGCATCTAAAGTCCATGCCTGAAAAAACCGCACCAGTTTCAAAAAATCTATTATTGTTTTTCTGTTTCCCTGTTGAAGGATGATGCTTTCCCCTTTATTTCTGGCTCAATTTTGACTGGTAATAGCTTCTATCATTGATTTAGCTTCGAAAGTAGTCATATGGAGCTCAGACCAAAAACATTTTATCTTATTTATCGGTTCATTGATGTACTTAACCTTTTTTAAAATGATGGGAATCAATTTCGCAATCTTAGTATGGTTTTGTCATGCATCGAACCAAGTTTACTTTGTCAATATTTTTACATTCGCTGCATGATTGCAATATAAGATTGTGGCATGTATAATCATGTGAGTTTCACTCCATACTGGGCATTGATTTTGACCAATTCGTTACACAAATTGAATGGGAATAGGTTTTTTTTCCCTTGTGTTTCGCACTTGGGGAGTAAGTGTGTTGTGGTTAAAGGTAAGAGATAACTGTTAGTTGTGGGTTCCCTTGAATATTTGTTAGCTTCCAGAAGAATATAATGAGAAAGTGATTAGCTGTAGGACTAAAGATAGTGTTTTGTTGGCTGAAATTTTGTATTCCTTGCAATATTTTAAACCCTTGTGTTAACAGGAGATTTCTCTTATTAGCTTTTGCAGGCTGGTGAGAGAAGAAAAGGGAAGAAGAGAGGTTTATTCTTTAACAAGTAAGGTATACTGTTGGTTTATTCAATGTGCAGCTGAGTTAGAAACCTTGCTATTGAAATTGTGTAGAATATATATTTGAGAAATGCCCCTCTTGCTTAACTAGTTAACTTGTTGGGTAGTTAGCTTTAGTGGTCTAATATTCTTTACAGGCAGCAATGTTGAGCTGTAATTACATTTTGTATCGATAATTCCCGTCCTCGCTGCTGTCTTATGTCGCTTAATCACAAGACCATGACAGGGATTCTGTTTGTATTACTTTTGAGCCCCTTAGAGGTCATTGTATTTACAGGAATGGTTGGTCATTTTTGTGATATAAAACGATGTGTGGCTCTTTTCCTTCTCATTCATCATCAGAGTAGGTTGCTTCGGACAAATATTTGGTTTCTGTAATAAATTCACAATATGCGCGTTTTGTGGCTTGCTCTCCTTTTTAAGTTGGTTCAAGACTTCAAGTATTCAGAATTAATGCGGTGGAGGTAGTGATTTCACAAAAACAACTTATTCATGAATCACGAGAGTTAATTGCGCGGGAGGTCCTCCGATCATCCATCTGCTACACTTTCTGTTAGTTACTGTCCATGAAATGTGTTTCAATCAAATAATGACATGTGCCATCATCTGATTGGACAATATTTTGAATGGAAGAAATTAAAAAAAAATCAATTATGCTCTTGGGATTTAAACGCAAGAGCCATGAAACGCAGCTCAATGCTTCAGTTTCACCTACTAAATATTTTGTTGCATGGTTGAGACTTGCTTGAGTTTAGGCAAGACTTTGGTTATAGTTCCATGTGTGCCTCGTACCACATTTCCAAAAGCCAACTTTAAAGGCTTTTTCCCCTTTGTAACTTAAACCAGCTTTAACTGCAGCTTTTTTTTTGGTGAACAAAGAAATGAATATAGCTTATACTACCAACCATCTTGGCCTAAATTATTATCCTCGTGCAGCAGTGGGAGAATCACATCAGGCGGGCCAGCAAATTTGGAGCACTCCTAATCATCCATGCGAGCAAGTTTCGCCATCCCAGCCGTCACTTTATTTCTATTCCGATGAATATGTTGAAAACAAACCATCCAATTGTGTTGTAATAACATAACCACATGGGCCAAAATCGTGAATTGCCCGTTCCACTATTCTTCTGCTGAATCGCTTTAATAACTTGCATGTTATCAATTTTTATGATAATCTGTCGAGCACTCAAATCTCAAGCACAAAGAAGTCACAGATATATTCCCCATAACTTAGTCTCTTCACCGAGAAAATACCAACAAACTTGGCGAAACCCAATTTCCATAATCCTTCTTGATCCTGAACCACCCCTCTAGAAGTTGCATGACCAGACTCCCTGTTATGAGCCCTATCGGCATTAACCTTCAACCAATCAGTCCAAGGTGACCTTTAGTTGCTATCACACTGCACGTGACCTACTTTAGATGCAGACTACGCTCCAACAATGATCGATTATTGTCCAAGCGAGAAACACAATTGAATTTCGGTGGAGCCAGAGATTCCAAACGATAGAGTCGAATAACACATCCCAATCCTCTACGTTCCCAACATAGTGTAGAGGGTTCCTAATATTCATCGATCCATGTTTTAAAATCCATGGATATATACTCATTTAACCAATCTCCTTTAATAAGAAGAATCCATAACGATATGGCCAGGGGGAACAGGCGCAATGCATGCTTGATAACCTCCGATGGATCTAAACAAATCAAACACCTACTATCAGATGTAATACGACGAGTACCCGCTCCTCATTTGCCATCACACGGTCGCAACATGCTAACCACAAAAACACCTTCGCGCACTGCAAACCTCGACATTTATGAAGAATCTACCAAATAGATTCAGGGATGTTGCTGCCTGGTCTCATTTGCACTTCATATGCTGATTTAACAGTAAATTGACGATCCTCTCATGCTTTCCATCCCACAACATCAATGCTATGAGACTACAAAGCTCCATTTTTTCACCACAATTCACAATAAGATATTCAGTGGCAAAGTCTGTTGCAACAACAACCAACACCAATTCCCACTGTGGCTGACCATATCCGCAATAGTTTCTATTTGTAATCTAGTCGTACCTGCAGTCGTAACATATTCAATCAGAGATCCACAATCATTTAGCATGCATCAAACCAAAAGTCAACCTATTTGTCATCTCCAATCCACCAACTAATATTTTTTGAACATTTGTCCATATAAGTGCGAGACCTTTCCACAACCTGGAGCGATTTCGATCTTGCAATACTTCTTGAATACCTTCTGAACATTTGTAATTTTCACAGAGAAACCTGACCCATAATTTATCATTTTTAGCAAACAAATTAAACGTGATTTTCATGAGAAACATGTCATTTTGCTTCTCTAAATTTCCAAAACTGACCCCCAAAATGAATCGGGCGGCACACATCCGACCATTTAATGAAGTGCACACCTTCTTTTTCGGATGAAATACCCTAAATGAAATGACGAATCAAACGTTTTAGTTCCACACATTCTTTTCGACAATATTACGGATTGCATAGTATAAATAGATATTGTCGCAAGAATCCCTTTTGAAAGCATAATGCACCCCCCATAAAAAGGGACCGAGCTTTCCATCCACTCAATCGATCACAAACCATCTGAATTAGATATTGATATGATGTCGTCGATACCCTATTATGAGGTAAGGGAACACAAAAGTACTTACCCAAGTAATTTATCTTCGTAAACCCAAACTCTGAACTGATCTAAGACTTTAAATCCGAAGCTACAAAGAAATTTGTAGTTTTCAACATACTCACCTTATGGCACAGAGCATCACAAAACTTCCCTAGTACTGAATGTATGACCTCTAATTGCTCAATAGAATAGCTTGAGCGAGTCATTCCATACAAAGTACAAAAAGATAAGACGTTAATGGATCTCCTTGGCGAATACCCTGAGAAAGAATAAATGAGTTCGTCACTGAACCATTCCAAAGAATTTAAGTGCAAACGGACGATACACATCTCATAATAATTTGCTTCATGACATCCAAAATTTTCAAGTTTGTCAATGTATCATCGATAAATGCCCATTTCAAACTGTCAGATGCTTTCTCTAAATTAATCTTGATATCCCATCAACCTTTACGACCTTTCTTTCTATTCATGGAGTGAATAACATCTTTTGTGATGATGATATTGTCCATAATGGAACACCTAGGAATGAAACTTGTTTGGTTTTCAGAGACCCACACACAAGGAGTATATGTTTCAATCTATTTACAATCACTTTAGTATTCGCCTTATATACCATATTACAAAGGCTAATTGGCTGAAATTGACTGATAAATTCCGGACCACTAACCTTTGGCAATAAGACAAGTAGTGTACGATTAAGTTTGACATGCTACTGATCCTCTTCGAACACCCGACGCATATAATTACAAATCACATCCCCCACCACTTGCCAATTCTTAAAAAAAAAAACCCGCAAGAACTCCACCAACCCCATGTGATTTCAAAGGAGCCATCTTAAATAAGGCCCTCCGAATTTCATCATCGGTAATCCGTCTAACCAGCTCTTCCAAACGATCTTATAGAACCCTCACCTTATAGCCGAAACCATCCCCTCCAAAACCAGTAAATAGGTCGTTATAAAAGTTCACGACCATCACCATTAATTCACCTTGATCCGTACACCATGTTTTCTCATCGGTCTTGAGAGATGATATTTTATTCTTTCGTCTCCGAACCATAGTGGAAGCATGAAAAATTTTTGTATCGCGGTAGCCTTAGATAATCCAACGTGAGCACGCCTTTTGGCTCCAAAAATTCTCCTTCTACTCCAATACTATGTCCAATTTGTTGGTTAAATAGAAACTGCAAAACCAAATCGTTAGTACTGAATGGATAATAAGAAGTAAAATAAACACAAAAACAATAACCGCGTCGTGGTAGAACAACTGCCTTAGAAACAAATTCGCCTCGATGTGTGTAATCGCTGCAGTAGGCGGTCATCCCCCGAGGTTAGCATGATCTATTTGAATATTCGTACACCTGAATATCATAGTGGACAAGCGGTGGTTCTGCTCTTCTCTTTAGCACCAAAACAAAGAACTCGAAATTGAGAAGAAAGAGTGTTTTTCAGAGTATGAGAAATAAATTTCGGATGATAAGAAAAGCTAAAAAGATCAGCTATTTATAGTGTAAAATTCTGGGTAAAATAGTCCTAAAACACAACAATAATGTCTCATAAATTTTGGAATAATTGGCTGTCAAAGAGCTGTTAAAACAACAAAAAATTAGCCAAGAATTAAATCTGCAACTCATGTATTAGTGCAGTAATACAAGCTTTTAAACCTTCAATTTTGAAAAACAATCTATAAAATCCGAGAATAAAATTCTTTCACAGTTCTAGAAAATTCAAAGTAGAACTCTTATGAATTTTCTCCAAAAAGAATAGAACGCGCGTGGACGTGTCGAAGACACGTGTTGCCACAACCACGACCACGACCACGACTGACCGGACAGCGGCGGCACGCGCGTGCGAGGGGATTGTCCTACCACATTCAACAAAGGAGGGAAAGGAAAACTCTTTAAGTACCCTTCCTAAGGGATATTCTCTCCCAATGTGGGATAAGTGCTCCTACACTCTTTGAGCATTACCAACATTCCCCCACTAATGTGAAAGAATTCCTCCTTTTAAAAATAGAAAGATAATTCAAGTTTTAAAAGAAATGAGAGAAGAGCAATAGCGAGATTAGCTGCTTAAGCACTAGTGAACGCATCTGGAACTAATACATAGTGATAATGAGTAATTATTCTCTTAGATAAGTGAACGAATCTTGAACTTTCTAAGATTAGGGTGAACTTATAGCACACAACTAACCACTTCATCCATCGAAATCCTCGATGTGTCCACAAAAGAGTATATACAAAAGTATATTAATATAGCCATTTTTCCTCAGGATTCTAGTAAGTGTACTAGAAAAATGACCCAACATTTTTCATAGAAGGTGGCTAGTCCTTCTCACTTACATAGGTTATTTCATCAGGTTTATCTTAACATAAACCATCCGAAATCGGGCTATGAAATAATTAAGAGCTTTATACAACATCTCAATCTCACAATGAATAAGGTGAATTTCTTCAAGTTCATCTTAAATGGACCATCCAAACTCTAGGATAAGAATCATTAAGAATAAATACTCAACCTCATTAATCAGTGAATTCAATGTCTATCTCAATAGGATCACCTAACTCTTGGGATTAAATTCATTAAGAGTTTAAGAAAACTCATCATTTCTAGCGGCAAGTTCATATAGTCATTCGCGGTAGGACTACCCATTCAATAGTTGGTTATGAACTTATTAAGAGTAAATATTCAACCAAAATCGGTAAATTCATCAAGTCTTTCTCACTAAGACCACCAAAAAACTGGGCTATAAATTTATTAAGAGCATTAAAGCTCATCTTGTGCATGTACATTATTCGTCATAGGGATAGGTAAGTAAAATGTACACTATGAGTCTTTTCATGGCTTTGTTTGACCACATTGAACTTAGATAACTAAGTTGGGTATCCACCATATGGGCTTTAGACCCATCCTCCTCGATGAATATAGAACCAATTTCTGACTTAACCCCTTGGTAAGCGGATCAGCAAGGTTTCTTTCTGACTTTACATACTCTAAAGAGAGTACCCCATTCCTTATTAAGTGTCTTATAGATTCATGCCTTATGCGAATGTCTCTTCTTACTATTCTAAGCTTGGTTTTGAGCCACACATATCGCTGCTTGTGAATCACACAATAAGGACACCAGAGGAGTCAGTTTTCCCCATAAATAAATTTCTACTAACAAATTTTTAAGCCACTCAGCTTCTTGCCCAGCTAAGTCAAGAGCAATAAACTCTGACTCTATGATAGAACGAGTGATACAAGTCAGCTTAGCAAACTTCCATAAAATCACTATGCCATTTAAGGTAAAGATATACCACTCATAGAGCTTACCTCATCGTTATCGATTACCTAGTTGGCGTCATGGTATTCTTCTAAAACTAAAGGAAAACCAACAAACTCGAGTTTCTAATCTATAGTACCTTTAAGATACTTTAATAAGCGTCTGGGTGTAATCTATTGATCACCACTAGGATTATAAGTATATCTACTTCATAAGCGTCTGGGTGTAATCCATTCATAAGAGTATAGTTCATTAAGAACATAAGGCTTCCAATAATTTTAGCATACTCAACCTGGGGAACACTACTTCCTTTATTTTTAAAGAGTCGTAAATAGTTCAAACTGGGGTAACATCAAAATTGTCAAATTTCTTTAACACATTCTCAATATAATGAGATTGTTTTAAAGAAAACCCCTTCTTAGTTTTGGTAACTTTAACTCCTAGGATCACATCATCCTTTCCTAAATCTGTCATCTCAAATTTAGTGGACAATAAAGTTTTTATTTTGTTAATGGATTCAATGTTAGTACTGAATATCAACATGTCATCAATATACAAACTTATGATGCCACAATTCGTTTCAAACATTTCGAATACACGCATACATCCGCTCCATTAACAATAAAACCAAAACTCAGAATAGTTTTGTGAAATTTCTCGTACCACTATTTTGGAGCTTGTTTAAGGCCATAAAGAGACTTTTTAAGTCTACATACTTTGCCTTCTATACCAGGTGCTTCAAAACCTGGTGGTTGCTCTATATAGATCTTCTCGTCTAGATCTCTGTTAAAAAATACAGTCTTTACATCCATTTGATGTACATGCAACTTATGAAATGATGCTATCACAAACAAGGCACGAATCGTTGAGATTTTTGTAATAGGAGAGTATGTATCAAAGAAGTCTATACCAAACTTCTGAGTAAACCTTTTGACTACTAGCCTTGTCTTATATCTTTGGATTGACCCATCTGGCATAAGTTTCTTTCTAAAAACCCATTTAAAATTGATTGGTCTAAATCCTCTAGGGAAATCAACCAACTCCCATGTATGATTAGACATTATTGACTCTATTTTATCATTTATCGTATTTCTCTAAAAACAAGAGTTAATAAATCTTATAGCTTTATCATACAACTTTGGATCCTCATCTAAAAGGAAATTCTGAGCTATAGGAATTGAAATCGAGTCTAAATTACTTATTTCATAAATAAAGGAAGTTATGAAATCTGGACCAAAGGTAGTAGCTACCCTTTGTCTTTTACTTCTTCTAGGCTCTAATACAATCTCTAGACTATCCTCAAAATGAATACTAGAAGTAGTTGAAGCATGATTTTCTAGATGTGTCTCAACATTTAATCTAGGTTTTTTAAGATGAAACATATCCTCAAAAAATTCGGCATCCCTAGATTCACAAATAGAGAAATCATGTAGAGACATAAATCTGTATGCGGCATTATTAGGATCATACCAAATAAACACTGCATCAACGGTTTTAGGACCGATGGTAGACTTTTTAAAGTTAGGCAAACCTAATTTTTCCAAACACCATCACACTTTTAGGTATTGCAAGTTAGGAGCATAACCTTTCCACAATTTGCATGGGGTATAGTTTAATTTTTTATGAGGCACTCGGTTTAATATGTGATTTGCAAAAAGAATGGCTTCCCCCACATGTTATTAGATAACCCAAAACTAATTAACAAAGAGTTTATCATCTCTTTTAAAGTTCTATTTTTCCTCTTAGCCACGCCATTCTGTTGAGAAAAATAGGGAGTAGAAGTCTCATGAATAATGCAATTCCTCTCACATACCTCTTTAAGAAAATTATACTCATATTCACCACCTCTATCAGACCTAAGCCGTTGAATTCTCCTATCAAGCTGATTCCCAACTTCTGCCTTATAAATAAGAAAGAAGTTTCCAGCTTCATCTTTAGATATAAGGAGATATACCTTTGTATACCTTGAGTAATCATCTACAAAGGTAATATAATAGTGTTTTCTCCCTTACTCTCAGAGTTTCTAAAGTTTGCTAGATTAGAATGAATAAGTTTTAACAGTCCAGTCTTTCTCTTAGAAATAATTTTAAAGAAAGGCTTAGCATGTTTGGCTTCTACACAAATTTCACATTTGTTAGAGCTATTTCCATCTAGATTAGGAAGAATATTCATTTTAATGAGTTTCTTTAGGGAATGGATGTTCACATGTCCTAATCTAGCATGCCACATTTCAAAAGTCTCAACAGTATAAACAGAAGTGGTGATTTTATTACTTTTATTAACTTGGTCTTGATTACAAATAAACTTCAATTCAAAAAGCCATTCCCAACAAAAACCCCATTTTGGGAAAGTACAAATTTATCTACTTCAAACACTAGTTTGATGCATGTCTTGTTAAGTAATCCACCATTAATCAAATTTCTACACAGGGCATGTACATACAAAACATTATTTAAGGCTAAAGTTTTACTGGATGCTAGCTTTAGTAAAACTTTCCTTTTGCCTAGTACTTTTGAACTGCTAGAGTTCCTTATGTACACTTGTTCACCATTATCAAGAGTTTCGTGCTCAGTGAACAGCTCTTGTTTGGCTCAGAAATGCATTGAACCTTAAGTGTCAACAACCCATTCGGCTTTATCCTCTACTAGATTGACCTAAAAAATCACCGCAACAATAACCTCGTCAGTATTCTCGACAATATTGGCTTGAGGCTGATTCTTATTCTGGAGATCCAACCGTTGTTGACACTGATAGGCTTTGTGTCCTGCCCGTCCGCACACATAGCAGTTGAATGGCTTTGATGGGGCCTTTTTCTTTCCTGGCTTCTTAAAGTTGACGTCCTTCTGTACTTTGGCTTTTCTCTTATTTTTTTTGGTTGTCTCGTTGCTTGAACCTATTAGGTTTGGAACCTAAGGCAGATCCAAAATCAACTAGGTTAGCTTTAAAAGGAAATTGACTAGAGGTAACCTTATCTTTCAAGTGGTTAGCCTCTTCTACCTTTATATGGCCCTACTAGCTCTTTAAGAGGAATATCCTCTTCTTGTGCTTCAAGGAGTTGGGCTAGTCAGACCAGGACTTTGGCAACTTCTCGATGAGGACATTAGCTTGCAGAACCTCACACATTTGCATTCCCTCTGCAAGGATGTTAGAGATTAGCTTCTCATAATCATGGACTTGATCCATGACCAATTTGTCATCAAACATCTGAAACTTTAGTCACTTGTCGATAACATACTTCTTCTCCAGCATGTCCCAAATGTTTTTAGCACTCTTTTCTTTAAGGAACATGTCAAAAAGTTTATTAGACATGAAACTTAAGTGATGGCCATGAACTATCTTGTTATCCTTCTCAAATTTCTCGAAAGATAATTGAGTGGAGGAGTCAGCAACGACCATCATTGCATCAGCAACATCTGAGGATGTTGGCGTGGGCTGCTCCTTGAACAGCACGTAGTCAAGGTCAAGTTGCTTAAAGAAAATTAGTATCCTCTGAGACCATCTTCGGTAGTTTGATCCATCAAGTGCACTAAGTTTACGAAGATCAGGGACAAGCTTAGTCAGTGGAGTTGACATTTTGTAGTATAAATTCGTTTCTAAAATATTGGTTAATAAATAGAAACTGCAAAACCAAATCGTTAGCACTGATTGGATAATAAGAAATAAAATAAACACGAAAACAATAACCGTGTCATTGTAAAACCACTGCCTTAGAAATGAATTCACCTCGATGTGTGTAATCACTGCAGTAGGCGGTCGTCCCCTGAAGTTAGCACAGTCTCTCTGAATATTCGTACACCTGAATATCAGAGTGGAAAAGCAGTGGTACTGCTGTTCTCTTTAGCACCAAAACAAAAACTCAAAATGGAGAAGAAAGGGTGTTTTTTAGAGTATGAAAAATGAATTTCGGATGATAAGAAAAGCTAAAAAGATCAGCTATTTATAGTGTAAAACTCTGGGTAAAATAGTCCAAAAAATACAACAATAATTTCACATAAATTTCGGAATAATGGGCTGTCAAAGAGATGTTAAAACAACAAAAAATCAGCCAGCAATTAAATCTACAACTCCTGTATTAGTGCAGTAATATAGGCTTCAAACAGTCCAAATTTATCCCGAAAACACTGCATGTAACAATAGTAATTACTGAATTTAAACCTTAAGTTTTGAAAAATAGTCTATAAAATTCTTTCATAGTGACCACGATTACGACAGAATGGCAATGGCGGCAGCGGTGCACCTGTGTGAGGGGTTTATCCTATCACATTCAACAAAAGATGGAAAGGAAGACTCTTTAAGTACCCTTCCCAAAGAATATTCCCTCCTAATGTGGGATAAGTGCTCTTACACTCTTTGAGCATTACCAACACAATTCAGCCTGTAAAGGTTCCACAAGCTCACTTAAAAAGTCAGAATGTGCAATTTGCAGTGCTCTATCAATACCCCGAAGATGGGCCATAAGGATCTTCTTTTTCTTACCAATGCGTCCAAACACCTTGGAGTTCCGTACCTGAACTTCCAATTTAAATGATTATAAGTTGGCCCCAAGATTGCTTATCGACTCTCCAAATATATTGCAAGAATTCCTAGAATTGAGTATGATCATTCCGGACTGCAATATAACGGAACAGACAATTAAAATAAGACTTATTTTCCACAAGGTGCTTGAATAGTAGAAGTCAATGATCAAAACTCAGTCGATCCAATTGAAGAACATGGGAATCCAGAAACATAAAAATCCACTAAGAATTAGCCAAGCAATGGTCCAAACGCTGATGAAGATGTAAAAGGTGAACCTTAAAAATCCAAATCCACCAGCCTATAATAAAAAAATTCAGAAAAAGCCTTCCTTCCAAAGCCGTCCCTGAGCCACACATTCTTTCCTCCGGACTAGAGATGAAATTGAAATCACCATCTAAAAGCCATGGAGTGCTGTCCCCAGGAGCAATATTCCTTAATGTACTCCACAAATGCTTACGAGTGGCCCTATTCGAACTTGCATAGATTGCAAAAAATACACCCCAACCCTAACCATCCAAGCTTTTGAAACTATTCATGAATTGATTAGATACATGTAGGATCTCCAAATCAATGGAATCGTCCCACAATACCCAAACTCCACCCCTAAATACATGTGTTTCCACTCTGAAGGACCTTGTAAATTCTAATTTAGCGATCATTTTGGCTACCCTTCTTCCACTAAGGCGAGCTTCAAATAGAGCTACCACTTTTGGTCTATGCTCTCAAACAAAAGACTTGCAATATCTTTTGAAGGTAGAGCTAGCAACGCCCTGACAGTTCTAAAACATAAATCTAGTCATTAAAAAATGAAATTAAAATGAATGAATGCTTACTGGACAGACGTCAGTTCTTCATCATTTCGGCCATTAAAGCCCTCCGACTCATCCATGAAATCATTATCCCCTGAATACTCAGCTTTTGAAACTCGAATGCATACATGTCCATTTACTGTAACGCCGCTTGTATCACCTAACTCTGGCCCCAAATAGTTCCCCATAGAGTCAAGTTGATTCGACACCCACTCAGTTAAAACTGGCCGAGAAGGATTCCTAGTCGCAGGTTGCTTGTTACTTTTAATACCACAATGAATATTCTCCTTAAATGATCTATTCATGACCCCATGTTGTTTTGTGACCTTTACTCCAAGGAGCCTTTATCACCATATCATTTCTCTATGATGGATATTGTCGTATGATTACCTTTTAGGGGGCTTGTGGTATGAGATACAATTTTAGTATTCTGACCATCAACCGAAGGAAGTACACTAACCCTCACCATCCCCTTAGAAACTTTCTTGATTTCTTATCCGAATTAGATGTCACATATGCAACATTATGCGTAAAAGAACGCTGCGACATGCCATCATTGGTCTGTATAACCACTTATTTGCCTTTAATTACACGATCCAATGCAGTCACACAGCTATGGTTAAGATTCTTTTTTAAGTTATAAAGTGGAAAAAAGTAAATAAAAAACGCATTAGAGTTGATTTTTGGAATGAGCAAGACATGGATATCCTACCAAAGTCTCGCCTAAAATTAGTTAAGTCTCAACTGTACATATAAATATTTAGTAAGTGAACTGGAAAAGCGTTGAGATATTGTAACACTCCCTTCATGTATCCATATAATAGATATAAGTCGAAAATATTATAAAATTATTAAAATATTTTAATGTTCAATAAAAATTATTTATTTTAGCAGTCTAATAACAATAATTCCTTTATAACAACCTTAAATTTAAAATTGTCTATCTCTCATTTCGAACATAATATTCGATTAATAATATAACACATTAATATAGTTTAAAACATTCATTAATATACTTTAATCTATTTAGACTATTTACTATTACAAACCATATTAAACTAGTAATATCCAAGTTTACAAAATAAAACATGTTTAGCATATTACATGCCACTAATAAATAAAAACATCGGTAGGATGTTAGAATAATTACTTATAATAACATGTAATATACTTCACGAGTAATGATGTTGAACCTGCTACTCCCCTTTATTGCTGCTCAACCTACGTGTACAAATTAGCACCCGCTAAGTATAACTTAGTGAAACATTAAAATATTTAATAAAATAACATTAAACCATATTGATAATTATATTGTAAATTACTGTAAATAAACTTGTAGACAATTAAATACTCAAGTCATCATTGTCGTATTTAATAATTTTGTCCAAGTACACTTAGAGATATTAAGGTATGCCCACATCAACAAGTGATGTCATCGTACAAAAGTACGGATAAATACAATACTCACAACACCAAAGTGTTATCATTGTACCAAAGTACGATTTTAGTACCGAAGTACTTTACAGAACAATCGTAAAACCCATGATATACCATCTTATACCTAATCTCTTAAAGAACATACTAAGGTAATTTCATCGTACAATTTAATACCTGTGAAAGATCATATAATATATATTGACATATATAATCATCATCCATCATAATAAGACAGTTCATACCCCATTGTGCATAAAATATTTCTTTAACTATAAAGACTATTTAATATAAAACTATACCTTTTTACCAATTTAGTAAAATCAAGTAATTATACTTTAAAAGTCTAACATTCAAAACATATTCGATATGTATAAAATAACTGTAATGCACTCACCTCGATTTTCTTACCCTTCTAACTGTAAGCAGCAATATTCACTTTACTTTTGATTTTTTATTTTCCTTTAACTTTATTTTGCTCCCGATCTTGATTCTAATATGTAAATATATCATTTACATGACACATACCATTTCAAAGTATACGTTAGTACCATATACCATGCACATTTTACTCTATAAAGTTCATAAAATTATTTCAATACTCGATTGAAATAACAATACTTCAAGCAACTCATTCCAACCTTAAAATTTCACAATTTTCCCTATTTTAGCATTTTAGGGACTAAAATGACAACTTCCACAATTCATGTCCATTTTCAACATTTGAACCATCATTTCGTAGCATAGAACATGAAAAACAATCTATACACTTAAATTTCAGATTTGCCACTTTAGTCCTGTACTTTCTCTTAATAGCCGAATTGGTCCCCTAACTTTACAAGCATGCCAAAATGATCCTTACACCATATACTTCATCTTTTTGCTTCGTTCAACACTTTAGAGCATGTAAAACACCAATTCCAAAATCAATTTAAAATTCAAACATCAAGTCCCCATAGTTTCTACACATGCCAATTTGGTCACCAACTAAATTCAAGGATTCAAGCTTGAAATTTCAATTCCAACATCATATTCAAGCAATTGGAACTATTAATCCTTCAAATAAAACCTCAATTTCAAAACTCTAAATGAAACCTAATTTTTAGTTTAGGGGGTTTTGGGGTTTAGGTTAAAATGAAATTGAACTCAATTCATTCTTGAAAACAATACTACAACACTTAATTCATCAATATTCATCCTTATTTCATTTGAAATCATAAACCCCAAATTCTCTCTCATAGAAAACTCCACAACATCAAGCAATATTCATATCAAATGATAGAATTTGATGTTGAATAATTTTCTCTTCTTGGGTTTTTCTTGAATCCTAACATGTAGTGACTAAAATGGAAGAGAAAGCCTACCTTTAGTCTTCAGTGGAAGTTACGTAAATGAGGAAGTGGATTTTGTTGTTGTTGATGATTGATGTCTTCAAACCTTTATTCTAACCACTTAAGCCACTTTTCATTATCCTTAATTAAATGAATTTTAAATTCATTTAAATAGTGAAATTATTAATTTACCCTTTCTATCATTTGGCTAAAATTCATCCAACACTCATCTTATCATCTTTCAAGGGCTAGGATTCAATCTTTAAACAATCCTTTCTTAAATTGCCCTCGTAGGATAAATAAATTCCAAAAAATATCTTTTGGGTAAAATTGCTAAAATGCCCCTGAAAGGTCATTGAACTCTATACTTCAAGTTTCCACCTTTATACCATTTTGGTCACTGATTAACTTTTGGGGTATTACAGATGGGTAAAACTTTGATACACAGACTGTGTAAAATTAATTTTATACAAGCATGTGTATTTACACTATAAAAACCCAATTCCTAAATTTCTAATCCTAACCCTAAAAAACTAAACCCTAAACTTTAAACCTTATACACTAAATTCTAAAGACTAACCTTAAATTCTAAACCCTACAACCTAAACCCCTAAACCTTAAACCCTAAACTAAAACTCTAACCCTTAAAACTAAAAGGCACGTGTAAACTAAAGTTTACACGGCCTATGTATCAAAGTTTTTTCCATTAGAGATATGTTTTTGTACTTATTGGGTTCAAATCCTAAAAAAATGGTTTTAAGAATTTTTTTCTACCATAACATGTGTGGAAAGTATAACAAAAGGATGATAAGAGGACCCAGCAGGAACAATAATGAGTTTGAGAGCGGAAATAAAATATTTTAAAACTTTAGTGATTAATTTGTAATGGAATATAGTTTGACAAGATTAATAAATGTATTTGATAAAGTCTAATGATAAAGTGTTGGATGTGGGTTATGTAAGTACCAATTTAGGGTTTAACTGCAACAGTTTAAATTATATATTTTTAATAGGTATCTAATTTTTTTTATCATAGTAGGTGTATAATGTTTATACTTTTTAATAGTACCTATTTTTCATCATAGTAGACAGAGATGGACCTAGAGGGGACTGGAATGGGCGGTCGTTCCCCCTAAAAATTTAAAATTCCTATATGATTTAGATATTTTTAGAAATTTTTTTATGTATTTCCTCTTGAAATCTATTTTTGCCCCTAAATTTTATAAGTTCGCCCCTTCTAGAATTTTATAGGTCCGTCCCTTATAGTAGGTCTTTAATGTTTCATTTGCTTTACATGACACATGATATATTTCTTAATTTTATTTATTTAAAAAGATCATAAATTATTTTTTTTTCAAAAAACTTCAAAACTTTCATTTTCTTAAAAAAAACTCGAATAATCACCTTCCACTTTCACATCAACCGTTGCCCTTCCTTGCACCACCAACAATATCGAGATTGAACGATAAATTGTCAACAACGAGGAAAAATGGGGGATCGATGAGAAAAGGGGGTTTTGTGTGGGCTGCGACAACAATAGGGTGAATGACATAAGGGTAATTGACAATAAAGTGGGAGAGTGTCCGACGAAGGATGGAATTTGGTATTTGGGGATTTGGAGAATTTAGGAATTTTATGAAAAATAAAGTTTTTGAATTTTCTTTTTAAAATAAAAATAAACAAACAATAAAACACAAAGTCTATCATAGAAAAAAATTAAAACGATAATGAAATGAAACCTTAGATACTTTCTTGGCTAAAAGAACTTCATATATTTATTGCAAAAAATGAAGTATAGTTTAGACATTTATTCTATAGTTAAACTCAGAATTAGAGTAAGGTCATGATTGAGACGCATTCTATTATTTTACTCTTTTTTATTGTTCTTTTAGTTTTATAACATAAATTATAAACGATTAATTTAAAATGAACACATTATAATTAATGATGATTTATGCTGTAAAATATATTTTTATAACATTTTATAATTTAATTTGTAATTGATATATTCTTATAAAATAAATGTAATGTTTAAACTAAAAACCATTTATTTGTCAGTCAAATAACAAATTCAACTGGGTGTAGTGGGGGTGCGTTGGAGGAGTTAGGTTTGAAAATTAGTTTTTCTTACTGGATCATTAGTGGTTTAGTGTCTGTGTGACTGAAATAAACATTTTTAACAGCAATAACTAAATTGAAAGGATTTTTGTTTGGGTTACCAAAATGAAAATTCCTAAAAGTATGGTGACCACTGATGTAGCTTATCCTACAACTTTTTTATAATGTTTTGTGTAACATAAACAAAGAGGGAAAAACTTTGATACGTGCCTTCTAATTTTAGGGGTTAGGATTTTAGTTTAGGGTTTAAAGTTTAGGGGTTTAGGTTGTATAGTTTAGAATTTAAAGTTAGTGTTAGAGTTTAGTGTATAAGGTTTAAGGTTTAGGGTTTAATTTTTTAGAGTTAGGATTAAGAATTTAAAAGTTGAGTTTTTATAGTGTAAATATACAGGCTTGTGTGTATTTTTACCAAAGAAAGAGCGAGAGGAACGTATTAAATATTTCTTATCACCAAAAAAGTGTAATCAATATATGTTGTTAACATTAGATGGAAGTCAACGGAAAGGAAACCCTAAGCGCCGAAACTTTAGATGGAATGAAAGTCAACGTCCCGACGGCAAGGCCATCGAAAGGGTATCGGATCCCCCGGGAGAGGCCCTCTCCGATCAGAGTGCACCGGGCAATAGGCCAATGGCTTTATTTCAATTCCCTCCTTTAGGGGTACTAAAGAGACCTGGTTCACCTCTAGATATGGAGGATCAACAGACGAATAAGCGAGTGAAAAATAGGGATATTAAAAGTGTTGCTGGATCCACAGAACCTGCAAGGGCTGACATGGTTATGGGAGAAGCTGGAGATACTGTGACGGGTCTGGTTAGCGATGACAAGGCCCTTGAGACAAATACGTCTAAAGCGCCTAAGCAATCTTACGCTGCTGCGGTTTCCAGCAGGCAGGAGAAAGACAATGTTGTGCCAGTGTCTTGGTCTGAAACGGATATTGTGGTGAATGATGACGACATTATCGTTGACATGATTGGCCTTTTTCCTAAGATCCAATTTGCGGATAAAGTTCAGAAGCTGCTGGATTTGAATATGAGAAGGACGATCATTGTTCAACTCTTGGGACGACAGATTGGATTTAGAGCTTTAATCAATCGTCTTCCTGCTCTATGGCAAATTCAAGGGAAATTTCAAGCTATTGACTTAGCAGGTCCTTCTCCACGTCTAAATTGCATCCATCTCATGTTATGGTATGGGTGCGACTGGCAGAGGGCTCTCATTGCTCTATTATTCAAAATCGTTGTTCCGGCGAATTGCTAATGTGATTGGTCAGGTTATCTGGGTTGATTACAATACAACGGCTGGAGAACATTTGCTATCATTGTGGCTGTTATGGGTATCTAGAGGCACAATATGGTTTGGATCTGAAATGAGGGACGTTATAGCAGTCGATTGCTACGAGTGTAATGGTGTCCTCGGAGGATGTGATGTTTGGTCCTTCGATGTTAGCCAAGAAACGAAATTATAGAGGAAAGAAGCCCAATAATATAGACACACGCACGAACAATAATAAAGGTCAGAAGTATGGATCCAGGTTTAATGTGCTTTTTTAAGAGGATGACACTCTGGAAACTGAAGATGAATATGATAGCTTACATGTGCGTACGCCGGTTCATGTTAATGAGGCGTTACAACTAGGGCCCAAGTGGATACGGAGTCTCATGCTGCTATGCGCAACCAGAGTGCAAAGAAAGTTTCTTCTAGAACAAATGAGTGTTGTGAAATGCTCAAGTCTAGTATCCCACATTGGGTGGGAAAGTACCTTGAGTTGGGTTTATATAGAGGCCTTTATAGCATTTCTTGACGAAGAGTAGTAGGCAAGGCCCCCTCATGCATGGCGGTCGCCATCCGGCTTAGCTTGGCTTGTGTTTGTGTTGATATGTTTGCGTTTTTGTGGAAAATTTGAAAGAATTCTTTTGTAAACTGTTGAACACTGAAAATTTATTTTCTCTAAAGACTGCAGTATTTATACTACGTTCGAATGGTTTGAAATTTGAAACGTTGCTGGTACGTTTTTTAGCTGTCTTTATAGCTATCCTTATCTGTTAAATATCAGTGTTCAAAACGTGTTGAATTTGGTCTGTTTCACGTCCAGATTCATTCACTGAGCAGCTGTTTTGAAACATTTTTAAAACGTGTTTTAAATGGTTTAAATATAAGGATAAAGCTGTCTTATCTTTAAAGAGAATTTACGGTTTTAACATTATTTTCACCTATAAATAGGAGCTTCCTCAGCTTATTTTCATCATCCGAAAAATACAAAATACTTTCTTTTATCACTCTCTGCTCAGCTTACCGCCTTTCAAGCTTTTTACGAGTTCTAGAGAAGAGCAATACCATCGTTCTCCACTCTAAAGTTTGCGTAACTTTAGAGCATCCGTGCTAACCTCGGGGGACAATCCGCCTGTAGCAGTAACTACACCGGTTATGGTTAAATCTGTTTCTAAGGCAGTGGTGTTTACCACGACACGGTTCAAGTTACTTTTCAGTTATATTTTCTTAATTCCCAGTCAGTGCTAACGCCCTGTTTTGCAGTTCTTAGTTCCAACAATTTAGAAACATAATTCTTACTGCAAATGACGAACCAATCGAGCAAGCTTGTTCTTGATCTTTCTAAGCTCGATGCACTGGATGGGTTCAATTACCGGAGGTGGTCACAAAGAATAATGATATTCTTTGAACAACTCGACCTTGACTATGTGCTGGTCCAGCCGCAGCCATCTCAGTCAGTCTCAGATGCTGTTGATGCCATCATAACCAATGAAGATCTCGTAGTTGTCCAAGTAAATAAAGAGAAGTTTCAAAAGGACAACAAGACAGTTCGAGGTCACCTGCTGAGTCACATGTCAAACAAATTGTTTGATATGTTTCATAAAAAGAAGAGTGCCAAGCTGATTTGGGATACTCTCGAGATGAAGTACGGATCTGATGACGCTGGAATTAATAATATGTCGTCGGCGAATGGCTAAAATTCCAAATGATTGATGAAAAACCAATCATGGAGCAAGTATATGACTATAAGAAGCTGGTGTCCGACATTCTTTCTGAATGAATGAAGATGTGCGAGGTGCTGCAAGCCAACGTCCTGATCGAGAAGTTACCCAAATCCTGGTCCGACTGCCGCAATTCTCTCAAACACAAAAAGAGAGACATGACGATTGTGGAACTAGTGGCCCATATGAAGATAGAGGAGGCAAACTGGTTAAAAGATAAGGTTTCTAAATCTAGTCAATATTCTTTAAAGGCTAACCTGGGTGAGTCTGGTGGTACCTCAGGTTCCAAATTTAAGCCAAACAAAAGGGCAAACCAGAAAAAGAAAACCAAACCCAATAAGACTACCAACTTCAAGAAGCCAAAAAAGGACAAGGCCAAAGGCAAAATGGTCAATTTCTATGTATGTGGGCAGCCTGGTCATAAAGTCTACCAGTGTCAACAGCGGTCTGATCGCCAGAATCAACCACAACTTAACGTTGCAGAAAATGCTAATGATGTCATTGCAGCGGTGGTTTCGGAGGTGAATCTGGTGGAGAACAACACTGAGTGGGTTGTAGACACTGGCAATTCAAGACATTTCTGTTCCAAAAAAGAGCTGTTCGCTGAGTTCGAAGCAGTAGACAAAGGAGATCAAGTTTACACGGGAAACTCCAGCAGCTCAGACGTGCTTGGCAAAGGGAAAGTTTTGCTCAAACTGACCTTAGGTAAAACTTTAGCTTTAAGAAATGTCTTGCATGTACCCGCTTTAAGAAGAAATTTGATTAGTGGTGGATTATTGTTTAAGGCGGGAGTTAAAACTAGTTTTTGAGGCAGATAAACTTATACTTTCCCGAAATGGAGATTATGTAGGGAAATGGTTTTTACAAAAATGTTTATTTGTAATCGAAACCCAGTTTAATGAGAATAATGAAGCCACTACTTCTGCTTATTCTGTTGAGACTCTTGATATGTGGCATGCTAGATTAGGTCATGTGAACTTTCAATCACTTAAAAACTCATAAAAATGAAGTTAATACCTAATCTAGTAGATAATAGCTTTAACAAATGTGAAATTTGTGTCGAAGCTAAGCATACCAAGCCTACTTTTAAAACACTCTCTAAACGTAGATATGAACTTCTAGAGCTTATACATACTGATCTAGCAGACTTTAGAAACTGTGAAAGTAAGGGAGGAAAACACTACTGCATCACCTTTGTAGATGATTATTCTAGATATACAAAGGTTTATCTCCTTAGAACTAAAGATGAAGCTGAAAACTACTTCCTTATTTATAAGGCAGAAGTTGAGAATCAACTTGATAGGAGAATAAAACATGTTAGATCCGATAGGGGTGGTGAATATGGATATAATTTTCTTAAAGAGGTGTGTGAGAAGAATGGCATAATGCATGGGACCTCTGTTCCTTATTTTCCTCAACAGAATGGCATTGCCCAGAGGAAAAATAAAACTTTAAAAGAGATGATGAACTCTTTGTTAATAAGTTATGGGTTATCTGATAACATGTGGGGGAAGCCATTCTCTCAGCCAATCATATATTGAACTGAGTGCCTCATAAGAAATTAGATTGTACCCCATACGAGTTGTGGAAAGGTTATGCACCAAATTTGAAATACTTGAAAGTGTGGGGGTGTCTGGCAAATCTTGGTTTGCCCGACTTTAAAAGGACCACTATCGGTCCTAAAACCATTGATGTAGTGTTTATAGGGTATGCTACAAATAGTGTGCATACAGGTTTATGTCTTTAAATGACTTCTCAATTTGTGAATCTAGGGATGTAGTATTTTTTGAGGACTCCTTTCCTCTTAAAAAACCTAGATTAAATGTTGAGACACAACGAGAAAGTCATGTTCCTGCTTCTTATAGTATTCATGCTAAGGAGACTCTAGAGTTTGAATTAGAGCCTAGAAGAAGTAAAAGACAAAAGGTAGCTACTACCTTTGGACCAGATTTCTTAACTTCCTTTATTATAGAAATAAGTGATCTAGACTTTATAAATGAACCTATAGCTCAATCTTTCCTTTTAGATGAGGATCCTAAAACATATAATAAAGCTATAAGTTCAATTGATGCCAGTTTCTGGAGAAGTGGTATTAATGATGAACTAGAATCAATTAAGTCTAATCACACTTGGGAGTTAGTTGACTTGCCTAGAGGATCTAAACCTATCAGCAGTAAATGGGTCTTTAGAGAGAAACTAAGACCAGATGGGTCAATACATAAGTATAAGGCAAGACTAGTAGTCAAAGGGTTCACTCAGAAGTTTGGTATTGACTTCTTTGATACGTACTCTCCTGTGAAAAAAAATCTTAACGATCTGTGCCTTGTTTGTGATCGCATCCATTCATAAGTTGCATGTACATCAAATGGATGTAAAGACTACATTTTTTAATGGGGATCTAGACGAGGAGATCTATATGGAGCAACCACCAGGTTTTGAGACACCTGGTATGGAAGGCAAAGTATGTAGACTTAAAAAGTCTCTCTATGGCCTTAAACAAGCTCCAAAGCAGTGGTACGAGAAATTCCATAAAACCATTTTGAGTTTTAGTTTTATTGTCAATGGGGTGGATGCATGCATGTATTCGAAGATATTTGGAACTGATTATGTCATCATAAGTTTATATGTGGATGACATGTTGATTTTTAGTACCAATATTGAATCCATTAACAAAACAAAAAATTTCTTGTCTACTAAATTTGAGATGACTGATTTGGGAGAGGTTGATGTGATCTTAGGAGTAAAAGTTACCAAAACTGAAAAGGAATTTTCTTTAAATCAAACATACTATATTGAAAAGGTGTTAAAGAAATTTGACAGTTTTGATGTCAGCCCTGTTCGAACTCTTTATGACTCTAGTATACATCTCTTTAAGAATAAAGGAAGTAGTGTTTCCCAAGAAGAGTATTCTAAAATTATTGGAAGCCTTATGTTCTTAATGAACTATACTTGGCCTGATATTGCCTATGCAGTGAGCAGGTTAAGTCGATATACTCATAATCCTAGTGATGATCACTGGATTGCACTCAAACGCTTACAAAAGTATCTTAAAGGTACTATTGATTGGTAACTCGAGTTTCTTGGCTTTCCCTCTATTTTAGAAGGATATTGTGATGCCAACTGGGTTACCGATAATGATGAAGTAAGCTCTACGAGTGTGTATGTCTTTACCTTAGGTGGTGCAACGATTTTATGGAAGTCTTCTAAGTAGACTTGTATCGCACGCTCTATCATGGAGCCAGAGTTTATTGCTCTTGACTTAGCTGGCAAGAATTTGAATGGCTTAGAAATCTATTAGCAGAAATTCCTTTGTGGGAAAACCATCTTCTCCTGTGTCCTTGTTGTGTGATTCACAAGCAACGATATGTGTGGCGAAGAGCCGAGCTTACAATGGTAAGAAGAGACACATTCGCATAAGACATGAATCAATGAGACACTTAATAAGGAACGTAGTACTCTCTTTAGAGTATGTGAGGTCGGAAAGGAACCTAGCTGATCCACTTACCAAAGGGTTAAGTCGAAAATTGGTTCTAGATTCGTCGAGGGCATGGGTCTAAAGCCCATTGGTTGAGGAATTCATGGTGGATACCCAACTTAGTTATCTAAGTTCAATGTGGTCAAACAAAACCATGAAGAGTACTCATAGTGTACATTTATTATCACCTATCCCTATGACGAATAATGTAATGCCCAGGTTAAGTTTTATTACTCTTAATAAATTAATAGCCCAAGTTTTGGGTGGTCTTAGTGAGAAAGACTTGATGAGTTTATCGACTTTGGTTGAATAGCTACTCTTAATAAGTTCATAGCCCAGTGTTAAGTGGGTAATCCTATCGCGAATGACTGAATGAACTTGCTGCTAGAAAGGATGAGTTTTCAACTCTTAATGAATTCAATCCCAAGAGTTTTTGGTTGTTCTATTGAGAAGAACTTATTGAATTCACCATTAAAGATGTTGAGTTTTTATTCTTAATGAATTCTTATCCCAGAGTTTGGGTGGTTCATTTTATAAATGAACTTGAAGAATTCACCTATTCTTTGAGAGGATGAGCTTGAAGGATAAGCTCTTAATTATATCAAAGCTCTTATTTGAGTGGTTTATGTGGAAATAAACTTGATGAAATAACCTACGTAAGTGAGAAGGATTTGCCACCTTATATGGAAAACATTGAGCTATTTTTCTAGTACACTTACTAGAATCTTGAGGTCAGACGGCTACTCTTGTTTACATCTGTATATTTATATACATTTGTATATTTTCGGACACATCGAGATTTCGGTGGATGAAGGGGTTAGTTGTGTGCTATGAGTTCACCCCTATCTTAGAAAGTTCTAGATTCGTTCACTTATCTAAGAGAAAAATTACTCATTTCACTATGTACTAGTTCCAGATACGTTCACTAGTGCTTAAGCAACTAATCTCGATATTGCTCTTCTCACGTTTTTAAACTCAAATATTTTATCTCTGTTTTTTCGAAAGGTTCTTTCGCATTTGTGGGGGATTGTTGTGAAATGCTCAAGTCTAGTATCCCACATTGGGTGGGAAGGTACCTTGAGTTGGGTTTATATAGAGGCCTTTATAGCCTTCATTGTTGAAGAGTAGTAGATAAGGCCCCCGCACGCGTGCGCCGCCACAACCGTCCGACCGGCTCGGCTCGGTTCGTGTTCGTGTTAACACGTGTCGAAGACACGTCCACGCGCATTCTATCTTTTTATGGAAAATTTGGAAGAATTTTTTTGTAAATTGTAGAAACACTAAAAAAATATTTTCTCTAAAGACTGCAGTATTTATACTACGTTCGAATGGTTTGAAATTCATTTTAAAAATGTGTTTTGAAACGTTTTCAAAATGTGTTTTAAATGGTTTAAATATAAGGATAAAGCTATCTTATCTTTAAAGACAATTTACGGTTTTAACCCTATATTTTCACCTATAAATAAGAGCTTCCTCAACTCATTTTCATCCTCTGAAATATACAAAATACTTTCTTTTATCACTCTTTCTCAGCTTACTACCTTTCAAGCTTTTTACGAGTTCTAGAGAAGAGCAATACCACTGTTCTCCACTCTAAAGTTTGCGTGTACAATCTTTAGAGCGTCCGTGCTAACCTCGGGGGACAATCCGCCTGTTGCAGCAACTACATCGGTTGGGGCGAATCTGTTTCTAAGGCAGTGGTGTTTACCACAACACAGTTCAAGTTACATTCCAATTATATTTTCTAAATTCCCAGTCAGTGATAACGCCCTGTTTTGCAGTTCTTAATTCCAACAATGAGGTCGACATGGATAAAGTTGTTAATCATGCAGGCGAGATCATTCGCAACAATGTTGTTGCCTTGAAAGAAGGGATGTCATATACGATTACTATCCATAAGGCATCGGCCCCTGCTAGCCACTATTCTGCACTAGTTATTAGCGAGGAGGAAGAGCAACCGCATGTCTCTTAGAAAAATATAGGAAAAGGTCGATCTGGGAACTCAAAGAAGGTTCTTATGGAGAACACTAAAGCAATCTAAAGTTTATAAAGTAGTCAGCTTATCGACACTCAGCAAAACCAATTTTGGCATATTGGGTTCAAACTTTGGGAAGGAATATTTCCACTGTAGGGGCAAGTAGTAGTAAGGATTCCAACCCCATTGATCCTAGGGATAAACATGGATATAGTGGTAATAAGGACCCGACAGGTTTGAAAGTTGACACAATAGAGGGTGTGTCTATGGTCCTTTACGATATAGTTGTGCTTGACAAAGAGAATGTCCAGTTGCCTCAGTAAGTATTTTTGGGTTTCTTGTTCTTTTTTCAACTTAGTTTCAATGTTTAAAGCTATATTATGAAACTGTCAAGGAGCTGATAGCTTCCCATGTTGATGTTATTTCAAGAATTTTGTTAGGTTACACCATCCTCATTTGTTCGTGATTATGAAGCCCAAAATAACTGGTGTTCATACCGATAAAGTTGTTCTCCAGCTAGGATTTAGAAACTCTTTTTGTATCGAAGCCTATGGCTTTAGTGGCGGGATTTGGCTTCTATAGAACGATGCCACTCAAATTGATATTCAGAAGGTATCGATTCAATTTATTCATGGGAGAGCCAAGCTTGCTAACTCTACCTAATGGTTTTTCTTCACTATGGTTTATGCTAGCCCTAATGCAGCAAAGCAAAAGTATGTTTGGGAGGCTCTTCAAAGTCTTGATCCAGTGCCTAGGGTTCTTTGGTTCTTGGGAGGTGATTTCAACACCATTCTTCGTCCTGAGGAGCGACAAGGTGGTTCAGGTGATGGTAAAGGGGGAAACTGTCTCTTTAACGAGTTCATGTTTGACCGTGGCTTGTTAGAGGCTCCGCTATCAGGACCGAGTTTTACATGGTCCAAGAGTAACCTATCCGAGAGGCTTGACCAATGTCTATTTAGTGCAAAGTGGATATCCTACTTTTCGAGCACACACATTACGTATCTTGCCAAACTTGGGCCTGACCATTGTCCCTTGTTTGTAAAGCTGCAGCTTGATAATGAGATTGCTCATGATAGACCGTTTAGGTTTACATATTTCCAGAGCACCAAGTTTTGTTCCTTATCTTTCTCAAACTTTTACAAAATACATTCCTGACATTGATAGATCTGAAAAAGCAATGTCATTGCATCAGTTGGCCTTTATGTAGAAGGTTCTACCTTGGGCGTCTTGGTAGCAAATGCCGGCTGGGCAACTTTTCCCCTGCCCTTCTCTTTAGCCTCCCTAGCAATCAATTGCCCCCAAAGAGCAAAGGTGATGCTTCCTTTGCATTTTTGGATGTTGTCAGAGTCGAGCTTTGGCACATTATGCTGCATGAAAATTTTAGAGATAAGTGAAGGAAAAATCAAACTGCTACAATTCTTACCGCTATACTTGTAGGCTTCGTCGATGATTAGACGACCCACATTGATCTTCCTTCCTGTCATGATCTAATGCAACAATGCCATCATATCCTCTAACAATATGTCTTTGTATATGGTTGACATTAGATTGGCCTTTAGGAAGTGGTTCCATCCTCTCAACTGTGGTCTTAATGCCAGCCTTTTCACTGTCCTCTTGCCCTTGGAGGAGATGTTCCACTTTGTGCATGGTTCGTACAAATCATTTAATAACACCTGTCTCCTGGCATTGTCTATGGATTCGACAAATACCGAGTACGCCTCCCATGCACCATCCAAACTGAACATGCGATTAACATATCCCTCATCAAACTGAAAACATTAACCCCGTACGAATACAAAGGGCGAGGCCTTGGTGATGAGGTGAGAATAAAATTCCCGAATGATGGTTGAGTGGACCTCCCCGGGTTGAAGGCAAAAGACCTCCTAATTGTATTTCTTGATGATGGCAACCACCTTCGGTGAATACCTCAAGTTGGGTTTACTCTTGAATTCAAACCTTTTTCGTAGCAAAAGGTTCGGCAGTGTAGTTCTCCTCATACTTCTTCTTTGTCTCATTGTTGAAGAAAATTTAGGGTAGAGATAATGAAGATTCCATTAAAAACTTTGAGAAAAGGGTTGATCGATTTGGAAGATGAAAAAGAGTTTTTGGTTCTTTATTTCTCTTGCCGACTTGAAAGAAAAGTGGAAAGAGGAAAGGTTCTTGATTAAGGGGGATATGAGAATTAAATAAGGGTTAAGTGAGGATGGTTGGGTTGGCTTAAAGTGGAGTTAGAGGAGATAATGATGGTTTGGCAATTATGGCGTGTATAAGGGAGTTGGATAATGATGAGTTTGGGCGCGTGTGAGAGTGACGGTACGGGAAATAGGGCACGACTAAAATTAAGTTAAAATTTCAAAGTTTAAAATTTGAGGATGTGTGGCTAGGGTTTTCCGCTTAGCAACGAGTGAATCTCCCTTGGGCCTAATTTGAAAATGGCCTACGTGTTATTCAGACTTTTTATGATGTGTGTCCAAATGCCAGCCTATCCTGGCATACTGCCTTGGCAAAATTACCTGCACTAGCACTCACAAAAACCTTTCAAAACAGAAAAGAAAACTAAAATAATTAAACTAAAATACTAAAAAGAAAATAACTAACCTAACTATTTACAATGATCACACTATGATGGCAAAATTTACTAAATCTCTATCTGTAAAATAATGTCCTTGGCATTACTCTAGCTTTTTTCCAATAATGCTTCAACCTCTGGCCATTCACTTTGAACCTTGTCCCTATTTTTAAGTCCTTGACGTCTATTGCTCCATGAGCATAAGGTTTAACTACTTCAAAGGGTCTTGACCACCTAGATTTGAGTTTCTCTGGAAACAATTTAAGCCTTGAATTGAACAACAAAACTTTTTGCCCAACTTCAAACTGTCTTGGCAATATTATGCTATCATGCCACCTCTTCATTTTTTATTTATAAAGCTTATCATTTTCATAGGTTGTGCACTAAACTTCTCCAACTCATTCAAATCTAACAACCGCTTCTCACCTGCGGCTCCCCATTCTATGTTCAATTGCTTGGTTGCCCAATAAGCTCGGTGCTCTAATTCCATCGAAAGATGGTATGACTTCCCAAACAAAAGCTTGTACGGTGAAGTTCCTAATGGTGTTTTGGAAGCTATTCTGAATGCCCACAAGGAATCATCTAGCCTCAAAGACTAGTCCTTTCGAGTTGGGTTCACGGTTTTCTTTAAGATATTCTTGATTTCCTTGTTTGAAATTTCTGCCTGGCCATTTGTTTGAGGGTGATAGGCAGTGGCAATTCTTTTGTAACTCCCTCGACGCCCTACTAAACCGAGAGTGCTACATTAGGTTTGCCGAAGCAAACCGGAGAAAGGTTACGAAAAGTCAGTCCATTTTTTATCTTGTCTAAATGCATATTAATATTCCTATATGGTCATACTCGCAGCGGGTAAGTTCTCAAATGAAATGAGTCACAAACGAAAATCAATTACATCATATTCAAAATTGAGGACTAAAACGTAAAAACATTAAATTACAAGACCAAAATTGAATTTAAGGTTACCAATCCTCAATTAGTCCATTTACATGCCAACATGATAAATTCCAGGTCAATTTACTCATCCCAATTCATACAATTACATTCCCAAGACTCAAGGACCAAAATGAAAGAACCAGAAACCCTCAAGATTCCAAAATAACCAATTTAACGGCACCCGTACCAGTACGCAGGCTAGTGTTTCGATACGCCCTTATGTTTTCAAAAACTCAGAATCTAGTAGCTAAAAACTTTACCGAAATGCTTGATCGCGTATCGAAACGCCTAGCAAAAATGCCTATGACCGTATCAAAACACTTGCTCAAGTACCGAAATGTAAGCTTGGAAAGGCAAGCCCGTATCGAAACACCCTCCCGCGTATCGAAATGCTATGCCTGAAATGGCCTAGCCGTACCGGTACGGGGACACCTGTTTCGATACACCTGGACCTGTAATAACATTTTTAGCTCATTTTTCACACAAAACTAGATGCATTCAGGTCCTGACAACTTGCATACATACATATAAGCATCCAACAACATATTTAACAACACTTCTACCAAGGTTTAACTACAATACAAGGTTATGCCACCGAAAGATTGATCTAGATGCATGCTCCATATAATTCACCACCAAACATACCAAGATGCTCAATTAAGCATTTACCAGAAAGAACACCATACCAACAACACATCAATATCATACTCAACAGGATTAGCTCATCAAAGCATGTCATCCAAGCAAAACCATCTAGATGCTTACCTAGGTAACCATATAACATCAACCATAGGTAACGATGCATGATATGCGAAACATCACCAATCAAGCTCCAAAATCACAACATTATACATGCTTAAAACCATGGAAAACTGAATTACAAAACCCAAAAATCCATGGCGAACACATTGCCTTATTATACGTAACTAAAACTGAGTTCATACTCAAACAGTCTTGTCTTTGGATCTCTACGACTTTGCCCTTGCTGCCCAAGCCTTAATGCTCTGCATCATTAGGAAAAAAGATAGCGTAAGCACACTTGCTTAGTGAGGATGCTCTTAAAACAATGATGCATTAAATCCCTTGAAAACCAACACTTGTTTTCACACCAGGCTTACGACCTAAGCGAGCTCCAATAGTTTCAAATCAAAACATGCATATCAACCATATGCAAAACAATCTATATATTCCACATGCTTAATCTCGAAGCATCAAATACAAAACCATGCTTAAATCCCAAAGCATTATATATAAAACCATGCTTAAATTCCAAAGCATTATATACAAAACCATGCTTAAATTCCAAAGCATAAATAAATAGGTTCAACAAAAGAACTTACATATATTGGCAATTATAGTGACCCTGGATAGTCGACCACTATCCTTGATTATCCGACCGCGAATCTTTAGTTAACCGACCGTTAACTTTACACATCGGATACACAGATCTCCCTTAGTGACCGACCATCATTAAGACTACCCCATGCCGACCGCATGATTTAACAACCTTGCCAACCGCAAGTTTTACATCAACAAGGAAAATTGACCATTCAACCCGAGCGATAACAATATAGTCTGAGTAGTCGGCCGCTATACCTCAAGAACCCTCAACCACGATCGATTTTTAATCATATTGATAAGTGTTCAAAAGTACTATTTTTCTTACCCTTTTTACTCATATTATTGTTAGACTTAGGCTCATATTAGTTGCATAGTTAGCCATTCATACATTAATCCATGTTTCCTTCCATCGTTGAGCTTGATTACATAACTTGGTAGTTTTTGTGGAAAAGATGTTGCTTTGGTGTGCTTTGTGTGTGTATGTGCAGGATCACTTGCCAAAGCAATGCCGAGCTAGTTGCCAGGGCAATGCATGAAGGATATGCCGAGCTAGTTGCTAGGGCAATGCATGAAGGAGACGCCGAGCCAGTTGCCATGGCAATTGTCGACAAAGAGAAAATGCAATAGGGATGTCGAATTTAATGACTATACAAGCCCAATATGATATGGAGCAAGGCCCAAGCCCAAAGGAATTTGATTGCCATGCAGAGATTAAAGAAGAATTAAATTCCAAGAAGATAGGAGAAGTTCTAATAGGAATATAATTATAATAAAGAATTATATTCTTTAAAGATAATTTAATTCCAACTCAAACTCCTCCTCAAAGAAGGACTTTGGCCTAGCCCTATAAATAGCAAGGAGATTTCGACAATCAGGAGAGAGCATTAAGGGAAATTTCGACAAGTCCAAGAAGGGCAAGAGGAGAGAATTTTCGACAAGCATCAAGGGCAAGGAGGATTTTGACAAGCCTTCTCCTTCATCCTTTTCTATCTTGTTCGATTGGGTTCATGCTAGGGATTGTTTATCTTGTGTTTCTTTGGAACCTAGCCATGAACTAAATCTATTTTGCTATGGTTATTGTGTTTTGTGGTTGTGAGAAACTATTGGTTTTTGTTTAGGTAATAAGAGTTTGCACTTTTCTATTTCAAGGTTTATTCATTCTTGGTTCTTATTCTTGTTTGCGAGAGGATCTCGTGATTTCATCTATTTATCTAATATCGGGAGAGTTAGATTCAAGAAACGAATGAATATGATCTTTATTCAATCTATTGATGGTGAAGATTAATCCGGCTTAGGAATAAGTTAAGGATTTCAACGGCTAAGAGGAGCGCAAGATTGGTTGTTGTTCACCCTTGATTCACGCAGGGATGTATTATCAAGGCATGCACAAGTAGCTAGAGTTTCGACTTAGGGATAAGAAGAAACCATTGAAGAACGCTCTGCCGAACCTTGAAGGTTGCTGCCCAGACGCCCAAGTAGTTGTCCAACTAGTTGCCCAGGCATCCATCGATTAGTTGCCAAGGCAACCCCGTTGTGCAAGTTGCCACGACAACTGAGTTGCCCGTGCACTCTTTTACCAAAACAATACAATCGGCTATCACACCTCAACTCACGATAACCTGGCCTATCTCTCTCTCATTTGAATTCATCTTTTCTTTTACTTTATTGCTTTCTAGATTAGTCATTAGTTAAACTCCTATAATCCTTTACTTGTGTTTTTACTTTTTACAGTGCAAGAGACTAGATCCTTGAAGTGGCACCAATCCCTGTGGAGACGATATCTTTTATACTATAACTTGCGACGTGTATACTTGCACATTTGCGTAGCACTTATTACGCGCAACACATATTATAGTGCACTTTATCCTATAGCATGCCAACTATATCTGAATGTTCTCTCACCTTGTCATATAGCCAATATAACATTTACAAAACCATTTACTCACTGTTTTACAATGCATTACACAAAATCCCCACATATGCAAATCACATTGCCATAGCGATATCACATTCCCGACTGGAATAAAAACCAATGCTCACTAGCATTTAATACACTTTTAAGCCACTACATATATGCTCAAAATCATGCATTTACAGTAAGTAAAAACAAACCATGTTTACAACCAAAACATGAATTACACATGCCCATATCCGAACCGATATTAAAGAGCAAAAGAGGAAACTTACTTCTGAGCTTAGGTAAGTGTTTCAATCTTATCCTAAACCCCCAAAACCACTTTCAAACCTTTGAAAGATTTTTAAAACCGTTTCCACTCACCGATTTCACTTTGCCTTGCTTGCTACCACAAAACAAGCTCCCGACATGTCTTGAACCACCTCAAGATGCTAAGCCTTGACTATCCCTTGTTTCAGCCACACAAAACCAGAGGAAACATGCATTAAAATGCATCCAACACTCTGTTACAACTTAAAATCCCGTAGCTCTCAAGATGCCCACTCAAAACTCATCCGAAACTTACCGAAATCAACCTCAAACACTATCAATCTTAACCCAACCATATTATAACGATTCAAAACATCAAGCTTCATCAATTGATATAAAAAACTCATTCACAACATCCTTTTACTTCCAGCAATGATTAAACACCTTAATCAACCCAAAAACCCTTAACTAACAACCTAAACAATTAGAGATTCAACCAATTTCGGGATTCCATTATTAAAAACAACTTATCCACATAATAATACATCCAAAATAAGATTGAAATCAATCTACAACACTGGAAAAATAGATCCAAATCGAAAATCACAAGATCCTTCAATTAAACCTCAATTAAGCTAAAATCCACAATTAATTAATCAAAACCTATTAGAAAACATATGTAAAGAGCCAAGAACTTGGGAATTTCAGTAAATAACCTTTCATTAAAGGAGAAGAACGAAAATTACCTCCAATGAATGAGTTTCCCCTTAATTGGATGGTTTTTGCTCTTGAAAAACAAAGAAATTCAATAAGATTTTTGGAAAACAACTTGAGAAATCATTTAGCAAATCAATGAGTTAAGAAATTAAGATCATTACCTTAAATCTCTGATGGAGAAAAAGTGTTTGGCTGAGAGTGTTTTGAGAGAAAATGTGAGAGAAGAAAATTTACGTCAAATTGTATTTTAGAAAGATAACTACCTTTTTAACTAAATTCCATTTAATTCTTTTAACTAAAACCTTTTAAAATAATCTTAATTAAGAGAAAACTAAGATTAGACCAAATGGTAAAATATCTCCTTAAAGATTCTAAGTTTTGACTCTTTACAAAATAGTTACCTTTTAAAAATAGTTTTTAAAATTTACATTTTGGTCACTAGCCAAAATGTCACCCTTCCAAAGCCCCTTTTCCAAAATTTATTTCACCAATATTTTTAATATAATAAAATATGATTTTTAAAATTTGTTTCCATATTTTTATCTTTCGAAAAAATATTTGCTCCTGAATCCGACTCTAATCTCTAACTCGATCCACTAGACCGTCTAACCAGCCCCAAAATCGCTAGGCCCAAAACCTGGGCGTTACAACTCTCCCCCTCTTAAGAAATTTTGCCCTTGAAATTTACCTAGAGGAAAAAGATGCGAAAATTGCTCTAACATATCCGCGTTGCTTTCCCAAGTGGCTTCCTCGACACCTCGATGTCACCACAATACTTTAACTAGTTCTATCGTCTTACCATATAGAACCTTGCTGCTGGAATGAAGAATTTCCACCGGCTACTCATCAAAGGATAAATCCAGTCTCAATTCAATATGCTCCACCTGCATAACATGCGAAGGATCCGATCGATACCTCCGTAATATGGATACAAGGAACACATCATGTATTTTCTCAAGCTCGGGAGGCAACCTCAACCGATAAGCCACAATACCAACCCGCTCCATGATCTCATATGGTCCTATAAACCTTGGACTAAGCTTACCCTTACGTCCGAACCACATCACCTTTTTCCACGGTGACACCTTTAAGAACACACGATCGCCCACAGTATATTCAATTTCCTTATGCTTTAAATCTGCGTAAGATTTTTGCTGATCTGCAACCACTTTCAAGTGTTCACACACAAGCTTAACTTTTTCATCCGTGTCTTTCAACACATGTGGTAAGGAAACATGCTTTTCACCTACCTCGACCCAACACAAGGGCGTACGCCACCTCCGGCCATACAATGCCTCAAATGGTGCCATCTGTATACTCGCTTGATTGCTGGTTATTATAAGCAAATTCCACCAATGGCAAGTGCTTCTCCCAGGTTTCTTGAAACTCAATAATACAACACCTTAGCATATCCTCCAAGACCTGGATAACAAACTCAAACTGCCAATTCGTCTGAGGATGATACGCGGTACTGAAACTCAACCTCGAACCCAAAGCCTGATGTAAATATCTCTAAAACCTTGATGTGACCCTCAGATCTCTTTTCGAAATGATCGACTTTGGTACCCCGTGCAAATGCACAATCTCAGAGATAAACAAATCTGCTAGCTTGTCCAAGGTATACGTCGTATGCACTGGCAGAAAATGTGCAGACTTTGTAAACCGATCAATAATCACCCAAATAGAATCCTTTTTAGTGGGTTTCAACGGCAACCCTGACACAAAACCCATGGTGATTCTCTCCCATTTTCACTCTGAAATTCTCAACGGTCGCAACAACCCGGATGAAAACTGATGTTCAGCTTTAACCCGCTGACACACCATACACTTGGACACAAACTCTACCACATCCTTTTTCAAACCAACCCAATAGTACCTTTCTTTCAAATCACGATACATTTTGGTACTACCAGGATGTATAGAAAAAGGACTAGAATGTGCTTCCGCCAAAATAGTATGCCTAAGCTCTAGGACTTCTGGCACCACTATTCGACCCTTGAAGCACAAAACTCCATCATTATTAAAATGAAAATCCGTCGGATTACCATCTGCTATGTCCTTAACATGAGGAACCAAAGAATCATCATATGGTCGCTTAGCCTTAATCAACTATGACAGCGTAGGCTTAACTTGCAATTCAGCCAACAACCCACATTCCCGCGTCACACTCAACCTTGCAAACATTGCCTTAAGCTCAACTGCCACCCTACGACTCAACGCATCCGCAACAACATTGGCTTTTCCAGGATGATACTCAATTGTCAAGTCGTAATCCTTAAGCAACTCCAACCACCTTCGTTGCCTAAGGTTCAAATCCTTTTGAGACATCAAATACTTCAAACTCTTATGATCTGTAAAGACCACACAATCTTCAAGGCAAACACCATAGCAGCAAGCTCCAAATCATGAGTTGGATAATTGCGCTCATGAACCTTCAATTGCCTCGACGCATAGGCCACAACCTTTCTATCCTGTATTAGCACACAACCCAAACCAACATGCGATGCATCACTATAAACCACAAACTCCTTCCCAGATTCCAGTTGAATCAACACAAGAGCATGTGTCAAAACCTCCTTCAACTTTTCAAAACCCTGTTGTTGCTTCTCCGTCCAAACGAAAGGAAAACTCTTTTGCAGCAACTTTGCCAACGGAGCTGCAATACTAGAAAACCCTTCCACAAAACGGCGATAATAACCTGCCAACCCAAGGAAACTACACACTTCTGACACAGTCTTAGGTTGTTTCCAATTGTGTATAGCCTCATTTTTTGTGGATCAACATGAATTCTCTCCGCGGATACAACATGTCCGAGAAACATCACCTTCTTGAGCCAAAACTCACACTTGCTCAACTTGGCATACAACCGATTATCATTCAAGACTTGCAACACAATCTCCAAATGCTGATCATGCTCCTCCTTAGTACGAGAGTACACGAGTATATCATCAATAAAAACCACCACAAACCGATCAATGTACTCATGAAACACTTTGTCCATCATGTCCATGAAAGTTGCTGAGGCATTTTTCAAACCAAACGGTATCACCAAAAACTCGTAATACCCGTACCTCATATGAAACACCATCTTATGAACATCCATATCCTTAACTTTCAACTGATAATACCCCGACCTTAAATCTATCTTCGAAAACACCGTTGTCCTGCGAAACTGATCAAACAAGTCATCAGGATACTTGTTCTTCACTGTCAACTTATTCAACAGACGATAATCAATGCACATACGCATCGATCCATCATTCTTTTTCACAAAGAAAACTGGAGTACCCCAAGAAAAAACACTCGATCGAATGAACCCATGATCCAACAACTCTTGAAGCTGTAATTTCAACTCTTTTAAATCCTTCGGTGCCATCCGATAAGGAGTAATGAACACTGGAGTTGTACCTTCATAAGTTTCAATACAAAACTCTACCTCCCTATCCGGAGGTAAACCCAATGACTCTTCAGGAAAAACTTTTGGATAATCACAATCAACTCGAATATCCTGTACCTGAACACCCTTGGCTTCTGGATTCATAACAATAGCCAAATAAGCTTGGCAACCATCAAACATCATCTTCTTCGCTTGAGTAGCCAAAATAAAATTGGATAAGAATTTCACATTCTCACCCACTACCACGACTTCATAAACGTCGGCCAACTTCAGGGAAATCCTTTTGGACTCACAATCCACCACCGCCTTGTGCTCACTTGACCAATCCATACCCAAAATATCGTTAAAACCATGAAATGGCAACTCTATCAAATCTGCGGCAAACTCATGATCTTGCACCGCCAAAGGGCAACGCCTATATAACCTTCTAGTTGTAACCGTCTCATCAAAAGAACTAGTTACTAACACTTTACCAGCCTCCGAGAAATTACCCGCAAGTGTGGACTTATGTATGCATGATTCCTTATATGTCACCTTAAATGTTTATGCATATGGATGCAAAACCTCTAATGTCATGATCAAAGACGTATGCATGTACTGACATATTTAAATATATAAATATAAATGTTTTTGCACTGTGCATGCTCATATCCACACTTACTCATAACATTCCTGGTACCAATATTCCTTCCAACTCTTCAAAAATACTCTAGCAACCCTCAAAAGCTAGTCAACACTCATTCTCGGTACCACAGTACACGAGAACACCACCATACCAATTACTACCCGAACTAGGTATTTTGAAAATACCCAATATGACATCTTTTCAAATGTCACTAGTAGATTCGACACTGCCACAAATGGCCATATCGGCATACGGTCTAAAACTCAACTCGCTCTAACCATGTCGGAGCCTCCGGAAAAGACTCTTAGGCGAACAAACTTTACCTCACTCAGCAACTGCTATGCCAGTATCCAAGATCGCAGCTGAAATATTCAGCAAAATGCACGCTCACTCAAGATATACAAGTGGGTAGCCTCGAATTACTCAAAGAAAATAATGACAAAGATTGTAGGGTAAAGGTACCTGCGATCACATCAGTGTCATTGCGCCCCTCACGAGCATAATCCCGCACTGATTCACCATTTTCGGGTTGACCAACAGCAGCCTGAGCCACAGCCCTCAGGCCATCCTCATGCCTCAGATAATTACCTCTGCCATGATCTCTACCCCTGGCCGGTGCAGCCACATGAACTGGTGCACCTCTCCCCGCACGTGGACAATCACACTTCAAGTGATTCGATGACCCACACCTCCAACAACACAAACTACATCCCCAGCATGCACCCATGTGGCGTCTACCACAATGCACACACTCAGCTACAATACGAACTCTCAGATTACCATGGCCACCCCCGCCACCATGCTTATAACCTGACCTATGCCTCTTGACACGAGATCTCCTACTCTACTTCCCAGGGAAACCAACATCAGCCACCCTTATACTCGCATCCACATTCACCTCATGCACAAACACATTCGAGAAAAAACCTTGATTGACTACCACAGCAGGTGCCGGTGCTTGCACTTGCACTGCAGCAACTGCTGCCTAAAAAACTTCCATCACCGCTTGGACCAATGACGTCAAATCACCAAATACCGACACTTGATGAGCTTGGGGCACACCACCAGCCCCAACATCAACCGGTGGAATCAACGGAGGAGGAAGAGGAGGTAAAACATTAGTGAGATTCTCTTCCTTAACGTTATTCTGCCTGATTTTGGCATTACCAGCCATAGAACGTGTCTCACGTCGAGCCATGCTAACAAAAGCATCAAAACACATTAAAGTCAGACTGACACAAGGCAAAGGATCCAATACCATCTTATAAAACATTTTAAAACCTCGGTAATAGGTAATGTGTTCCTAATTCATACCCCAACATGATGTAAATCAGTCACCGCACAAATACACAATCACCATACATAACAAACAATGACATATTAGCAAACAAAAACATCACAACCTTTCATAACCTGGCTCTGATACCATCAAATGTAACCCCCTCGACCCGGCCTAGACGCCCAACCGAACTGAGAGTGCTACATTAGGTTTGCCGAAGCAAATCGGAGAAAGGTTACGAAAAGTCAGTCTATTTTTTCTTTTATCTTGTCTAAATGCAAATTAATATTCCTACATGGTCATACTCGCAGTGGGTAAGTTCTCGAATGAAATGAGTCACAAACAACAATCAATTGCATCATATTCAAAATTGAGGACTAAAACATAAATACATTAAATTACAAGACCAAAATTGAATTTGAGGTTACCAATCCTCAATTAGTCCATTTACATGCCAACATGATAAATTCCAGGTCAATTTAATCATCCCAATTCATACAATTACATTCCCAAGACACAAGGACCAAAATAAAAGAACCAGAAACCTTCAAGATTCCAAAATAACCAATTTAACGATACCAATACAGGTACGTGGGCTAGTGTTTAGATACGCCCTTATGTTTTCAAAAATTCAAAATCCAATAGCTAAATCCCCTACTGAAATGCTTGATCGCGTATCGAAACGACTGGAAAAAATACCTTTGACCGTATCGAAACACTTGCTCGAGTACCGAAACGTTAAGCCTAGAAAGGCATGACCATATTGAAACACCCTCTCGCGTATCGAAAAACTATGCCTGAAATGGCCTAGCCGTACCGGTACAAGGACACCTATTTCGATAGCCTGGACCTGTAATGACATTTTTAGCTGGTTTTTTCACACAAAACTAGATGCATTCAGGTCCTAACAACTTGCATACATACATATAAGCATCCAACATCACATTTAACAACACTTGTACCAAGGTTTAACTGCAACACAAGGTTATGCCACCGAAAGACTGATCTAGAGGCATGCTCCCTATAATTCACCACCAAACATACCAAGATGCTCAATTAAGAATTTACCAGCAAGAACACTATACCAACAACACATCAATATCATACTCAACAGGATTATCTCATCAAAGTATGTCATCCAAGAAAAACTATCTAGATGCTTACCTAGGTAACCATATAACGTCAACCATAGGTAACGATGCACGATATGCGACAAATCAACAATCAAGCTCCAAAATCACAGCATTATACATGCTTAAAACCAGGGAAAACTGAATTACAAAACCCAAAAATCCATGGCAAACACATTGCCTTATTATCTAGATCTAAAACCCAGTTCATACTCAAACAATCTTGTTTTTGGATCACTACGACTTTGCCCATGCTGCCCAAGCCTTAATGCTCTGCATCATTAGGAAAAAAGAGAGAGCGTAAGCACACTTGCTTAGTGAGGATGCTCTTAAAACAATGATGCATTAAATCCCTTGAAAACCAACACTTGTTTTCATACCAGGCTTATGACCTAAGCGAGTTCCAATAGTTTCAAAACATGCATATCAACTATATACAAAACAATATATATGTATTCCACATGCTTAATCCCGAAGCATCAAATACAAAACCATGCTTAAATCCCAAAGCATTATATATAAAACCATGCTTAAATTCCAAAGCATTATATACAAAACCATGCTTAAATTCCAAAGCATAAATAAATAGTTCAACAAAAGAACTTTCATATATAGGCAATTATAGTGACCCCGGATAGTCGACCACTATCCTTGATTAGCCGACCGTTAATCTTTAGTTAACCGACCGTTAACTTTACACATCAGATACATGGATCTCCCTTAATGGCCGACCATCATTAAGACTACCCCATGCCGGCCACATGATTTAAAAACCTTGTCGACTGCAAGTTTTACATCAATAAGGGAAACCGACCGTTCAACCCGAGTGATAACAACATAGTCTGATTAGCCGACCGCTATACCTCAAGGACCCTTAACCATGATTAATTTTTAATCAAATTATAGTGCAATTTTGTAATGCCCCAGTTTTGGGCCTAGCGATTTTGAGGTTTATTAGACGGTCCGGTGGATCGGGTTAGAGATTCGAGTCGAATTCATGGCCGTATATTTTTAGCTAGGATAAAAATGTGGAAAAATAGTTAAAAATAAAATTTTCATATATATTGATTTTAGGTTGAATCAATTTTGGAAAATGAAACTTGGAAATGTGACATTTTGGTTAGCCACCAAAATGCGATTTTTGAAAATCGTTTTAAAGTGAATAAAATGAAAATGGGTCAAATTCTTAGAATCCTTAAGTAGCTAAATTACCAAGTTTTTGCTGGTGGTTTCTCTCTTCAATTAAATCATTTTAACATGTGTTTTAAAGAAAATTTACGTAACTTTTTCCTAAACCTTTTCTCTCAACTTCTTTTCTGCCAAACACTCAGAACTTCATCAAAATCCAGAGGTGAGAGATCCTTTTCACTCAGATTTTTTATTCTAACTTGAATCTTTAACTTTGTTTTACAAAATCTCATTGAAATCTTATGTTTTCTTAGCTTTAAACAAGCCAATTGAGGGAGAAATCACATAACAGGGGTAAGGTCCGTGATCTCCTCTGTTAAATGGTTCTTTATTGATATTCCCAAGTATTTGATCCTTGGTTTATGGTTTATAATATGATTTTGTGTTTTTATATAGATTTAATTAGGTAAAATTGATGAAATGATAAAAGATTCAAATTGAATCTGATTTCCAGTGTTATGGATTGCTTTTGAACATATTTTGGATGTTAAATGATGTTGATAAGTCAATTTTATTAATGGAATCCCGAAACTCTTGAATCTCTAATTATTTAGGTTGCTAGATTTGTGTTTTTGAGGTGTTGTTGATGGATTGGGATGTGTATTGATGCAAGATTTTAACTGAAGCACCAATACTTGTGCTTTGAGCAATTGAAGCAAATTTTAAATGAAGCACCAATACTTGTGCGACTAGAATCGGGTAAGGATTTTACCTTGTACAGTGACTCGTCCCATAATGGATTGGAATGTGTATTGATGCAAGAAGGTAAAGTAATTGCATATTCTTCTAGGCAGTTAAAAACACATGAAAAGAACTATCCGATTCATGATCTAGAATTGGCCGAAGTAGTTTTTTCTTTGAAAATATGGCGTCACTACTTGTATGGTGAACGATGCTATATTTATACGGATAACAAAAGTTTAAAGTATTTAATGACACAAAAAGATTTGAATTTGAGACAGAGAAGATGGCTTGAGCTAATCAAAGAATATGATCTTGTTATTAATTATCACATGGGAAAGGCAAATGTTGTAGCTGATGCTTTGAGTCGGAAGATATTTGCTGCTTTGAGAACTTTGGATACTCAGTTGGCGTTGCGAGATGATGGTGCTTTGATTGCAGAATTACAACTTAAACCTACTTTGGCATCTTGAATTAAAGAACTTCAAAGTAGGGATGAAAAATGCTTAGCAATCTTGAAACAAATGGAAAGTGGTGAGGTCAAAGACTATACAGTTAAAACCAATGGATGCCTTTATTATCGAGATAGAGTATATATCCCTAATAGTGAAGAATTGAAACGAGAATTGTTACATGAAGCTTATTATAGTCTATTGGTAATGCATCCAGGAGGTAATAAAATGTATCAAGATCTGAAAAACAGATATTGGTGGCCAGGCATGAAAAGAACGGTGACCGAATTTGTAGCTAAATATTTTAAAGTGTGTTGTTGATGGTCGGATGATCATGATGGTATCGCCTTGGAATAAAGATATGCGTTTTGTGGGCCATACGAGTTTTTCGAGCATGTGGGTCATGTTGCTTATTGTTTGAGGTTATCTCCTCTGTTGAAGGGATTCCATGATGTGTTTTATGTGATGGGGTTGCGAAGGTATCGATTGGATTCCTCGCATGTTATGCCGGTGAAAGGCATTATGTTGAGATCTGGGTTATCTTGTGTGAAGGGTCCATGGAGATCCTTGTTGCCAGCAGTAGGGTTCTACGTGGTATAATGGTTGGCCTTGTTATGTGTTACGGAGTCACCGGAGTGTTAAGATGTCACGTGTGAATGTAAGTCGGAGATGTTGGAGCGGTTTTTGCTTTTGGTTACCTCTGAGCAAATTTTGAGGATAAAATTTCTTATGTGGGGGAGAGTTGTAACGCCCCGGTTTTGGGCCTAGCGATTTTGAGGTTTATTAGACGGTCTGGTGGACCGAGTTAGAGCTTCGAGTCAAATTCGGGATCGTATATTTTTTGGTAAGATAAAAATGTGTATAAATAGTTAAAAATCAACTTTTAAAATATATTGATTTTTTGTGGAATCAATTTTGGAAAAAGAAATTTGGAAATTGACATTTTGCTAGTGACCAAAATGTGATTTTTGAAAATTGTTTTAAAGTGACTAAAATGAAAATGGTCAAATTCTTAGAATCCTTAAGGAGCTAAATTACCAAGTTTTTGCTGGTGGTTTCTCCCTTCAATTAAATCATTTTAACATGTCTTTTAAAGGGTGATTAAGAGGGATTAAAATATCGAAGTTAGTTATTTGCTTTTAAAGAAAATTTACATAACTTTTTCTTAAACCTTTTGTAACGCCCCAGTTTTGGCACTGGTTAGACGGTCCAGTGGATTGAGTTAGAGATTCGAGTCAAATTTAGGAGCAGATATTTTTCTGAAAGATAAAATTATGGAAATATGTTTAAAAATATATTTTATTATATTAAAAATATTGGTGAAATCAATTTTGGAAAATGAGCCTTGGAAGGATGACATTTTGGCTAGTGACCAAAATGCAATTTTTGAAAACTGTTTTAAAAAGGTGACTGTTTTCTAAAGAGTCAAAACTTAGAATCTTTAAGGAGCTATTTTACCATTTGGTCCAATCTGATTATTCCCTTAATTAGGATTATTTTAAAATGGTTTTAATTAAAAGAATTAAAAAATATTTAGTTAAAAAGGTAGTTATCTTTCTAAAACACATTTTGACGTAACTTTTCTTTTCTCACATTTTCTCTCAAAACACTCTCAGCCAAACACTCTTTTTCCATCAGAGATTTAAGGTAATGATCTTAATTTCATTACTCAATGATTTGCTAAATGATTTTTTAAATTGTTTTCCACAAATCTTATTGAATTTCTTTGCTTTTCAAGAGGAAAAACCATCAAATTAAGGGGGAACTCATTCATTGGTGGTAAGTTTTGTTCTTCTCCTATAATGAAAGGTTCTTTACTGAAATTCCCAAGTTCTTGGCTCTTTACATATGTTTTCTAATAGGTTTTGATTAATTAATTTTGGATTTTAGCTTAATTGAGGTTTTATTGAAGAATCTTGTGATTTTCGATTTGCATCTATTTTTTTCTAGTGTTTTGGATTGATTTCAATCTTATTTTGGATGTATTATAATGTGGATAAGTTATTTTTAATAATGGAATCCCGGAATTGGTTGAATATCTAATTGTTTAGGTTGATAGTTAAGTGTTTTTGGATTGTTTACGGTGTTTAATCGTTGCTGGAAGTAAAAGGATATTGAGAATGAGTTTTTAGATATTGATTGATGAAGTTTGATGTTTCGAATCATTGTAATATGGCTGGGTTAAGATTGAGTAGTGTTTAAGGTTGATTTCGGTAAGTTTCGGATGAGTTTTGAGTGGGCATCTTGAGAGCTACAGGATTTTGGGTTGAAACAGAGTATTGGATGCATTTTAATGCATGTTTCCTCTAGTTTTGTGTGGCCGAAATAGGGGATAATCAAGGCGTAGCATCTTGAGGTGGTTCTAGACTTGCTAGAAGCTTGTTTTGCAGTAGCAAGAAAGGCGAAGTGAAATCGGTCGGTGGAAATGGTCTTGAAAGTCTTTCAAAGGTTTGAAAGTGGTTTTGGGAGTTTAGGATAAGTTTGGAACACTTACCTAAGCTCAGAAGTAAGTTTCCCTCTTTTGCTCTTCAATATCGGTTCGAATATGAGCATGTGTGATTCATGTTTTAGTTGTAAACGTGGTTTGCTTTATCTACTGTTAATGCATGATTTTAAATTACACATGTAGTGGCTTAAAGGTATATTTAATGCTAGTGAGCATTGGTGTTTATTTTGGTCGGGAATGTGATATTGCTATGGCAATGTGATTTGCATATGTGGGGGTTTATGTGTAATGCATTGTAAAACAATGAGTAAATGGTTTTGAAAATGATATATTGGCTATGTGACAAGGTGAGAAAACATTCGGATATATTTGGCATGCCATAGGATAAAGTGTACTATAATATGGATAAAAAATCAATCGTGGGTTAAGAGTCGTTGAGGTATAGCGGTCGGCTACTCGGACTATGTTGTTATCACTTGAGTTGAGCGGTCGGTTCCACTTGTTGATGCAAAGCTTGCGGTTGGCAAGTTTGTAAAGTCATGCGGTCGGCATGGGGTAGTCTTGATGATGGTTGGTCATTAAAGGAGATCCGTGTATCCGATGTGTAAAGTTAACATTCGGTTAACTAAAGATTAGCGGTCGGCTAATCAAGGATAGTGGTCAACTATCCGTGGTCACTATAATTGCCAATATATGAGAATGTTATTGTTGAATATATTTAAAATGCTTTGGGATTTAAGCATGGTTTTGTATATAATGCTTTGAGACTTAAGCATGGTTTTGTATTTGATGTCTTGGGACTAAGTATGTGGAATATATATATTGATTTGCATATGGTTGATGTGCATGTTTGATTTGAAACTATTGTACTTGCTTAGGTCATAAGCATGGTTTGAAAACAAAGTGTTAGTTTTCAAGGGTTTTAAAATGCATCATCGTTTAAGAGCATCCTCACTAAGCAAGTTACTTACGCTCTCTTTTCTCTAATGATGCAGAGCATTAAAGCTTGGAGGCAACAAAGGCAAAGATTGAGTGGTCCAAAGACAAGACTATTAGAGTATGAAATCAATTTTAGTTTCTGGTTAATACGGCAATGTGTTCGCCATGGATATTTTGGGATTTGTAATTCAGTTTTCCCTAGTTTTGAGCATGTATAATGCTGTGATTTTGGAGTTTGATTGTTGATGTTTTGCTTATCATGCACTGTTACCTATGGTTGATGTTATATGGTTATGCATCTAGATGGTTTTGCTTGGATGACATGTTTTGATGAGCTAAACCTGTTGAGTATGTTCTTGATGTGTTGTTGGTATGGTGTTCTTGTTAATAATTGCTTAATTGGGCATTTTGGTACATTTGGTGGTGAGTTATAGGGAGCATGCCTCTAGACCAATCTTTTGGGTGGCATAATCTTGCGTTGTAGTTAAACCTTGGTGTATGTTTTGTTAAGTGTGATGTTGGATGCATATATGTGTGTATGCAAGTTGCTAGGACCTAAATGCATCTAGGTTTGTGTGAAAAACCAGCTAAAAATGTCATTACAGGTCTAGGTGTATCGAAATAGGTGTTATCGTACCGGTACGGCTAGGTCATTTCAGGCATATCATTTTTAGGCTTGATGTTTCGGTGCTCAAGCAAGTGTTTCGATACGGTCATATACATTTTTTGGTACTCGACACCGTCTTGGCTTTTTAGGCTAGATGTTTCGGTACTCGAGCAAGTGTTTCAATACGGTCATATACATTTTTGCCAAGCGTACCGACGCGAACAAGCATTTTGGTACGAATTTTAGCTACTGGAATCCGAGTTTTTGAGAATGTTTAGGCGTATCGAAACACGAGTACGCGTACCGGTACGAGTACCGTTAGGTTGGTTAATTTGGAATCTTGAAAATTTTTGGTTCTTTCATTTTGGTCTTTGAGTCTTGGGAATGCAATTATATGAGTTGGGATGATTAATTTGATCTGGATTTTATCATGTTGGCATGTAAATGGTCTAATTAAGGAATGGTAACCTTAAACTTAATTTTGGTTTTGTAATTTTAATTATTTACGTTTTAGTCCCTAATTCCGTCTAGGATGCGAATGATTGTTCTTTTGTGGCTTGTTTGATTTGAGTACTTACCCGCTGTGAGTATGAACATGTAGGAACATTAATTTTCATTTAGAGAAGATAAAAGAAAAAAATGGACCGACTTTTCATAACCTTTCTCCAGTTTGCTTCAGCAAACCTAATGTATCACTCTCAGTTCGGTTGGGATTCTAGTCTGGGTCGAGGGGGTTACATTTGTTGGTATCAGAGTCAAGTTAAGAAAGGTTGGGATGTTGTTGTTTGGTTGTATATCATTGTTGGTTATGCATGGTGATTGATGTTGCGCATAATAAGTGCTACGCAATTGTGCAAGTATACACGTCGCAAGTAATAAAGTGATATGATAAGTATTGTCTCCACAGGGATTGGTTTGGGCCACTTTGCTTAAGTTACTGCGTTGGAAAAGAAAAACTCAAGTAGGTGATTGTAGGAATTATAACTAATGATTAAACTAAGAGTAATAAACTAAAAGAATAGATGAAAACAAATGAGAGGGAATAGGCCAGGTTATCGTGAGTTGAGGTGTGATAGCCAATTGGATCGTCTTGGTAAAAGAGTGCAAGGGCAACTCAGTTGCCGTGGCAACTTGTGCAGCGGGGTTACCTTGGCAACTAATCGACGGTTGCCTGGGCAACTGTTTGGGCGGCTGGGCAGCAATTTCAAGGTTTGGCAAAGCGTTCTTCATTGGTTTTTTCTTATCCCTAAGTCGAAAATCTAGCTACTTGTGCAAGCCTTGACAATACATCCCTGCGTGAATCAAGGGTGAACAACAACCAATCTTGCGCTCCTCTTAGCCGTTGAAATCCTTAACTTATTCCTAAGCCGGATTAATCCTCACCATCAATAGATTGAATAAAGACCATAATTATTCGTTTCTTGAATCTAACTCTCCCGATATTAGATAAATAGATGAAGTTACGAGATCCTCTCCCAATTCACTCGCAAACAAGAATAAAAACCAAGAATGAGTAAACCTTGAATTGAAAGTGCAAACTCTTATTACCTGAACAAAATCCAATTGTTTCTCACAACAACAAAACACAATAACCCTAACCAATCAAGTTAGTTCATGGTTGGGTTCAAAAGATATACAAAGAATAATCCCCAAACCATGAATCTAAAGGAAGCAAAGAAGAAGAAGAAGAAATCGATCAACTCTCTTTGGAAAATCTCTCAATCGAACTCACCCTCCAAGCTTTTTCTCAATCGAACTCTCTCCCCCTTGCTCTCCCTTGGCGAAATCTCTCCCTTGCTCTCCTTGAGTTTGACGGCTTGGTTTCCTTTAAATAGGAGATGGCTAGGTCAAAATCCTTCTTAAGAAGGAAGTTAAGTTGGCATTAAATACTTTAAAAGAATATAATTCTTTATTATATTTAAATTCCTTCTAGATCTTCTCCTATCTTTTTTGGATTTAATTTCTCTTTGACCTTTTCATGGAAATCAAACTCCTTTGGGATTTAACTTTGCTCCACGTCATCTTGGGCTTATCTAGTCATCAATTTCGACTGCCATATCATCTTATCCCTTATCGAAAATTGCCCTGACAACTAGCTTGGCATCTCCTTCATGTATTGCCCTGGCAACTGCGTCGGCATCTCCTTCATGCACTGCCCTGGCAACTGGTTCCAGCCTTGTTTAGGCAAGTGATTTTGGACACACACAAAAACATTCCACAAAAATCACCAAGTTATGTAATCAAGCTCAACGGTGGAAAGAAACACGAATTAATACATGAATGACTAATTATGCAACTAATATGAGTCTAAGTCTAACAATAATATGAGCAAAAAGGGTAATAAAAATAGTACTTTTGAACACTTAACACCCCCCCAAACTCGAACTATTGCTTGTCCTCAAGCAATGCAAACTAAAAATTACCTACCAAGACTTTAATCATCAAAGACATGCTTCAAACTTGAATTCAAACCTCGGAACCGTGGCACAAAGTATGATCACCTTTTAATTTTTCGGATAGCACAAAAATTACCCAGAATAAAACTATAATGCTCATGACAATGTGTGTGCGTAGTTGTGTACATGTTGACTTTCAAGATTCTATGTGAACAATAGGCTTTTATCAATTTAATTACCGGAGTATTTATTTTTATTTTCACTAGAGCCAATTTCGGGCACCTCTAGCAAAGTAAGCAATTTCTCATTTTATTTTAGTCGACTAGTGATAAGTGTTCAAAAGTACTATTTTTCTTACCCTTTTTACTTATATTATTGTTAGAATTAGGCTCATATTAGTTACATAATTAGTCATTCATGCATTAATCCATGTTTCCTTCCATCATTGAGCTTGATTGCATAACTTGGTTGTTTTTGTGGGAAAAGATTTGGTGTGTTTTGTGTATATGTTCAGGATCACTTGCCAAAGCAAGGCTAGAGCTAGTTGCCAGGGCAATGCATGAAGGAGATGCCGAGCTAGTTGCCAGGGCAATGCATGAAAGAGACGTCGAGCCAGTTGCCAGGGCAATTGTTGACAAAGAATAAGGTGATATGGTAGTCGAAATTGATGACTAGACAAGCCCAAGATGACGTGGAGCAAAGCTAAATCCCAAAGGAGTTTGATTTCCATGAAGAGATTAAAGAAGAAATAAATTCCAAGAAGATAGGAGAAGTTCTAGAAGGAATATAATTATAATAAAGAATTATATTCTTTAAAGATAATTTAATTCCAACTTAACTTCCTCCTCAAAGAAGGACTTTGACCTAGCCCTATAAATTAGAGGCCATGCCATCAACTCCAAGAGGGGGAGAGAGGAGAGAATTTTCGATAAGCATCTAGAGCAAGGAGATTTCGACAAGCTTCATTCTTCATTTTTTTCTTCCATGTTCAATTAGATTCATGCTAGGGATTCTTTATCTTGTGTTTCTTTGGAACCTAGCCATGAACTAAATCTATTTGGATAAGGTTATTGTGTTTTGTGGTTGTGAGAAACTATTGGATTTTGTTTAGGTAATAAGAGTTTGCACTTTTCTATTCAAGGTTTATTCATTCTTGGTTCTTATTCTTGTTTGCGAGTGAATTGGGAGAGGATCTCGTAACTTCATCTATTTATCTAATATCGGGAGAGTTAGATTCAAGAAACGAATGAATATGATCTTTATTCAATCTATTGATGGTGAAGATTAATCTGGCTTAGGAATAAGTTAAGGATTTCAACGGCTAAGAGGAACGCAAGATTTGTTGTTGTTCACCCTTAATTCACGCAGAGATGTATTATCAAGGCATGCACAAGTAACTAGAGTTTCGACTTAGGGATAAGAAGAAACCATTGAAGAACGCTCTGCCGAACCTTGAAGGTTGCTGCCCAGACGCCCAAGTAGTTGCCCAACTAGTCGCCCAGGAAACCATCGATTAGTTGCCAAGGCAACCCCGTTGTGCAAGTTGCCACGGCAATTGAGTTGCCCTTGCACTCTTTTACCAAGACGATCCAATCGGCTATCACACCTCAGCTCACAATAACATGGCCTATCTCTCTCATTTAATTACATCGCCTTTTACTTATTTGCTTTCTAGATTAGTTATTAGTTAAAACTCCTATAATCTTCTACTTGTGTTTTCTTTTACTTTTTACAGTGCAAGAGACTAGACTCTTGAAGTGGCACCAATATCTGTGGAGACGATATCTTTAATACTATAACTTGCAACGTGTATACTTGCACAATTGCGTAGTACTTATTACGCGCAACAAGTTTTTGGCACTGTTGCCGGGGATTGGCTATAGCGACTTTGTTTTTATTTTCTTGCACTTTCTTTTTACTTTTCTTGTTTAAGATTCAAAGGGCTAACAAACTTTGGTTTTGGATTGGTATATGACCAGGGCAAGACCGATTACACCAGAATATCCCTTTGATCCAGAAATCGAACGAACCTTACAAAGACTTAGACGAAGGATAAGAGTAGCAATGGCTAATCAAGACGACAATATGAATCAAGATATTCCAGCAGGAGGAGGAGTGATTCTTGCACGAAACAGAACTATTCGAGTCTATTTGGGTTGAAACCGGTAATGTTTAATATGCTCAACACAATTGGTCAATTTGGCGGCTCAACAACTGAAAATGCACGACAACATTTTAAATCTTTCCTCGAGATTTGCAGTTCAAAATACACAGAGTCACCCCGATGTTTTACGATTAAGATTATTCCCCTATTCACCGAGGGATAGGGCAAAAACATGGTTGAATAGCATTCCTGCCGGATCAATCGGATCCTGGACTGATCTTTGTCGTGATTTCGTTGCTCTTTTTATCCTACAAATTTGACTGATAAGCTTCGTAACGACATTACTTCTTTTCGACGGGCAGATGATGAATCCATGTACGAGGCTTGGGAGCGATATAGAGAATTTCTACACAAATGCCCCCTACTCGGATTCCCAGTGTGGACACAAGTAACAATGTTTTACAACGCAGTGAATACACCAACAAGGATGATGCTAGATGCCTCGGCAAACGGCATACTCCTAGATAAGTCGCCGGAAGGAAGCAATGCAAATTCTAAACAGGCTGGCCAAGAATGATTATCAATTCCCCTCTACTAGAAGAGGAGGAGTTAGATGCCAAGCCACAATACATGAACTAGGATCATCAGATTCAATTTCGGCACAATTGGCCACTTTAACCAAGATGGTCCAGAACATGCAAAAACCAAACAACACACACGAGGTCAAGGTAATAGATTCTTTTTGTGAGTTATGTGGTGATAACCTTGATTCTTCTGAATGTATGTAGAATCTGGAATCTAGCTTCTATGTGGGGAATTACAATCGGAACAACAATGTGATGTCCAATACATACAATCCAGCTTGGAAGAAGCACGCTAATTTTTCATGGAGTAATCCCAACAATGCTCTAAACTAGAACAATCAGAATGCACAAGAATCGGGATTCCAACAGAATATGCCACGGAAACAGTTGCCGCAGCAACAACCGACAACATCTAGTTCTTTGGAAAATTCTCTAAATGCTTTTATGATGAAAACTGAATCTTATATGGCTGAGAATAGTAACTTCATAAAAAGAACTGATGCTTTTATTAACAGGACCGAGATGAGATTGCAAAACCAAGAGGCGGCAATAAAATCATTAGAAAATCAAGTCGGACAGTTTGCTCAAAACCTGAATACTAGACCGCAAGGAGGTTTACCTAGCGATACTGAAGTCGCAAGAGGAACTGGCCATGAGCAATGTAAGGCGATCACCACTAGAATTGGCCAACAACTTAAAGAGGCTCAAGCCCGCTCATCAAACAAAACTCCACAAAAAGATCAAGACGAGCCTAGCGGCAAAGCCTCAGATGCTGAACCAGGAATTGCCGCGACAACTGGAAATAAGCATGCCTCGGCAACCGACGATAAGGAGGCCTCGGCAACTTGCGATAAGCATGCCTTGACAACCCTAGTTGATAATGCCTCGGCAACTCTAGTTGTCCCAGCAATGCCATCAATCAGGTTCCAAACCAATGAAAGAATTGAAGATATCCGACTTCCACGACCATTCCCACAAAGGTTGAAGCGACAAAAGCAAGAATATCAATTCAAGAAGTTTCTTGATATCCTAAAGCAAGTCCACATCAACTTGCCATTGGTGGAAGCAATTGAACAAATGTCAAACTATGCCAAGTTTCATAAAGACATTGTGTCCAAGAGAACAAGGCTAAGGGAGTTTGAAATAGTTGCCGCAACAGAGGGATGCATGGCCATGTTGCACAATCGTATGCCACCTAAGTTGAAGGATCCCGAAAGTTTCACAATACCCTATTCCATTGGAAACCACTATGTCGGGAAAGCATTATGCGACCTTGGGGCTAGCATAAACTTGATGCCTAAATCGGTTTTCCAAAAACTAGGAATCGGGATGGCAAGTCCTACAACAGTTATGCTACAGCTAGCCGACATATCCTATGTGCATCCAGAGGGAAAAATTGAGGACATACTGGTAAAAGTTGATAAATTTATTTTTCCCGCTGACTTTATTGTTTTGGATTGTGAAGCAGATGAGCATGCACCTATCATTCTCGGGAGACTATTCCTAGCAACAGGGAGAACCTTGATCGATGTTGAAAATGGAGAACTCACAATGAGGGATAATGACCAACAAGTTAAACTAAATGTGTTCCAAACACTAAGGCATGCCGATGATCCAGAAGAATGCCAACTTCTTCATGCCACGACAGAGTTTAACTTTGACGAAGAATTTAGTTGCCTCGGCAACTACATTGCCGATCAAGAGGAACTTGAGGAGTATGAAGAACCGGTCGATGATGAACAACAAGAAGAGGCAAATTGGCTAGTCAATCGACTAGGTACATACTTTGAACCACTGGATTACTCAGGTAAGGAAGGTAAGCTCGAAAAACCCTCTATTGAACAACCACCGATTCTTGAGTTGAAGCAGTTGCCAGAGCAACTAAAATATGCATACTTAGGAACCGATAATACATTGCCTGTAATTATTTCTTCTAAGTTACAGCCTGAGCAGGAAAAGAAGTTGATCAAAATGTTGAAGCTACACAAAAGGCAATAGGGTGGGCAATTGCCGACTTGAAGGGAATTAGCCCGGCAGTGTGCATGCACAAGATTTTGTTGGAAGATGATCACAAACCTTCAATTGAGGCCCAGAGGAGACTAAATCATGCCATGAAAGGGGTTGTAATGAAAGAAATCATCAAGTGGCTTGACGCCGGAATTATATACCCTATCTCTGATAGTACATGGGTAAGTTCGGTACAATGTGTACCAAAAAATGAAGGTATAACGGTGGTAAGTAATGAGAACAATGAACTCATTCCAACCAGGACTGTGACCGGTTGGAGGGTTTGTATGGATTATCGAAAGCTAAACAAAGCCACTAGGAAATATCACTTCCCATTACTCTTTATTGATCAAATGCTTGACCATCTTGCAGGTAAACCCTTTTACTATTTTCTTGATGATTATTCAAGTTACAATCAAATTGCCATAGCACCAGAAGATCAAGAAAAGACAACCTTCACATGCCCATACGATACTTATGCTTTTCGAAGGATGCCGTTCGAATTATGTAACGCCCCGACAACCTTCCAAAGATGCATGATGGCACTCTTTTTAGACATGGTCGAAGACTTCCTTAAGATCTTCATGGATGATTTTTCCATTTTTGGTAATGACTTCGACAATTGCCTCGGCAATTTAGAGAATGTGTTGGCAAGATGTGAAAAACTGATTTAGTCCTCAATTGGGAGAAATGCCATTTTATGGTAGATGAAGGAATAGTTCTCGGCCACAAGATTTCATCCAAGGGAATTGAAGTAGACAAAGCCAAGGTGGACGTGATGGAGAGATTACCCCCACCAAGTTCGGTTAAAGGAATTCGAAGCTTTCTTGGACATGCAGGTTTTTACAGGAGGTTCATTCATAATTTTTCTAAAATCACTAAACCCTTGTGCGATTTGCTTGAACAGGATAAAGTCTTTGATTTTGATGATTCTTGCACCCAAGCATTCGAAACCCTAAAGGAAAAGCTTACCTCGGCACCCATTATCGTTCCACCAGATTGGACGCTACCTTTTGAGCTCATGTGTGATGCAAGCGATTTCGCGGTAGGAGCAGTCCTAGGCCAACACACAGGTAAGACCTTCCATGTGATATACTACGCTAGTAAAACTCTTAATAGTGCTCAAGTGAATTACACAACAACGGAGAAAGAGTTACTAGCTGTAGTTTTTGCATTTGACAAGTTCCGATCCTATTTGATTGGTACAAAGGTAATTGTTCATACGGACCATTCGGCAATCAAATATCTATTTGCTAAAAAGGATGCCAATCCTCGTTTGATTCGTTGAATATTACTTTTACAAGAATTTGATATTGAAATTAAGGACATGAAATGAATAGAAAATCAAGTGGCTGATCATTTATCACGTTTAGAACTCAATAGGGAGGAGGACGCGGATCTAGAGATATGCGATGCATTCCTGGATAAACAACTTTTAGTTGCCCTGGCAACCATGAACGTGCATGCCTCAGCAACCCTCGACGCCTCGGTAACCATGGACGTTCACGCCTCGGCAACTCTCGATTCCGCAGCATCCCTTGACACGCACGCCTTGGCAACCATGGACGCGCACGCCTCGGCAACTCTCGACGCCGCAGCAGCCCTTGATTTTGCCATTTTAGTTAATTTCCTTGTTTGTGGTATTTTACCTTATGGTCTTACTCACCAAGGGAAGAAGCGGTTCCGCCATGATGCTAAGCATTACTTTTGGGACGAGCCTCTTTTGTTTAAACAATGTGCAGATCAGGTTATATGCCAATGTGTCCCTGAAGAAGAGCAACATAATGTACTCCGGAAATGCCATTCTTCACCCTACAGAGGACATTTTGGAGGAACTCGTACCGCGGCCAAAGTTTTGAAATCCGGTTTGTATTGGCCAACATTGTACAAAGATGCCCAAAACTTTTACAAGCAATGTGATCCTTACCAGAGAACGGGCAATATCTCTAGACGACATGAGATACCGCTCCAGAAAATCATCGAGGTGGAATTGTTCGATGTATGGGGGATCAATTTTATGGGACCTTTCCCATCTTCATTCGGCAACCTATACATTCTACTTGCCGTCGACTACGTGTCTAAATAGGTTGAGGCAGCTACAGTTCCCAACAACGATTCCAAGACCGTGCAACGATTCTTGCAGAAAAACATATTTACACGGTTTGGGATGCCGAGAGCAATTATCAGTGACGAAGGCAAGCATTTTGACAACAGACTTATTGCCAAGATGTTGCAACACTTCGGCGTATCACACAAGATTGCCACGGCATATCACCCACAAACCAACGGGCAAGCATAAATTTCCAACCGGGAATTGAAGGGTATACTCGAGAAAGTTGTAAATCCCTTTAGGAAGGATTGGTCATTAAGACTAGATGACGCGCTTTGAGCATATCGCACTGCATTCAAAACACTCTTAGGTATGTCCCCCTTCCAACTTGTCTATGGCAAAACATGCCATCTCCCGGTGGAAATCGAACACAAGGCATATTGGGCAATCAAGACCGTGAATATGGATTGGGAAAGTGCCGGACAAAAGCGTTTGTTGGACCTCAATGAGATAGAAGAATTTCGTGCACTCGCCTATAACAATGCACGAATCTACAACGAGAAAACAAAGCAATGACATGACAAGAAACTACTGTCGCGACAATTCACGCCAGGGCAACTAGTTCTCTTATTCAATTCTCGGCTAAAACTTTTCCCGGGAAAACTAAAATCAAGATGGTCGGGACTATTCGAAGTTGTCAAACCATTCTCCCATGGTGCCATGATAATCAAGTCCATCACTGACAAACATGAATTCAAAGTTAATGGACAAAGATTGAAGCACTTCAACGGTGCCCATGTGGAACGTAACAAAGAAGTGGTCAACTTAGGAGATGCATGAGCATGCTCTCATTTCGATATTCTTTTTTTTATTTTTTTATTTTTACTTTTATTTTTATTTTTAATTTTTTCGAACTATTTAATTTTTACTTTTTTAATTTTTTCTTACTTTCGATTATTTGCTCTTTTAGGATAGATTTTTTTAAGTTTAAGAATCCCTTTACACATCTTTATTTATTTTCTTTTATTAGTTTATCTTTAATTTTAATCCTTATTTGATTTGTCTTTGAATTGTAAGAAAAGAGTTCAAGATAAAGAGGAATTTTGATCCAAGAAGGAAAACATCTTCAACAAGGAAATTAATGGGCTGAATCTAAGGCTTATATAAAGCCTCCAACTTACCCTAATTAAACCCCCCTTGCCGTCACCCTTCCCCTAAGCCAAAACCCCCTTTATTTTCTATCCAAAATTAATCCCACCCACCATATTTACTACCCATCTTTTCTATATAACCTATCACCCTTAACTTCCAAGAAACCTATTCCTACTTTTCATCTTGCAACGCTTTAGTTTCTTTTATTTTATTTTCTTTGTTTTTACAAAACTCACAACCAAGATCATCTATGGCATCCAAAATTAAATTTTTAGTTCATCCAAGTTCCTCCAAAGAACCAAGATACAAGAAGTTTGCTACACTGGTGGTTCAAGAAAGATTTCACTCCAAGTTCGAAAGCCGAAAGATTTACGAAGAACAAGGCTTTGAATACTCCAACTCTCATCAAGATTTAGGCCTTGAACCATTCATCTTCGAGAGGATTGCACATCAAAAGTGGCAAATCTTTTGCCATCAATTGAAACCGGGTAACATCTCATGGGTAAGAGAATTCTATGCTCACTCACCTAACCCGGATAATCCTTATGTTTTTGTTCGTGACAAGGCCATACTCATAAGCCCTGAAAACATCAACACCTTTTACGGGCTTTACATTGAGAAGGACGAGCATCAAGCCTTTGTTGATCAAATCACGCCCAAGCAACTCGACAAGGTGCTTCAAGAACTCACTCAACCGGGAACTCATTGGAACGATGGTAAATACAAGGGCACGGTAAATCTCCTTCGGCTTAAACCCATGGAAAAACAAATGAATAAGTTTGTTAAAACTTCTTTAATGCCCACCACACACAATACTACCGTTGATATACCACGTCTTTTGCTCATACATTCTATTTTGCATAATCGCATCATTAACATTGGAAAAATTATTTGTGATGAGATTTTTGTATGTAGCTCAAAAGATAATGGTTCTCTTTTCTTCCCTTACTTAATTTCTAATCTTTTCAAGGAGATGCATGTCCCAAGTGAGTCAACCGATGAAAAGGCCCTACCAAAGTCCGGTTGGAATCAAGCACAAATCTGAAAACTAATGGGAGAGGCACCAGAAAAATCCTCAAGGCCTCCAATTGCCGCAGCAACTCCTGCCGCCCCAGCAATCCCTAATGCCCAAGAACCTAACGCCCGAGCAACTCGGCCATCAACCCCAGGACACTTTGAAGCACTCTTGCAACCATTGGTGAGCCACCTAAGGCAAATTGAAGACCGAAAACTAATGTTAATGCGGTACATGAAGGAGCACAACAATGCCATCACCCAAGTCATCCTAGAAAAGTACCCAGACAGTCGCATGCCGTTCCCAATCTTTCCTGCCGAGATCCTTGCCCCGGCAACCAATGAAGCAGTCGCCACGTCAACCGCAACAGATGATGCCGCGGCAACCTACATCGTGCTTGCACAAGCAGATGCCACGACAACCAACCCTGAAGATACCACGGCAACCAAAGCTAAAGATATCCGGGCAACCACTACAAAAGCCAAAGGTAAAGCACCTATGCCCGAATCAACTCCTACGGAATCATTGTCTGATTTTTCAGATTCGGACGAGTCCTCCATTGCACCAACAAAGACCGCACCAATTGAATACTCCAAGCGAAAAGCCAATGAAATTGATGAAGAGGACGATGAGGACAACCCCGTACGAGGATCGATTCTACCATCAGAAACGAGGTAACAACTATCGCATTCAAGCAAGAGAATCAAGACACCGACCAAAAGGAAACTAATCATCCACAACGACGAACTCTCGGAGTAAGTCCTCGTTTGCATTTTATTTTTCTTTATTTTTATTTTTCTTTAATGCATGCATTGAGGAAAATGCCTCACTCGAGTTTGGGGGGATTGTTATTAGTAGTTACCATGTTTAGTTGCATTCATCTTAAGTATTACATTTAGGATACATAAATTGCTTGCCATGCCTTTAGTTGGAACAAGAATTGCCTAGATTTGATGAATATCCGATGATGACTTTGCCAATGCACTTAATTGATAGAATTTTTATTCTAGGATAACCATGGAAAAACTTAGAATTTTACTATGATGCTAAATTTGATGAAACACTATTGTGGTTTGATTGATTTAAGGAATTCTAGTGAACTTAGGTTGATAATTAAACAAATTGGGGGATTAGAATAAAAATTGGATGAATGCTAGAGGTGCCCGAAATTGGCTCTAGCATGTGATAAAAAATTGATCACTATAGGTGCCCGAAACCGGCTCTAGTATGTGCTAAAAAAATTGATCGCTAGAGGGCCCGGAACTGGCTCTAGTCGAATAAATTAATTAACTTAAGAAAACTAAAAACAAAACACTAGAGGTGCCCAAAACTGGCTCTAGTTAAAACATGTTAAAAGAACCTAATGAAGTAATTTGAAAACCTCTTGTTTGCATAGAATCCGAAAAATCAAATTGCACACAACTCCGCACACACTCACAAGCATTATAGTTTGATTCCGAGTAACGCCTAAGTTTTCCGAAAAATGAAAAGCCAATCATACTTTGTGCCCCGGTTCTGAGAATTGAAATCAAGTTCAAAGCTAAGTTTGTGAAAATTGAAGTCTTGGCAGGTAATTATTAGTTTGCATTGCTTGAGGACAAGCAATAGTTTGAGTTTGGGGGTGTGATAAGTGTTCAAAAATACTATTTTTCTTACCCTTTTTACTCATATTATTGCTAGACTTAGGCTCATATTAGTTACATAATTAGTTATTCATGCATTAATCCATGTTTCCTTCCATCGTTGAAATTGATTGCATAACTTGGTTGTTTTTGTGGGAAAAGATGCTGCTTTGGTGTGTTTTGTTTGTATGTGCATGATCACTTGCGAAAGCAAGCCTAGAGCTAGTTGCCAGGGCAATGCATGAAGGAGATGCCGAGCTAGTTACCAGGGCAATGCATGAAGGAGACGCCGAGCCAGTTGCCAGGGCAATTGTCGACAAAGAATAAGGTGATATGGTAGTCGAAATTGATGACTAGACAAGCCCAAGATGACGTGGAGCAAAGCTAAATCCCAGAGGAGTTTGATTTCCATGAAGAGATTAAAGAAGAATTAAATTCCAAGAAGATAGGAGAAGTTCTAGAAGGAATATAATTATAATAAAGAATTATATTCTTTAAAGATAATTTAATTCCAACTTAACTTCCTCCTCAAAAAAGGCCTTTGACCTAGCCCTATAAATTAGAGGCCACGTCGTCAACTCCAAGAGGGGGAGAGAGGAGAGAATTTTCGACAAGCATCTAGGGCAAGGAGATTTCGACAAGCTTCATTCTTCATCTTTTCTTCCTTGTTCAAATAGGTTCATGCTAGGGATTCTTTATCTTGTGTTTCTTTGGAACCTAGCCATGAACTAAATCTATTTGGCTAAGGTTATTGTGTCTTGTGGTTGTGAGAAACTATTGGATTTTGTTTAGGTAATAAGAGTTTGCACTTTTCTATTCAAGGTTTATTCATTCTTGGTTCTTATTCTTGTTTGCGAGTGAATTGGGAGAGGATCTCGTAATTTCATCTATTTATCTAATATCAGGAGAGTTAGATTCAAGAAACGAATGAATATGATCTTTATTCAATCTATTGATGGTGAAGATTAATCCAGCTTAGGAATAAGTTAAGGATTTCAACGGCTAAGAGGAGCGCAACATTGGTTGTTGTTCACCCTTGATTCACGCAGGGATGTATTATCAAGGCATGCACAAGTAACTAGAGTTTCGACTTAGGGATAAGAAGAAACCATTGAATAACGCTCTATCGAACCTTGAAGGTTGTTGCCCAGACGCCCAAGTAGTTGCCCAACTAGTCGCCTAGGCAACCATCGATTAGTTGCCAAGGTAACCCTGTTGTGCAAGTTGCCACGACAACTGAGTTGCCCTTGCACTCTTTTACCAAGACGATCCAATCGGCTATCACACCTCAACTCACGATAACCTGGCCTATCTCTCTCATTTAATTACATCGCCTTTTACTTATTTACTTTCTAGATTAGTTATTAGTTAAACTCCTATAATCTTCTACTTGTGTTTTATTTTACTTTTTACAGTGCAAGAGACTAGATTCTTGAAGTGGCACCAATCGCTGTGGAGACGATATCTTTTATACTATAACTTGCAACGTGTATACTTGCACAATTGCGTAGCACTTATTACGTACAACAACTAGAGCCAATTTCGGGCACCTCTAGTGATTCTTTAATGTGCATTAACTACTAGAGCCAGTTTCGGGCACCTCTAGCAATAAAGTGCATTTATTACTACAGCCAGTTTCGAGCACCTCTAGCAAGAAACTAACTTTCAATTTTCAATTTTAAATTTACCCAAATTTTAAGCAACCTAAGTTCAATAAGTTTCTTTCAATCAACAAGCCACAACTGTGTAAAAAAATTCAGCATCATAGTAAAATTGTAAGTTCTTTTCATGCAATCTTAAAATTAAAGGTTCTTTCAATTAAGTGTAGTGGCAAAAATTCATCATTGGATATTCAACAAGTCTTATGCAATTAAATCCAATCAAAGGCATGGCAAGTAACATATGCAACCTATATGTGATTGCTAAAGATGAATGCAACTAAACATGAAACTAACTAGAAACCAACACCCCCAAACTTGAGAGAAGCATTATCTTCAATGCATGTAAAAGTGAAACAAAATTTAAAAGAAACTAAATGAAATGAGTTAGTCGGAGAGGTCATCACCTCGAGTGATTAGTTTCCTTCGTGTCATTTTCTTGATTCATTTTTCGGTCGATGGTTGAATGCTTGTAGCTGGTACCGCGTGAATAACATTGCTTTGATTTGATCCATGTTTGCCGAGGCAGGTTCACTTGCCTGGGCATCAGTAGTTGCCGAAGCCATTGTTGTTGCCTGGGCATCGCTAGTTTCTATTGCCGTAGCAACTGCTAAGGTAGTTGCCAGGGCATCATCTGTTGTGGTTGCCGTGGCAAGTAGTCGGCAGTGAATTTCCTTAGCATAGTGGTTGTGAGTCTTGTTGTGGAAAAGAAAAGAAAACAAAGAAAATCTAGAAACTAAATATAATGAAATAAAATAAAATAAAATAAAATATCTCCTAAACTAAGAGCGATAAACTAAAAGAATAGATGAAATCAAATAAGAGAGAATAGGCCAAGTTATCGTGAGTTGAGGTGTGATAGCCGATTGGATTGTCTTGGTAAAAGAGTGCAAGGGCAACCCAGTTGCCGTGGCAACTTGCGTAGCAGGGTTGCCTTGGCAACTAATCGACGGTTCCTGGGCAACTGGCTGGGCAATTGTTTGGGCGGCTGGGCATCAACTTCAAGGTTCGGCGAATTAATCTCCACCATCAATAGATTCAATAAAGACCATACTCATTTGTTTCTTGAATCTAACTCTCTTGATATTAGATAAATAGATGAAGTTACGAGATCCTCTCCCAATTCACTCGCAAACAAGAATTAAAACCAAGAATGAGTAAACCTTGAATTGAAAGTGCAAAATCTTATTACCTAAACAAAATCCAATTGTTACTCACAACCACAAAACACAATAACCCCAACCAATCAAGTTAGTTCATGGTTGGTTCAAAAGATATATAAAGAATAATCCCCAAACCATGAATCTAATGGAAGCAAAGAAGAAGAAGAAGAAATTGATCAACCCTCTTTGGAAAATATCTCAATCAAACTCTCTCCCCCTTGCTCTCCCCTGTCAAATCTCTCAATTCTCCTCCTTAGTTTGACGGCTTGGTCTCCTTTAAATAAGAGATGGCTAGGTCAAAATCCTTCTTGAGGAGGAAGTTAAGTTGGAATTAAATACTTTAAAAGAATATAATTCTTTATTATATTTAAATTCCTTCTAGATCTTCTCCTATCTTTTTGGGATTTAATTTCTCTTTAACATTTTCATGGAAATCAAACTCCTTTGGGATTTAACTTTGCTCCACGTCATCTTGGACTTATCTAGTCATCAATTTTGACTACCATAGCATCTTATCCCTTATCAAAAATTTCCCTGGCAACAGCTCGGCATCTTCTTCATGCATTGTCCTGGCAACTGCGTCGGCATCTCCTTCATGCACTGCCCTGGCAACTGGTTCCAGTCTTATTTAGTCAAGTGATTCTGCACACACACAAAAACACACCAAAGCGGTATCTTTTTCCACAAAAATAACCAAGTTATGTAATCAAGCTCAACGGTGGAATGAAACATGAATTAATGCATGAATGACTAATTATGCAACTAATATGAGCCTCAGTCTAACAATAAAAAGAATAAAAGGGTAATAAAAATAGTACTTTTGAACACTTAACACACCCCCAAACTCGAACTATTGCTTATCCTCAAGCAATGCAAACTAACAATTACCTGCCAAGACTTTAATCATCAAAGACATGCTTCAAACTTGAATTCAAACCTCGGAACCGTGGCACAAAGTATGATCACCTTTTAATTTTTCGGATAGCAAAAAAATTACCCGGAACCAAACTATAATGCTCGTGACAAGTGTGTCGTAGTTGTGTACAAGTTGATTTTCAAGATTCTATGTGAACAATAGGCTTTTATCAATTTAATTACCGGGGCATTTATTTTTATTTTCACTAGAGCCAATTTTGGGCACCTCTAGCAAAGTAAGCAATTTCTCATTTTATTTTAGTCGACTAGACCCAATTTCGGGCACCTCTAGCAAGAAAGTGCATTTACTACTAGAGCCAGTTTCGAGCACCTATAGCGAGAAATTAACTTTTAATTTTCAATTTAAAATTTACCCAAATTTTACGCAACCTAACTTCAATAAGTTTCTTTCATTCAACAAGCCACAACCGTGTAAAAAAATCAGCATCATAGTAAAATTCTAAGTTCTTTTCATACAATCCTAAAATTAAAGGTTATTTCAATTAAGTGCAGTGGCAAAAATTCATCATTGGATATTCAACAAGTCTTAAGCAATTAAATCCAATTAAAGGCATGGCAAGTAACATATGCAACCTATATGTGATTGCTAAAGATGAATGCAACTAAACATGAAACTAACTAGAAACCAACACCCCCCCAAACTCGAGAGAAGCATTGTCCTTAATGCATGTAAAAGTGAAACAAAATTTAAAAGAAACTAAATGAAATGAGTTAGTCGGAGAGGTCGTCACCTCGAGTGATAAGTTTCCTTCATGCCGTTTGCTTGATTAATTTTTTGGTTGGTGGTTGAATTCTTGTGGTTGGTACCGCGTGAATAGCATTGCTTTGATTTGATCCATGTTTGCTGAGGCAGGTTTACTTGCCTGGGCATCAGTAGTTGCCGAAGCCATTGTTGTTGCCTGGGCATCTCCAATTTATGTTGCCGTGGCAACTGCTGAGGTAGTTGTCGGGGCACCCTCTGTTGCGGTTGCTTTGGCAAGTAGTCGGTAGTGAATTTCCTTAGCATGGTGGTTGTGAGTCTTGTTGTGGAAAAAAAACAAAGAAAACCTGGAAACTAAAGATAATGAAGAAAAATAAAATAAAATATCTCCTAAAATTCCAAAAATAAATATAGAAAAAATGAAAATAAAATAAAGTTCCAAAAAATTATAAACAAAAATTAAAGATTCTTAGAAAGAGCATTTTTCATGCATCTTCTAATGTTACTGCATATCTGAGAAAACTTGAGGAGGGTCATTTTTTATACTTTTTATAGTCCATCCGCACCCTCATCGAGTGACAATATTGCCCCAAAAGAATTGGGCCAATGTGCTCCCAGCTACTCCCATTTGCATTACCATGGTGGATGTGTCTTTCTTCCGCGTTCCCTTGTAGTCCATGCACATCTTCCACCTTGCTACTATTTCTGAAGGCATGAATTTACTATTAGGAAAAATTATATCAACATCCAACCATTTAATTACCTCATTCTCGTCGGGCTCCATCATGGTTGGATGCAACCTTCGTTGTCGTGGCAATTGCTGCTCTAGCCAATTACCATGGCAATCAGTTGCCAAAATTTGCTGTAAGTCAAGGGAAAAACCAATTTTCTGAAAAGCTTTACGAATCCAAACACCTTTTTCTTTTGGCCTCTCAAACATCTTCATCAGTAGAGATTTCGATGGCTTCAAATCTACCAACATCGATTCCTCAAGACATACCTGCAATGGACGAGGTGAGTTTTTAAATAATTCAAAAGGTTCAACCATTACTTGCTCAGAATCCATTGGCAAAGTATTGTCATCTCGTTGATCTTGCATGTGGTCGTGCAATTGCCGTGGCAACTGTAGATGAGAGCAATCTACAGATTCCTGCTTCAACACCAACGTTGTAACCTTCTGGGCATCAGGTTCCTCAGAATTTGTTGTAGTATTGTTGTTCTCAGCTTCACTGAGTGTTGTCGCGGCATTGCTCTGTTCAGGCTCCTCAATCATTGCCTGGGAATTTGTTACTCAGGCTCATCATGTGTTGGACAGTCTCTCTCATTGGCATCCTCTTGACTTGGAGGTTCTAGTTGTTCCCTACACATCAAGGAGCTTTCTTTGCATTGCTCCTAATCCTCTTGCCTTGGGACATCAGTATCGCCAGGAATGGATTGTTGGTTAATGTTATCCAAGGCATATGTGGATCTCCTCAATTGATCTTCTGAATCCCCCAAGGTTGTATCCCACTGAGCTATCCTCACATCTATGGACTTTGATAGCTCTCGAATCTCTTCAATTGATCCATCAAGTCCAGCCAAGGAAGCTAGCAACGTTTCCTCCAAGGAATTTGAATGTTGTTCAAAAGGATTATATTGCCATGGCATATCTGTTGTTGCGGCAAAATTGTCATGGTAAAAATAATTTTGAGCTTTTTGATCATACCATGAAGAATTTTGCCGTTGGTTCCATCTATGGTCCTCCATATAGTCATATGCACCGAAAATATGAGGGCAATTTTCAAACACATGATGTTCTCCACAACAAGTGCACGAGTTTTCCACGGTATATGCTTTTCTAGGTTGGTATAGGTAATCATCGAAGGGTGCAAGAAACTCTTGATTGGATTGATTCATATCTTTCAACATCAACTCTCGATAAGGTCAGCTTTTATTTCTCGGCATGTTGATGTCCCTTAACTTGTAGCGCACCTATTTTTTTTTTGATAAAACAAACAAAAAGAAAAGTTAGTAAAACTACGAGAAAAAAAAGCAATAACAAAAACAACTAACACCAATTGCCAATCCCCGGCAATGGCGCCAAAAACTTGTTGCGCGTAATAAGTGCTACACAATTGTGCAAGTATACACGTCGCAAGTAATACAGTGATATGATAAGTATCGAGTATCGTCTCTACAGGGATTGGTTTGGGCCACTTTGCTTAAGTTACTTCGTTGGAAAAGAAAAACACAAGTAGGTGATTGTAGGAATTATAACTAATAAGTAAACTAAGAGCAATAAACTAAAAGAATAGATGAAAACAAATGAGAGGGAATATGCCAAGTTATCGTGAGTTGAGGTGTGATAGCCAATTGGATCATCTTGGTAAAAGAGTGCAAGGGCAACTCAGTTGCCGTGGCAACTTGCGCAGCGGGGTTGCCTTAGCAACTAATCGACGGTTGCCTGGGCAAATGGCTGGGCAACTGTTTGGGCGGCTGGGCAGCAACTTCAAGGTTCGGCAGAGCATTCTTTAATGGTTTATTCTTATCCCTAAGTTGAAACTCTAGCTACTTGTGCAAGCCTTGACAATACATCCCTGCGTGAATCAAGGGTGAACAATAGCCAATCTTGCGCTCCTCTTAGCCATTGAAATCCTTAACTTATTCCTAAGCCGGATTAATCCTCACCATCATTAGATTGAACAAAGACCATACTCTTTCGTTTCTTGAATCTAACTCTCCCGATATTAGATAAATAAATGAAGTTACGAGATCCTCTCCCAATTTACTCGCAAACAAGAATAAAAACCAAGAATGAGTAAACCTTGAATTGAAAGTGCAAACTCTTATTACCAGAACAAAATCCATTTGTTTCTCACAACAACAAAACAAAATAACCCCAACCAATCAAGTTAGTTCATGGTTAGGTTCAAAAGATATACAAAGAATAATCCCCAAACCATGAATCTAAAGGAAGCAAAGAAGAAGAAGAAGAAATCGATGAGCCCTCTTTGGAAAATCTCTCAATCGAACTTTCCCTCCAAGCTTTTTCTCAAGCGAACCCTCTCCCCCTTGCTCTCCCCTGTCGAAATCTCTCCCTTGTTCTCCTTGAGTTTGACGGCTTGGTTTCCTTTAAATAGGAGATGGCTAGGTCAAAATCCTTCTTGAGGAGGAAGTTAAGTTGGCATTAAATACTTTAAAAGAATATAATTCTTTATTATATTTAAATTCCTTCTAGATCTTCTTCTATCTTTTTGGGATTTAATTTCTCTTTGAACTTTTCATGGAAATCAAACTCTTTTGGGATTTAACTTTGCTCTACGTTATCTTGGGCTTATCTAGTCATCAATTTCGACAGCCATATCATCTTATCCCTTATCAAAAATTGCCCTGGCAACTAGCTCGGCATCTCCTTCATGCATTGCCCTGGCAACTGGTTTCAGCCTTGTTTAGGCAAGTGATTCTGTACACACACAAAAACATACCAAAGCAGTATCTTTTTTGACCAAAGTCGCCAAGTTATGTAATCAAGCTCAACGATGGAAAGAAACATGAATTAATGCATGCATGACTAATTATCCAACTAATATGAGCCTAGGTCTAACAATAATATGAGTAAAAAAGGTTATAAAAATAGTACTTTTGAACACTTAACAATTGTGTACATGTACGGTGATTGATTTACATCATGTTGGGGCATAAACTGGGAACACATTGCCCATTACCGAGGTTTTAAAATGTTTTACAAGATGGTCTTGGATCCTTTGCCTTGTGTTAGCCTGACTTTAATGTGTTTTGTTGCTTTTGTTAGCATGGCTCGACGTGAGACACGTTCTATGGCTGGTAATGCCAGAATCGGGCAGAATAACATTGAGGAAAAGAATCCCACTAATGTTTTACCTCCTCTTCCTCTGTTGGTTCTCCGGTCAATGTTGGGGCTGGTGGTGTGCCCTAGGTTCATCAAGTGCCGGTATTTGGTGATCTGACTCTGTTAGTTCAGGCGATAACGGGAGCTTTTCAAGCAGTGATGGCTAGAGTGCATGCGCAGGCTCAAGCACCTGATGTGGCGGTTAACCCAGGATTAACTTTAGAGAGTCTTTGTAGTTTGGGAGGTGTTGAGTTTAGGGTTTGAGCCCTGAGGCAACCGATGGTTGGCTAGAGAGTACGATCCTTTTTCTATATCAAATGGGCTGTAATAATGAGCGTAAGCTGGGTTGTACAATGTTGTTGTTACATGGTGATGCTTATCATTGGTGGGTGACCATAATTGATAATGTTTTAGAGGCGATGTAACTTGGGAGTTCTTTCAAAGAGATTTCAAGAAGAAGTACCTTAGTCCTCAGTATCTAGATGTGAGGAAATGACAATTTATGTCCCTAGTACAAGGTGGCATGTCCGTGGCAGAATATGAGGTAAAATTCGTCCGTTTGAGTCAATATGCTTCGAAGTTAGTTTCGGATGATCTTGAGAGGTGCAACATGTTTCGCTATGGGTTAGTGAAGGATATCAAAACATATATATTGGCGGCAGACTATACAGATTTTGATGTGCTTGTAAACCGAGCTAAGGATATTGAGCAGTCTTTGAGGGTATCGAGACAAGGTTCGGGCATGGTCTCAAATAAGCGAGGAGCTGTCTCTGGCTATTCTGGGAGGCAGAATAGGAGGTTCTGAAATAATAGGCACAAGTTGAATCACAGGCATAGTGGTGGCCATGGTAACCAAGGTGTTCGTATTGTAGCTGAGTGTGAGCGTTGCGGTAGACGCTACACGAGCGAGTGTTGGGGAAATACCATGAGTTGCTGGATATGTGGATCTCTTGGTCACATGAAGCGTGACTGTCCTCGTGTTGTGGGTGATGCACCGGTTCAGGCTATTGTACCTGCTAGGGGCCGAGGCCGTGGCAGGGGTAACTTTTAGAGCCCAGATAATGGTCAGAGAGCTATGGCTCATGTTGTTGTTGTACAACTGAAGAATGGTGGACCGGCACGAATCTATTCTAATTGTGAGAGGCGTAATGACACGGATGTGATCGCAGGTACTTTCACTTTGCAATCCTTGTCGTTGTTTTCTTTGATTGATTCAGGTTCTACTCATTCATACATCCTAAGTGGGCATGCATCATTGTTAAATGTTCCTGTTGAGATCTTGGATGTTGGCATGTTGGTAACTAGTTCTTTTGGGGAGACGGTTACAACTAGAAGGTTGTATAGGTGTTGTCCTTTAGCGGTGCAAGGTCATTAGTTTTCCGCGGATTTGATGGAGTTGCCATTCCATGGTTTTGACGTTATCTTGGGTATGGATTGGTTCATTGAGCATAAGGCGGTGGTGGATTGTGAGTCCAAAAGGATTTCTCTAAAGTTGGCCGATGATTATGAAGTCGTGATGGTGGGTGAGAATGTAAAATTCTTGTCCAATGTGGTTTCGGCTACCCGAGCGGAGAAGATGATGTTTGATAGTTGCCAAGCTTATTTGGCTATTGTTACGAATCCAGAAGTCAAGGGTGTTTGGGTGCAGGACATTCGAGCTATTTGTGATTATCCAGAAGTTTTTCCTGAAGAGTTGCCTGGTTTACCTCCGGATAGTACCGAATAAGTTAAAAGAGTTAAAATTACAGCTTCAGGAGTTGTTGGATCATGGGTTCATTCGACCAAGTGTTTCTTCTTAGGGTCCTCCAGTTCTCTTTGTGAAAAAGAATGATGGATCGATGTGTATGTGCATTGATTATTGTCAGTTGAATAAGTTGACAGTGAAGAACAAGTATCCATTGTCGCAGATTGATGACTTGTTCGATCAGTTTTGCAGGCAGTAGTGTTTTCTAAGATAGATTTAAAGTTAGGGTATTATCAGTTGAAAGTTAAGGATGTGGATGTTCATAAGACGGTGTTTCGTATGAGGTACGGGTATTACGAGCTTTTGGTGATACCGTTTGGTTTAATAAATGCCCCGGTGGCTTTCATGGATATGATGAATAGAGTGTTTCATGAGTACCTTGATCAGTTTGTGGTGGTTTTTTCAATGATATACTCGTGTACTCTCGTACCGAGGAGGAGTATGATCAGCATTTGCAGATTGTGTTACAAGTCTTGAAGGATAATCAGCTATATGCCAAGTTGAGCTAGTGCGAGTTTTGGCTCAAGAAGGTGATATTTCTCGGACATGTGGTATTTGCGGAGGGAATTCATGTTGATCCACAGAAAATTGAGGCTATTCTCAATTGGAAACAACCTAAGACCATGTCGGAAGTGCGTAGTTTTCTTGGGTTGGCAGGATATTATCGTCATTTTGTTGAAGGGTTTTCTAGTATTGCGGCTCCGTTGACGAAGTTTCTCAAAAGAATGTTCCTTTCGTTTGGACAAAGAAGCAACAGCGGGGTTTTGAAAAGTTAAAGGAGGTTTTGACACCTGCTCATGTGTTGATTCAACTGGAATCTGGGAAGGAGTTTGTGGTTTATAGTGATGCATCGCATGTTGGTTTGGGTTGTGTGCTGATACAGGATAAAGGTTGTGGCCTATGCGTCGAGGCAGTTGAAGGTTCATGAGCGTAATTATCCAACTCATGATTTGGAGCTTGCTGCTATGGTGTTTGCCTTGAAGATTTGGCGACACTACCTTTACGGAGAGAAGTGTGTGGTCTTTATAGATCATAAGAGTCTGAAGTATTTGATGTCTCAAAAGGATTTGGAACTTAGGCAACGAAGGTGGTTGGAGTTGCTTAAGGATTACGACTTGACAATTGAGTATCATCCTGGAAAAGCCAATGTTGTTGCGAATGCGTTGAGTCGTACGGTGGCAGTTGAGCTTAGGGCAATGTTTGCAAGGTTGAGTGATGATGCAGGATGGAAAGTTTGAAGTTTATAGTGATGCGTCGCATGTGGGTTTGGGTTGTGTGCTGATGCAGGATGGAAAGGTTGTGGCTTATGCATCGAGGCAGTTGAAGGTTCATGAGTGCTATTATCCACTCATGATTTGGAGCTTGCGGTGGTGGTTTTTGCCTTGAAGATTTGGCGACACTATCTGTATGGAGAGAAGTGTGTGGTCTTTACGGATCATAAGAGTTTGAAGTATTTAATGTCTCAAAAGGATTTGAACCTTAGGCAACGAAAGTGGTTGGAGTTGCTTAAGGATTACGACTTGAAAATTGAGTATCATCCTGGAAAAGCCAATGTTGTTGCGGATGCATTGAGTCGTAGGGTGGCGGTTGAGCTTATGGCAATGTTTGCGAGGTTGAGTGTGACGCGAGAAGGTGGTTTGTTGGCTGAATTGCAAGTTAAGCCTACGTTGTCATAGTTGATTAAGGCTAAGCAACCATATGATGATTCTTTGGTTCCTCATGTTAAGGACATAGCAGATGGTAATTCGACGATTTTTTATTTTGATGATGATGTAGTTTTGTGCTTCAAGGGTCGAATAGTGGTGCCAGAAATCCCAGAGCTCAAGCATACTATTTTGGCGGAAACACATTCTAGTCCTTTTTCTATGCATCCTGGTAGTACCAAAATGTATCGTGATTTGAAGGAAAGGTACTATTGGGTTGGTTTTAAGAAGGATGTGGCGGAGTTTGTGTTAAAGTGTATGGTGTGTCAGCGGGTTAAAGCTGAACATCAATTTTCGTCCGGATTGTTGCAACTGTTGAGAATTCTGGAGTGGAAATGGGAAAGAATCACCATGGATTTCGTGTCAAGGTTGCCGTTGACACCGGCTAAAAAGGATTCTATTTGGGTGATTGTCGATCGGTTTACGAAGTGTGCACATTTTTTGCCAGTGCATATAACGTACACCTTGGACAAGCTAGCGAATTTGTTTATCTCTAAGATTGTGCGTTTGCACGGGGTACCAAAGTCGATCATTTCAGATAGAGATCTGAGGTTCACATCAAGGTTTTGGAAATGTTTAAATCAAGCTTTGGGTTCGAGGTTGAGTTTCATCACCGCGTATCATTCTCAGACGGATGGGCAGTCTGAGCGTGTTATCCAGGTCCTAGAGGATATGCTAAGGTGTTGTATTATTAAGTTTCAAGGAACCTGGGAGAAGCATTTGCCGTTGGTGGAATTTGCTTATAATAACAGCTATCAAGCGAGTATACAGATGGCACCATTTGAGGCATTGTATGGCCGGAGGTGTCGTACGCCCTTGTGTTGGTAGGGGAAAAGCATGTTTCCTTGCCTCATGTGTTGAAAGACACGGATGAGAAAGTTAAGCTTGTGTGTGAACACTTGAAAGCGGTTTTGGATCGACAAAAATCTTACTCGAATTTAAAGCGTAGGGAAATTGAATCTGTGGTGGGTGATCATGTGTTCTTGAAGGTGTCACCATGGAAAAAGGTGATGTGGTTCGGACGTAAGGGTAAGCTTAGTTCGATGTTTATTGGACCATATGAGATTATGGAGCGAGTTGGTCCTGTGGCATATCGGTTGAGGTTGCCTCTTGAGCTTGAGAAGATACACGATGTATTCTATGTATCTATGTAACGGAGGTATCGGTCGGATCCTTCGCATGTTATGCCGGTGGAGCAAATTGAATTGAGACCGATTTATCCTTTGATGAGGTGCCGGTGGAAATCCTTGATTTCAGCAGCAAGGTTCTACGAGGTAAGACGATAGAACTGGTTAAAGTCTTATGGCGACATCGAGGTGTCGAGGAAGCCACTTGGGAAAGCAAGGCAGACATGTTGGAGCAATTTTCGTATCTTTTTACTCCAGGTAAATTTCGAGGGTGAAATTTCTTAAGAGGGGGAGAGTTGTAACGCGTTAGTTTTGGGCCTAGCGGTTTTGGGGCTAGTTAGACGGTCTAGTGGACCGGGTTAGAGATTCGAGTCGAATTCGGGAGCAAATATTTTTTTTGAAAGATAAAATTACAAAAAAGTTTAAAAATCATATTTTATAATATTAAAAATATTGGTGAAAACAATTTTGGAAAACGAGCCTTGGAAGGATGACATTTTGAGTAGTGACCAAAATGCAATTGTTGAAAACTATTTTAAAAAGGTGACTGTTTTGTAAAGAGTTCCAACTTAGAATCTTTAAGGAGCTATTTTACCATTTGGTCTAATCTGAGTATTTCCTTAATTATGATTATTTTAAAATGGTTTTAATTAAAAGAATTAAAAAGGATTTAGTTAAAAATGTAGTTATCTTTCTAAAACACATTTTGACGTAACTTTTCTTTTCTCACATTTTCTCTCAAAACTCTCTCATCCAAACACTCTTTTTGCATCAGATATTTAAGGCAATGATCTTAATTTCTTTACTCGTTGATTTTCTAAATGATTTCTTAAATTGTTTTCCACAAATCTTATTGAATTTCTTTGCTTTTCAAGAGGAAAAACCATCCAATAAAAGTGAAACTCATTCATTGGAGGTACGTTTTGTTCTTCTCCTCTAATGAAAGGTTCTTTACTGAAATTCCAAAGTTCTTGGCTCTTTACACATGTTTTCAAATAGGTTTTGATTAATTAATTTTGGATTTTAGCTTAATTGAGGTTTTATTCAAGAATCTTGTGATTTTTTGATTTGGATCTATTTTTTTCCAGTGTTGTGGATTGACTTCAATCTTATTTTGGATGTATTATAATTTGGATAAGTTGTTTTTAATAATGGAATCCCGAAATTGTTTGAATCTCTAATTGTTTAGGTTGATAGTTAAGGGGTTTTGGGTTGCTTAAGGTGTTTAATCATTGCTGAAAGTAATAGGATGTTGGGAATGCATTTTTAGATATTGATTGATGAAGTTCGATGTTTCGAACCATTGTAATATGGCTGGGTTAAGATTGAGTAGTGTTTGAGGTTGATTTCGGTAAGTTTCGGATGAGTTTTGAGTGAGCATCTTGAGAGCTACGGGATTTTGGGTTGAAACAGAGTATTTGTGCATTTTAATGCATGTTTCCTCTAGTTTTGTGTGGCCGAAATAGGGGATAATCAAGGTGTAGCATCTTGAGGTGGTTCTAGACTTACCTGGAGCTTGTTTCGCGGTAGCAAGCAAGGCGAAGTGAAATTGGTGAGTGGAAACGATCTTAAAAGTCTTTCAAAGGTTTGAAAGTGGTTTTGGGAGTTTAGGATAAGTTTGAAAAACTTACCTAAGCTCGAAAGTAAGCTTTCCTCTTTTGCTCTTCAATATCGGTTCAGATATGAGCATGTGTGATTCATGTTTTAGTCGTAAACATGGTTTGCTTTACCTACTATTAATGCATGATTTTAAAGTACATATGCAGTGGCTTAAAGGTATATTTAATGCTAGTGAGCATTGGTGTTTATTCTGGTCGAGAATGTGATATTGCTATGGCAATGTGATTTGCATATATGGGGGTTTATGTGTAATGCATTGTAAAACAGTGAGTAAATGGTTTTGAAAATGATATATTGGCTTATGTGACAAGGTGAGAAAACATTCGGATATAGTTGGCATGCCATGGGATAAAGTGCACTATAATATGGTTAAAAAATATCTTGGGTTAAGAGTCGTTGAGGTATAGCAGTCAGCTACCCGGACTATGTTGTTATCACTTGGGTTGAGCGGTCGGTTCCCCTTGTTGATGTAAAGCTTACGGTCAGCAAGGTTGTAAAGTCATGCGGTCGGCATGGGGTAGTCTTGATGATGGCTGGTCATTAAGGGAGATCTGTGTATCCGATGTGTAAAGTTAACGGTCGGTTAACTAAAGATTAGCGGTCGGTTAATCAAGGATAGTGGTCGACTATCTGGGGTCACTATAATTGCCAATATATGAGAATTTTAATGTTGAATCTTTTAAAATGCTTTGGGATTTAAGCATGATTTTGTATTTGATGCCTTGGGATTAAGTATGTGGAATATATGTATTGATTTGCATATGGTTGATGTGCATGTTTGATTTGAAACTATTGGAACTTGCTTAAGTCGTAAGCATGGCTTGAAAACAAGCGTTGGTTTTCAAGGGTTTTTGAATGCATCATCATTTAAGAGCATCCTCACTAAGCAAGTGTTCTTACGTTCTCTTTTCTCTAATGATGCAGAGCATTAAAGCTTGGAGGCAACAAAGGCAAAGATTGAGTGGTCCAAAGACAAGACTATTTAAGTATGAACTCGGTTTTAGTTTTCGGTTAATAAGGCAATGTGTTCGCCATGGATTTTTTTGGGATTTGTAATTCTGTTTCCCCTAGTTTTGAGCATGTATAATGCTGTTATTTTGGAGTTTGATTGTTGGTGTTTCGCTTATCATTCACCGTTACCGATGGTTGATGTTATATGGTTACCTAGGTATGCATCTAGATGGTTTTGCTTGGATGACATGTTTTGATGAGCTAAACATGTTGAGTATGGTCTTGATGCATTGTTGGTATGGTGTTCTTGTTGATAATTTCTTAGTTGGGCATTTTAGTACATTTCGTGGTGAGTTATAGGGAGCATGCCTCTAGACCAATCTTTTGGGTGGCATAATCTTGCATTGTAGTTAAACCTTGGCTTATGTGTTGTTAAGTGTGATGTTGGATGCTTATATGTGTGTATGCAACTTGCTAGGACCTAAATGCATCTAGGATTGTGTGAAAAACCAGCTAAAAATGTCATTATAGGTCTAGGCATATCGAAATAGGTGTCCTCGTACTGGTACGGCTAGGTCATTTCAGGCATAGCATTTCGATACGCGGGAGGATGTTTCGATACGGTCCTTCCTTTTTAGGCTTGATGTTTCGGTACTCGAGCAAGTGTTTCGGTACGGTCATAGGCATTTTGGTCCTTGAGTCTTGGGAATGCAATTGTATGAGTTGGAATGATTAATTTGATCTGGAATTTATCATGTTGGCATGTATATGGTTTAATTGAGGATTGGTAACCTTAAATTTAATTTTGGTTTTGTAATTTTAATTATTTACGTTTTAGTCCCCAATTCCGTATAGGATGCGAATGATTGTTCTTTTGTGGCTCGTTTCATTTGAGTACTTACCCGCTGTGTGTATGAACATGTAGGAACATTAATTTTCATTTAGACAAGATAAAAGAAAGAAATGGACCGACTTTTCGTAACCTTTCTCCGGTTTGTTTCAACAAACCTAATGTAGCACTCTCGGTTCGGTCGGGCTTCTAGGCTGGGTCAAGGGTGTTACACCTTTTCTCTCAACTTCTTTTCTGCCAAACACTCAAAATTTCATCAAAATCCAGAGGTGAGAGATCCTTTTCACTCATATTTTTTATTCTAACTTGAATCTTTAACTTTGTTTTACAAAATCTCATTGAAATCTTATGTTTTCTTAGCTTTTAACAAGCCAATTGAGGGAGAAATCACATAACAGGGGTAAGGTCCGTGATCTCCTCTGTTAAATGGTTCTTTATTGATATTCCCAAGTATTTGATCATTGATTTATGGTTTATAATCTGATTTTGTGTTTTTATATAGATTTAATTGGGTAAAATTGATGAAATGATGAAAGATTCGAATTGAATCTGATTTCCAGTGTTATGGATTGCTTTTGAACATATTTTGGATGTTAAATGATGTTGATAAGTCGATTTTATCAATGGAATCCTGAAACTCTTGAATCTCCAATTGTTTAGGTTGCTAGATTTGTGTTTTTGAGGTGTTTTGGTGGCTGTGTGTTTGCTGGAGGTGTAAGGTTGCTTTGGTTCTATTTTTAGGTGTTAATTGATGATTAATGTGATGTTAGATTGATAGGTTGTGGCTGGGTTATGTTTGGAAAGGATTAGATGATGTTTACGATTATTGTGGTTGGGTAATTGTAAGGTGAATATAAGAGTCCGTGAGTATCTTTTGTTGCAGTGTTATAAATACATTGAGATGCATTAATCCTCTGTTGCAATATGGTTAAACAGGGGAGATGGATACGGAAGTGATTGGTGAAGCTTTGGAGGCTTTGGAAACTTGTTTTCACGTCGGCGAATCGAGGTTTCGCGTATCGGTGAGTGAGAACGTGGATTCTAGCTTTGGAATGTTTTAAGGTGGTTTATAGGAGTTTAAACTTAGCTTGATATGCTGGTTTAAACTCAGAAGTAAGTAAAAATGGATATTCTCTCTCGGTCGTGCTAGTGTTAAATAGTTTTATGCACTTGTGTTGATTTACATGTTACCTACTGTTTAATTATGATTTAAAGTATTTGATATACTATTTCTAAGCATGAAATGCTGAAGGATGCACATGGAAAGTGATCCTTGTAAAAAGCATGGTTGTTGCTTTGGAAAAATGATTTAGTAAAAGCTTGCTAAAAACAGTGAGGTAAATGTTAAATGGATAATTATATTGGCAAGTGACGTGGTTTTAAAATTGTTATCAGATATAGTTGGCCGACCATAGGATTAAGTGCACTATAATAAGTCAACTTGGATGTTGAGGGATTTAGATCCGTGTACCAAAAACTCCATCCAAGTACCCTAATGGTAGAGGGGTTAAACAGTACCGTAGACTCCTGTTAGTGGATTAAGCATCTAACCGATGATTGGGGTTGGTGTCCCCGTGGGTTGAAAGGTGTACCCGGTTGGTAATGTACCGCGATTGTTATTGTATCGCTATTATGGTTGAGATGGCTTAAAGTGTTGGTTGAACACTTGTTGAATCCGTGTATCCGATGAACTCTTTTGTTAATGGACTTGTTTAATGATCACTTGTAAGCCAATATAATTGTTGATGTATCATTGGAAAGTTTATGTTGTATAATGTGATTTATACATGTTTACTCTTTAAGCTTTGCATATGATTGTTATGCATGAGAAGGCTTAAATTGAGGTTTAGCAATGGAACTTGTTGTTGATTAATGATACATGTTGTACATTTACTCTTTAAGCTTTGCATATAGTTGTTATGCATGGGAAGGCTTAAATTGAGGTCTAGCAATGGAATTTGTTGTTGTAAATGATTCATATTGCATATGGTTAATATGATGGTTTTTAAAGATGAAAAGTGCATGGTTTTCAAGGCATGATGATTCAATGGTGATGTTTAAATGATTCTTAAAGAATGATTGAAAGGAGATTTCAATGTGTTGTTGAGAAATGGTTTTAAATGCATTGATGGTGTTTTGTTTTTGAGAGCCCTTCACTAAGCCTAATGTGCTTACGCTCTCTTTGTCCATCAATGTAGAGAATTAGAAGCTTGGAAGGCAGTGGGAAGCAAGGGATCGGTACAAGACTTGGTAACCAAAGTATGTTTCTATGGCTTAATTTTGGTGATGGTTTAGAGTTTCATGTTTTACTTGAATGGTTTTATAGGGAGCATGCTTATAGTTCTCTTTTCTATGCAAGATGCCATGACTCGGTGCTAAATCTGTGATATTTTGATTTGGTTTGAACCCTATGTATGCTGGATATATGTTAGAAGAATGTTAGGGTGGTTCAGTTTGTACGAATGTATGTTAAGCCAACAAGAATGGACACTTCGGGTCCAGGCGTTCGGTACGAGTAGGTCATTCCAAGCTTAGCGTACCGGTACGCGGGCAGCTGTTTCGGTACAGAGTAAGGCAAATCAAGCCAGTGTTTCGATACGCAGCTACCCGTTTCGATACGACACATTATTTCATTTAAGGGTGTTTCGATACGCGGGGACGTGTCGAAATGGATTTTGGTTACTGGAATCTGGGGTATTCAAGGTAATGAAGCCATACCGAAACGCGAGTACCCGTACCGATATGGGTGGTAGTTAAGTTGGTTATATGGAATATTCTGAAGTTTTGTTTTCTTACATTTTGGTCCTTAAATGTTGTGGATGCAATTAGATGAGTATAGATTATCGTTTTGAGCTGATTTTTGACATGTAAGCTTGAAATATATTTCATTATAGGTTGGTAACTTAAAATTGGGAAGTCTCTATATTTTGCTAAAGTTGCAAATTAGTCCCTACTTTGTGTTCGTGTCCAATTGGATATCGATTCGATGCCGGATTGAGATGAGTTCTCACATGTGAACAGTATAAACATGTAGGGTTTTAATTTGCATCTATATAAGATAAAGAAAAAATGGGCGCGGTTCGTGTTTCTTCTTTACGGTTTACTCTAGTAAACCTAATATAGCTTGCTCGGTTCGGTCTTGTGACTAGGCCGGGTCGAGGGGTTACAACTTTATCCTATGACATGCAAACTATATCCGAATGTTTTCTAACCTTGTCACATAGCCAATATATCATTTACAAAACCATTTACTCATTGTTTTACAATACATTACACAAAAACCCCACATATGCAAATCACATTGCCATAGCAATATCACATTCCCGAACGGAATAAAAACCAATGCTCACTAGAATTTAATACACTTTTAAGCCACTACATATGTGCTCAAAATCATGCATTTACTGTAAGTAAAAACAAACCATGTTTACAACCAAAACATGAATTAACATGCCCATGTCTGAACCGATGTTAAAGAGCAAAAGAGGGAAACTTACTTCCGAGCTTAGGTAAGTGTTTTAAACTTATCCTAAACCCCCAAAACCATTTCCAAACCTTTGAAAGATTTTTAAAACCGTTTTCACTCACCGATTTCACTTCGCATTGCTTGCTACCGCGAAACAAGCTCTCGGCAAGTCTAGAACCACCTCAAGATGCTACGCCTTGACTATCACCTGTTTCGGCCACACAAAAGCAGAGGAATCATGCATTAAAATGCATCCAACACTATGTTACAACTTAAAATCCCATAGCTCTCAATATACTCACTCAAAACTCATCCGAAACTTACCGAAATCAACCTAAACAATTTCGGGATTCCATTATTAAAAACAACTTATCCACATAATAATACATCCAAAATAAGATTGAAATCAATCCACAATACTGGAAAAAACAGATCCAAATCGAAAATCACAAGATCCTTCAATTAAGCTAAAATCCATAATTAATTAATCAAAACCTATTAGAAAACATATGTAAAGAGCCAAGAAATTGGGAATTTCAGTAAAGAACCTTTCATTAGAGGAGAATAACGAAACTTACCTCCAATGAATAACTTTCCCCTTAATTGGATGGTTTTTGCTCTTGAAAAACAAAGAAATTCAATGAGATTTTTGGAAAAACAACTTGAGAAGTCATTTAGCAAATAAATGAGTTAAGAAATTAAGATCATTACCTTAAATCTCTGATGGAGAAAAAGTGTTTGGCTGAGAGTGTTTTGAGAGAAAATGTGAGAGAAGAAAAGTTACGTCAAATTGTGTTTTAGAAAGATAACTACCTTTTTAACTAAATTCCATCTAATTATTTTAATTAAAACCTTTTTAAAATAATCCTAATTAAGAGAAAACTTAGATTAGATCAAATGGTAAAATACTCCTTAAAGATTCTAAGTTTTGACTCTTTACAAAACAGTCACCTTTTAAAAATAATTTTCAAAATTTGCATTTTGGTCACTAACCAAAATATCACCCTTCCAAAGCCCATTTTCCAAAATTTCTTTCACCAATATTTTTAATATAATAAAATATGATTTTTAAACATTTTTCCATATTTTATCTTTCAAAAAAATATTTGCTCCTAAATTTAACTCGAATCTCTAACCCGGTCCACTAGATCGTCTAACCAGCCCCAAAACTGCTAGGCCCAAAACCGGGGCGTCACAGTTGGTTTTTGTACCTATGCAGAGCTTTAGTGACTAAATGTCATTTAAAATGGGTACCTTCATCATGTATGATGGCTCTAGGGGCACCAAATTTGGTAAAGATGTACTTGTGTAAGAACTTGGCGATAGCCTTGGCATCATTAGTTGAGAAGGCAACAGCTTCAACCCATTTTGAGACATAATCTATTGCCACAAGTATGTATAAATTGCCAAACGATAAGGGAAAATGACCCATAAAGTCTGTCCCCTACGCATCAAACAACACCACAGGCATGATATTCTAAAGTGGCAATTGATGACTGCTAGAAATGTTACCAATTCGCTAGCATCTGTCACATGCCTTGGTAAAATAATGAGCATCCTTGAATAGCGTTGGACAAAAAAATCCTGACTCCAACACTTTGGCTGATGTCTTTATCCCAGCAAAGTGTCCTCTATGTGGTGCTGCATGGCGAAGCTGAAGAATGTTTTATTGTTCATCCTCTAAGACACAAAGATGAATGATTTGGTCAGTACATTGTTTAAACAAGAACAACTCATCCTAATAGTATTGCCAAATATCTCTAAAAAAATCATTTTCTGGCATTATTTGATAAGTCTAGTGGCATAATATTGCTAACTAAGTAGTTGACTATGTCAGCATACCATGAAATAGTAGTGGTCACAAGCAACTGGTCATCAGGAAAGTCATCTCTAATCATTGCAATATTGTCATCTCTAATCATCCACCAGGTTCTCACTCCTCTTCTTATGTCATATCTTGATATCAAACTCTTATAACAATAGTGTCCATCGGATTAGTTTGGGCTTGGCATCCTTCTTGTCCATGAGGTATTTGATTTCCGAGTAGTCTATGTACACCACAACTTTATTACCTACAAGGTAAGATCTAAATTTGTCAAATGCAAAGACAACTGTATTGAACTCCTTCTCTATTATTGTGTAGTTAAGCTGGGCTTCATTCAATGTGCGGCTTGCATAATAGATGGTGTGGAAAATTTTGCCACGCCTTTGTCCTAACATAGCTCCACCGGCATAATCGCTGGCATCACACATAAGCTTGAATGGCTTATTCTAATCTGGTGCCACGACTATGGGGCCATTAATTAACCTAACTTTCAATTCTTAAAATGCTTTCAAACAAGAATCATCAAATGCAAAAGTGGTATTATGTTCCAAAAGTAAGCAGAAAGGTTTAGAAATTTTCGAGAAGTCTTTAATAAAGCGACGATAAAAAACTATATGTCCCAAGAAACTTCTAATACCTTTGACACTTGTGGTGGTGGTAATTGTTTAATTACCTCTACCTTTGCTTTGTCTAGTTTCAGTCCCTTCTTGGTAACTTTGTGCCCGAGAACTATGCCCTCATTCACCAAGAAATGTCATTTTTCTTAGTTCAAGACTAGGTTGGTTTCAATGTATCTTCATAGAACAAGCTCCAAACTTTGAAGGAATTCCTTGAAAATTTTGCCAAAGATAGAGAAGTTATCCATGAAAACTTCTGTTATTCTCAATCATATCTGAGAAGATTGAAATCAAGCAACGCTGAAATGTTGTTGTAGCGTTACACAGTCCAAAGTGCATCATTCTGAAGGTAAATGTCCCATAAGGATAGGTGAATATGGTTTTCTCTTGATCTTCTAGAGCAATGCCTATTTGATTATAGCCCGAGTAGCCGTCTAAGAAGCAATAAAATGACATCCCTACCAGTTTGTCCAATATTTGATCGATGAAGGGTAATAGAAAGTGATATTTTCGGGTGGCATTATTTAGCTTCTTGTAGTCCATGCACACCTTCCAGCCCGTCACGGTTCTATCAAAAATGGGATAAATTATCTCGGCATCCAGCCATTTTATGACTTCTTTCTTGACTACATCCTTTATGCTAGGATTCAGTCTCCTCTAGGTCTTGATTGTTTTGCCATAGTAATCTTCCAAAATAATTTTGTGCATACAAATTATTGGGTTTATCCTTCAAATATCAGCTAGAGTCCATCCTAGGGCTTGCTTGTAATTTCCCAATATCTCTAACAATCTTTCCTCTTGGTCTTTAGTCAAATCAGCAGCAATGATTACTGGCAAAGTAGAGTTGTCTCCCAGGTAAGCATATTTGAGGTGGCTTGCAAAGGTTTCAGTTTGAATTTCGGTGGCTCCTTAATAGATGGTTTAGGTGCCTTGATTTCTCTGCTAGTCAACTCTAGTGACTCAGGTCTTCCATAATAACTTATGACTTCATTTAGCGTGTTTGGCTCTTCAGATTCTTCACTCGTCATATCTTCACCATCCTGCTCTATAGCGTTAACATTTGTGCCTTGGAAAAGCTATACTATGTCCACATTAAAAATAAACTCCATCAGCTCAATAGCTTGGCATTTCTCAAGTTCATCTGCACAATTATGAACTTGAAATTTGTTAAATATAACTTGCTGGTCATTCATACGCATGGTAAGCTCACCTTTCTAAACATCAATTAAGGTTCTACTCGTGGCAAGAAATGGTCTTCCCAATATTATTGGGACATCAACATTAACCTTATAATCTAAAATAATGAAATCAGTTGGGAATATAAATTTATCTACCTTGACCAACACATCCTCAATCTTACCCTTGGGATGTGCATAAGATCGATCTGCCAACTGAAGTGTTATTGTGGTAGGCCTTGCTTCAATACCAAGTTTCCTAAAAACTGAAATTGGCATCAAATTAATGCTGACGCCCATATTACATAGTGTTTTGCCCATGAATTAATTTCCAATTGTGCAGGGAATAGTGAAACCTCCTGGATCTTTTAGTTTTGGTGGCAATCAGTTGGTTATCATTGCACTACATCCTTATGTAAGTGCGACAATCTCGAAATCACCCAGCTTTCTCTTTTTGGACAAGATGTCTTTAATAAATTTGGCATATTTAGAAATTTGTTTGAGAGCTTCTACTAATGGTACGTTGATATGCAGTTATTTAAGGACTTCCAAGAAGCGCTTAAACTGCTGATCTTGCTCGTATTTTTGGAGCCTCTGTGGAAAAGGTGGCGGTGGGTAGGCAAATACTGGCTCGGATGGTTTTACCGAAGTGGTGTTGGCATCAAATTGAGGTATGGCATTATCAATGCTCTCCTCTTTTTTCTCTGCCTCCTTGGGTACTGACCAGGGTTTGATTCCCCAGATGCAAAAACTTGTCAATCGACTAATGCTTGGCAAATGATTGATGATTTAATGTAATAATGTAAGTAAATAATGCCAAGAATAGGTCTTTTCGCATGCAATTATACACGGTCAGCAAGTAATACAACAGTAAACTGAGTATCGTATCCACAGAGATTGTCCAGGAATTAAATGCCACGATAGTTACTTATGAAATAGAACAATTGAGATAACAATTGATTTCGTATTTCAAATTAAGAAAATGATTAAAAGAAAATTAAAGTGGGAAATTCAGAGATATTGGCAAACAAATGTGTCATGATAATCGATCAGCATTGGCAATTGATGTTTACACTTCACGCTAGCGATGACAGTAATTAACAACGTTCAACCTTAGTTTTATTGCCGAGAGAATTTCAACTTAGCATTGCCTCCGTCGATGACAATACTCTAAGTTAATTACTTTTAACACCTATATGTCTATAGTGATGTTTCCAAATAATTAACCTGGCAAAGTTTTAATCTTTACTCCTAAAGGGTAGATTCACTTCCGAAGTGAGCTCATCTACTTGAACTTCTTCTGTCGAAGCTTCTCTCCTTAGTATTTGGAAATTAATCCTTATCTCCTAAGTATGTTAACATATTAGGGGATAATGAGCATTCAATGCCAATTATCGTATGGCATAAAATATGAAGAAAGTAAGCGCAAGAAAAATAGACAAAAATGCCAAGGCATTCAAATATTAAAAACCTAAAACCAAGCGTTCATCGCAAACACCCCATGCCAACTTAAAAGATTAGTTCATAGCTGGGGAAAACAAAAAATATTATCGTTTTTAAACATCACCATCATAATTGAAAATAAAACTAAGAGAAATGGACTAAAGAAGAAGATCTGTCGATGCAGCCCTTCAATGAATCCAGAGCTCTTGGTTACTGCCTAATTTGGACCACAGTTTGCCCTCTATCCTTTTTTTCTTCTCAAGGCCCAGTCTTCTTGGGTTCATCTGCTGGCACCAACTTCTCGTTCTGGTAAATACTTTCTATTTGGCAAGTGTTTCATTCTCGAATTATTTTATATTTCAGAGGGTGGCAGCTTTGCATTGTTCATTTCTTTTTTGCCGGGCATCCTCTGTATCACTTGGCAAAGTTCTTTTGAGGTCTGTTACTGAGTGCATTGGCAATCTGTCTAGCTGGACCTACAAGTTTCGCATAGATGTTGCTAAACTCTAGACAGTTGCATTATTTCGCTCCATATACTCCGTTAGAGTATTCCCCTGGTTAGATCTTTGTTCTGGATGAAAATTATTTTCTGCTCTTTGTGGCATCGCAATATGGTTGAAACCTGGCGGTGCATTGTTGTTCTGACGTTGGGCATTATATTGGTTATCTCCCTGATTCGCCCATGAAAAGTTTGGATTCTGCTTCCAACCTGCATTATAAGTATTGGAATGTGGGTTATTATTGCAATTGTAATTACCAACAAAATTTACCAATTCTGGGTTTGCTGGGCATTCTTCAACATTATGATCCTCTCCACAAATAGTGTGAAATGGTTCCAATGTCTTTACTTCTCAGACTTTAGTAGGCTTTTGTATTTTCTTCAATATATTAGTGAGGTTGGAAATCTGAGCATTGATAGATGATAGTGCATCAAGCTCTAATTTCCCAGCGACTTTTGTTCTGGTTCCTAATTTGGCAGTGGGGTATTGAAAATCATTGGTGGCAATCCTTTTAAGAATGTCAAATGCCTTCGTGTAATTCTTGTCTAGCAATGAACCATTTACCGAAGCATCAACAATAGTCATGGCATGAGTATTGAGTCCATTATAAAAGGTCTTCATCTACGTCTACGTAAGAAATCCATGCATGGGGCATCTCCTCAACAGATCCTTAAAACACTCCCATGCATCATACAGAGTCTCATCATCAGCTTGCATAAAAGTAATGATTTTATTCTACAGCTTGGCATTATGTTTAGATGGCTAGATGTAATCGCTCATTTTTATCCGGTTTGTAAATATGGTTAATATATTAGTATAATAATTAATGGTGAATTATTATTGCATGTATATATATTACATTATATGTTTATGATTAGCGAATGTATAGTGTGTGTGTGATGTGTGCATGTATATTATAAGCTATAGATATGCATTACTAATTAGTATGGTGTATGTGGTCACGTATGTTTGCATGTATATATTAATTGATGTGTGTATTCGTATTAATTATGTATGTGCTACATGAGAGTATCCGAATGTGTGTGCATGTGATATATATAGTTTTCATGTATGTTTGTATGTGTGTGTGTATGATTATTATTATGATTATTATTATTATTAATGTTAATATTACTTTTGGGCTAATTTAAAATAAAATCCAAGAAAGTTTTATTAATAAAAACCCATTAATTAACAGTCCAAGTCCACATAATATTACAAAAACCCAAAAAAGAATATAACCTGGTTGACAAGGCCCAACCGGCCAAAGCCCGTAAAACCCTAAAAATGTATCTAACCCTGACCCATTTTATTATTATGCGCAGCCAACCCAGAGCCATCGGATCAAGCCCAGATCCAACGGCTATGGTCAAGTCGAGATGACCTTCCATCTGATGCGCGTGACGCCACTCGCTGCTCAGCTGTCTTCCACGCGCGCGTGGCTCGCACGCTCAAGACGTTTCAGATCACCGTACGCCACATGTCATGATCTGGTGCAGTCTCCCAATTCCAAGGTTGAATCTCGATCGTCCAAGCTTCAAAGCATCCCAGCCGTTGGATCAGATCTGATCCAACGGTCGAGATTCACTCTGACTGAACGAGTCGCCACCACACCTCCTCCACCATGCCGCTGTACTACCGACTTAACCACCGCGCTCAGAGAACGTGCAAAACACCAAAACAATGGATTATCAGTACCAAGAAAATCAGATCTGATGTAATTTTCATGTAATATATGCTACCAAAAACAGAGATCAAAAAAAATATAGAATCTAACCAAAGTGTATTATCACGAGTTTTTCAGAAATACAAAAAGAACAACGCAATTCTAGTGATATTTCCCTTTCTTCTTTTACTGCATGCATATCTTTCAACAAGTATCAACAATATCAAAAAAAAGTTAAAGAGGTCGGTTCTTACCCTCGTCGAAAAGTTTCCCACCGCTGGTAATAAGCTGTCAGGCTCTTAAGCCAAACACGGTGAACCGGTAAGGGAGAGGGGTTGTTTGGTCTTAGTTTACAAAACTAAAAAAGAGAGGAGAAAGGGTTTCGGTTTTGCTTTTTTTAGATCTAGTAAAATAGGTCTCTTTCTTCTAAAATATAAGGTAGGACGTGGGTTTAGTGTGAGAAGGGGAGTGTTTTAGGTCGTAGATTGAGGACTGCCGGCGCCGGCGAGCGGCGGCCGGCGGTGGCTAATGATGGCCGAAATCTGGGTTTCAAGGGAGCCGGCTCCAAATATTAGAGGGGGGGATTTGGTGTTATAAAACAAAATTTTCAAATGGCAAAACCCTTAAACCAAGTCTAATAATGTCTAATTATAGACTTTTTATTTTTAAAAATGGTAAAATTACAACATAAGGAGTTCTACGTTTTTCAATTTTTCAAACCGAGTCTGCCCCTTGGTTTATTCACAATCCTGGTCCCTCGTAGTTTTTAAATTTTTTCGTTTTCGTCCCTTAATCAAATGAAATCAATTTTCAAATGGTCAAATTACGCCCCCAAGGACTTCCGCGTTTTTGAAAATTTCATTTCAAGCGTGCCGCATGGGTATTTTACAGCACCAGTCCTTTTAAGTTTCCTTAGGCTTGTAATCACGTCCTTAAATCGAGTTTTATTTCCTTTTAATTTCCGCCTTTCTGTTTTATTTCTTAGCGTTTCAGTCCTTGTTTTTGTGTTCTAAATATTCATTGCTTACTTGTGTTTTTATTTGTTTTTTAGCATGTTCTATTACTTGTTATATTCATAAATGTCATGTTTGACTGTGTTTATTATTGTTTTAGATGGGTTGTTTTCTTTTTATCATTTTGCCCATATTCATTTTTATAGCATACTTTAGTTTGGTTTTCATGGCATGTTTATGTTAGTATGTGTTTTATGTTTTTAGGTTACATATTAGTGTGTTTTTTTTGTCATGTATAAGGTCATGTTTTTATTTATTTATTTGTGCATGCATATTATGTTATATGTTATGTACTAGGTATTAGTTTCTTTGTTAGCATGTTGTTTTGATTCGTGAAATTAACATCATAATACATTTATGTCATGCATATGTTACATTGTGTTTTTATTTTTAATATGTATGTATTCTTGAAGTATGTGTTTTTTATTTCCCACATGTTTTTTATTTATGTCTCGTTATTATTATTATTATTATTATTATTATTATTATTATTATTATGTGCTATGTTCGTGTTGTTATCATATTTGTTTAATTTTGTGATATCCATGTTTTTCATTATTTATTTTTTCTTTTACCATGTCAATGCGAATGCATGTTTCCAAATTATTTCTCTAAAGCTGCATAATGGAATATAAATTGTCAATGCGGTGCCCTTTTATCCGAGCGTAAACGGGGCCAGTATCAGGCGTAGTGATAGTGGTTGGGCGTTTACTCTTGGATAACGGGGCCATTAAAATTTATTCGCAATTATAACCGAATTTTAAACTAATCGTCACTTTAATCCGGAAAGTCTAATATTAACGTAGCGGTAATTATTAAAGTACCAATTTTGGGCGGTGTGGGGGTTATAATCCTTCCCCATCCGTAACCGACTCCCGAACCCAACAGTCTTTTTTAAATCTCTGGTTTTATGGTGTCCGGCCTACCTAAGTGGCCGGTGGCGACTCCAATTTTTAGTAAAATGCGGTTTTTTCTTAAACCCCACGGAATAAATATTTTATATCCGAAAAATCACAAACACTTCGAAAACCTATTTTTTTAGCGAAAGAAGACATCGCTACACTAGAATCTCAGAAGAAACTTCTGGCATAATTCTGTTGGGTCACGGTGGTACACCCCATGGTGCATCGAAAAAATTATCTGATCACCACCAGAGATACATGTACGAGGAACGAATCGAGGTGAAAAGGGGTAAAAATTTACCTATTTAAAATTTGGAATTCTGAATTTGGAGAAGATAGATATCCAATCACGATGTTAATTCCTAATCCGCAACGATAACACTTCGACCTCTACTTAGTTCACCTAGTTAAAATGAGTGTATAAAACTCTCTAAACTATTTAGAGGGTTTTTCCAAAAAGCATTAATTAATGCTAGATCTCTCATGCCTTTATATAGCCTTTGAAAATCCTAATTCAACTTATATTAAGATTTCAATATATATATATTAATATATATAATCCTAAATTAACTTTAATTAGGATTTCAATATATATTTAATATATATAATCCCAATTCAACTTAATTAGGATTTCAATATATATATATATATATATATTAAATATATAGATAATCCCAATTCAACTTAATTAGGATTTCAATATGTATATTAAATATATATAATCCCAATTTAATTTAATTAGGATTTCAATATATATATGGATTAAAAACGAATTATATTATTTATATATTAAAAGAGCCATAATTATAATAATTATTTTCTTTTAATCTTTATCCAGTAGTTAAATTATATATATCAAATATATATTAATATAACTAAATTCATGTACAACAAATTTGTACATATATAATTCATTTAATAGATGCTCATTTCAACCGTTGGTGTGACCCTGTAGGTTCTTTGTAAAGTTAGTAGTAAATATTAGAACATTTCTAATATTACAAACAATGAGTGACATATAGCAGTATGTCATTGTCACCTAGGTTACAAGAAATCATGATTCAATACAACCTCTTCGTGATTAACTTTTTTTCATGTATTATATCTTTTTGTCCTTTATATCTAGATTGGACACAAGTCATGGAACAATCACACTTGTATATTCCATCTAATATTTCTTGATATCTTGAGTAGAATATTATAAACGAATATCTATGATATCTCATACCAACTTATTCGAGCATGGCCATGCATTTCTAGTCTCATTCAATCAAGTGGCCTATGATATTACTCCTATTATGTAGGAGGGACAAATCCTATCTTGATCAACCATATCCCACTGCATAGATTGTGACATATCCAATCTCAGTCTTTATAGTCTAGTCATTTACGACACAAATTTGACTGTATAAAATATGTCACTCACGATGTTGAAATAATGATGATCTCAAGTCTGAGGATCATACATGTTGTTATCACTATCAGCAATGTTGTGACTGTCACATAATAATCCAAGAAACATACTCATAGTGGGTCAGTCCAGTATGTCATTCTCTAACACATATTTATGTATTGATTTTGACATCTCCCTGTCAATGACCAAACTTTGTGATCAATTAACTACAAATTAGTCTTAATGCATTATTGTTGTCTGATAAGTGTTCAAAAGAACTATTTTCTTACCCTTTTTACTCATATTATTGTTAGACTTAGGCTCATATTAGTTGCATAATTAGCCATTCATGCATTAATCCATGTTTCCTTCCATCGTTGAGCTTGATTACATAACTTGGTAGTTTTTGTGGGAAAATATGCTGCCTTGGTGTGTTTTGTGTGTATGTGCAGGATCACTTGCCAAAGCAAGGCTAGAACTAGTTTCCAGGGCAATGCATGAAGGAGATGCCGAGCTAGTTGCCAGGGCAATGCATGAAGGAGACGCCGAGCCAGTTGCCAGGGCAATTGTCGACAAAGAATAAGGTGATGTGGTAGTCGAAATTGATGACTAGACAAGCCCAAGATGATGTGGAGAAAAGCTAAATCCCAAAGGAGTTTGATTTCCATGAAGAGATTAAAGAAGAATTAAATTCCAAGAAGATAGGAGAAGTTCTAGAAGGAATATAACTATAATAAAGAATTATATTCTTTAAAGATAATTTAATTCCAACTTAACTTCCTCCTCAAAGAAGGACTTTGACCTAGCCTTATAAATTAGAGGCCATGCCGTCAACTCCAAGGAGAGAGAGAGGAGAGAATTTTTGACAAGCATCAAGGGCAAGGAGGATTTCGACAAGCTTCATCCTTCATCTTTTTCTTTCTTGTTCAATTAGGTTCATGCTAGGGATTCTTTATCTTGTGTTTCTTTGGAACCTAGCCATGAACTAAATCTATTTGGCTTTGGTTATTGTGTCTTGTGGTTTTGAGAAACTATTGGATTTTGTTTAGGTAATAAGAGTTTGCACTTTTCTATTCAAGGTTTATTCATTCTTGGTTCTTATTCTTGTTTGCGAGTGAATTGGGAGAGGATCTCGTAACTTCATCTATTTATCTAATATCGGGAGAGTTAGATTCAAGAAACGAATGAATATGATCTTTATTCAATCTATTGATGGTGAAGATTAATCCGGCTTAGGAATATGTTAAGGATTTCAACAGCTAAGAGGAGCGCAAGATTGGTTGTTGTTCACCCTTGATTCACGCATGGATGTATTATCAAGGCATGCACAAGTAGCTAGAGTTTCGACTTAGGGATAAGAAGAAACCATTGAAGAATGCTCTGCCGAACCTTGAAGGTTGCTGCCCAAACGCCCAAGTAGTTGCCCAACAAGTCGCCCAGGCAACCATCGATTAGTTGCCAAGGCAACCCCGTTGTGCAAGTTGCCACGACAATTGAGTTGCCCGTGCACTCTTTTACCAAGACAATCCAATCGGCTATCACACCTCAACTCACGATAACCTGGCCTATCTATCTCATTTAATTACATCGCCCTTTACTTATTTGTTTTCTAGATTAGTTACTAGTTAAAACTTCTATAATCTTCTACTTGTGTTTTCTTTTACTTTTTACAGTGCAAGAGACTAGATTCTTAAAGTGGCACCAATCCCTGTGGAGACGATATCTTTTATACTATAACTTGCAACGTGTATACCTGCACAATTACGTAGCACTTATTATGCGCAACAAGTTTTTGGCACCGCTGCCGAGGATTGGCAATAGCGACTTTGTTTTTATTTTATTGCACTTTCTTTTTACTTTTCTTGTTTAAGATTCAAAGGGCTAACAAACTTTGGTTTTGCATTGGTATATGACCAGGGTGAGACCGATTACACCAGAATATCCCTTTGATCCAGAAATCGAACGAACCTTACAAAGACTTAGACGAAGGATAAGAGTAGCAATGGCTAATCAAGACGGCAATATGAATCAAGATGTTCCAGCAGGAGGAGGAGTGATTCTTGCACGAAACAGAACTATTCGAGACTATCTTGAAGAAGATCTTGATGGACTTAATCCAGGAGTTGTCGCACCTGAAATTGAAGCCGACCACTTTGAGTTGAAACCGGTAATGTTTAATATGATCAACACAATTGGTCAATTTGGCGGCTCAGCAATTGAAGATGCACGACAACATCTTAAATCTATCCTCGAGATTTGCAACTCGTTCAAAATACATGGAGTCACCCCCGATGTTTTATGATTAAGATTATTCCCCTATTCACTGAGGGATAGGGCGAAAGCATGGTTGAATAGCATTCCTGCCGGATCAGTAGGATCTTGGACCAATCTTTGTCGTGATTTCCTTGCTCGGTTTAATCCTACAAATTTGACTGATAAGCTTCATAACGACATTACTTCTTTTCGGTAGGCAGATGATGAATCCATGTACGAGGCTTGGGAGCGATATAGAGAACTTCTACACAAATGCAGTTTTTTCTTAAACCCCACGGAATAAATATTTTATATCCGAAAAATCACAAACACTTCGAAAACCTATTTTTTTAGCTAAAGAAGACATCGCTACAGATGGCGACTCCGCTGGGGACATTTTTTTGTTTTTTCAAAAACAAATGAGAGTCAAGCTTTTTAAATAATTACCGATTTATTAATATTAGAAATTCTGGATTAAAGTGATTATTAAATTAACATTCGGTTATAATTGCACGTTTATTTTAACGCATTTAAAAAATGACATATAAACCCGTTTTTAGTGGAGGGAAAATGATAATGCTTTCGTGGAGATATCGTTCTCCCGTATGGGCCTAGCAAGTACCTTCGGGGCTCTAGTACCTTATGCTTTCGTAAGGATATCATTCCTTCGTACGGGCATAAGCGAAAGGGTCCCCCTGAATTGAACCCGGTTGAAAAGAGCCTATAATGGGTGATGATCGGGGGCCTTGCTACTCTTAGTAGAGGACAACGAGGACAATTTAGGTACCTCCTAGAACCAAAACTGCATATAGAGAACACATAGAAACCCACCCTGTTAGAGCCATGCGGATAACCTAGGTGTCTTAGATGGAATGTAAATAGGATTGCCTTGTTTGCTTATTGCATTTAATTTGCCCTTTTATTACGTACTTATCATTTTTGTCTGGTGCTGACTTGTTTTCTTTTTGCTTTGTTTTTGCATATCATCACATTCGCATTACACAGGGCATTGATTCCCGAGTGATTTCTCCCATAATAGAATATTGTTCATGGTGGACTAAAGGTTCTTTGACCTGAAGGAAGGGGGTCCAATTCCAGAGTTCCATCCCGAGACTAGACCAGAAGAATCATTCAAGGACTCCAGAACAGTTTCGGTAAGCAGTGTCAATTCTGGGGACAAACAAGATGAAATACAAGAACTAAAGAAGCAGACGTCCGAGATGATGGACCAGATGAATGCTATGATGAAAGGCAAGCAGCATGTCGAACTCAGAAAAGATTCGATCGAGGATCAGAAAATGGAACAAAATGGTCAGAATGTCGAAACAGACAACACCGTTAAATATGACAAATCGAATCCATTTGTGATCAATCTCAAGAAGCAGACAAGTAGCATATTTGGGGTAGATACCAAGGGAACAGAGGCAAAACCAGGGGAAGCTCGAGAATCCAATAACATCAGAAGGCATTATCTTATACCCATGAGATACACTGAGTTACTTTCGTTGCTTGTGGAATGAGCCTTATCATACCAGTGAAGTCTGTACCAAGAAAACCTCCTTATCCTAAGGATTACAATAGTCGTGTCTGGTGCGGCTACCACATAGGCGATTCGAGTCATCACACCAAAAATTTTAGGGCTCTGAAGGATAGAGTTCGAGATCTTATCAGAATGGGAGTTTTGGGTTTCGAAGACGGACAACCCCGATTCTACAGCAAGCCATTCGTTGCCCGAGGGGCAAAGTCGAAGGAGGGTCAATACCCAGCCCAAGGTTTGGGTAACACAGAAGTGGGTCACTCAAGCGGGATAAAATTAGGAGTCAAGAATAAAAGCGTCTCAGAAGATGAACTTGCACGCAAGTGCGGCCAGCTCGAGCATGAGAGGCACGATCTGATCATGAAATTAAAGAATGTACAAGACGAGTACCAGAAGCTGCACTTTGAATTCAAGAGTTTCGGTCTGGGTGACACCGCGAAAGAGTGGGTCAATGGTATGATTCAGCTGAGGAATGGTTCAGAACGCTGGAAGCAGAAATGCAAGAATAGTAAGAATAAAGTCAGATCATTATCACAGAAGTTGGAAGAAGCTGAGGGCCAACGAGACATTCTCCAAAGTGAGTTGGAAAGCAGTCTGGCCATGGAAGATATCCTGAAATCAAGTCTGCAGCAGGAAAGGAATGAATCACAAGCCTTTCAAATGGAAAATGCAGCACTCAAAGAACAGGTATCGAGGCTCGAGACTTTTTTACGTACGAGTGAGATCCGTGCTGGGGCAATGACCGTTCAGCTACAAAAGGCCGAGCAAACAATACGGGAGAAAGACCGGGACATGAAGATGGTTACGACTCAAGCCCGGCAAGTAGCTCAACAGGTAGCAGATTTAGCCGATGCAGCAGCACCAATAAGCCAAAATATGGATCCAGCGTTGGACCACGAAGGAAAGCTGACAGGACTGTTGAATGAGGTCAAGACATTAGGTGCCAGGGCTCACCGCTATCTGTAAAACCCTAATACCAAATGTAATGAAACCTTATGGTCTGAATGAAAGATGTCCTATAGGGACAAATCACTTGCGGAATCGATGCTTTATTGCATTCATGCATTGCATTTGCATTACGTCCTTTGCATTGTTTAATAATTTTATCATCGCAAGACACTTCATCATTTAACACTTGGGCTTCGATGGCAGAATTAGTTGGAAAATGGAACGAACCGAAGAGTCAAGTCTTGACCAGCTAGAAGAAAAAATCAAGAAAGAGCTTAAGAAGAAAGAAAAGATAAATGTTTTCAATACGAGGGAACTCTACCTAGTCCCTGATTTGGTCATTCCTCCAGATTTCAAAGTTCCCAGATTTGCGCAGTATGACGGAACCAGCTGCCTAAAGATTCACTTAACCATGTTCTGTAGAAAAATGGAAGGATACATGAAGAATGAAGAATTATTGATCCACCACTTCCATGATAGCCTGACGGGACATGCAGTAGTGTGGTATAACCGTTTGAACAGAAACCAAGTTAGGTCATGGGGTGACCTCACTAATGCATTCTTGAGTTAATACAAATATGCTTTAGATTTAGCACCCTGTCGTCAGTTTCTTCAGAATGAGAAAATGAGACCAAGTGAAAGCTTCAGGGAATATGCACTAAGGTGGCGATGTTTGGCGACCCAAGTCTAGCCTCCTATAGCAGAAGAAGAGTTGACTCCCTTATTCCATGCAACGCTTCCCTCTTATTTCTTCGATGTGATGTTGGAAAAATCAAGAAACAGATTCGAAGATTTCATGACGATTGGAGAAATGATAGAATACGCAATCAAAGAAGGAAAATTGGGGTCTAAGTCTAAGGACGGAATCGAAAATAAGATAGATGAAGACGGAGAGGTAAATGAGTGTCATCTCCAGGGTTTGCGTGGCTGCAAAAGAAGAAGACAGACTGACACATCGGGGTCATCAAGGAAAATTCCTCGGATGAGCGCAAATTTGGAAGTGTTCGGAACATCTATCTCAGACATTTGGCCTCATTTGGTAGGGGGTCACTATCTTGCTCCTAGGTCAATGAAGATTGCACCTGATCCATCTGCCCATAGTTTTGACCGAGTAGCACGTGCGAATTCCATATGGGAGCACTGGGGCATCCCACCAGAAAATGTAGACTTTTATTGGAGAAAATCAAGAAGCTGATCAATGCTGGAACCCTGACACAAGAGCTGATCAAGCAGTAGAAGACCAAGGATAAGGGGCAAGTCTACATGGTGCTGAGGAAGCCAAAAATATCTCTACATTAAAAGACCTTCCTGAAGTAATACAAGGAATCAACTTTACTACATGTGGCCCCCATGTGGTAAAGATCTTTTGTGATGGGGCATGTTTGTTGATTTTTATTCCAATGAAGAATACATTTCGCTTAACATATAATGTTTTTGAAAGCACATAGATATTTTCTCGCCGTTGTAGGACACTGGATATCAATTGCAAGATGTGACATTAGATAGATGTCGTGACAACGATGATGTGTGATCTTCCCCACCGAACTCTGGTCAGCAAAGCGAGATTATTACTCTTTCGATGATGTTCAAGGACGAAAAAGCTCTAAATGTCAACCATGTAGAGTTGCTTGAAATTGAAACTCTAGGCATAATCTTCTAGGTAGTAAAGAAATAAAAATAAGAATTAAAAAGGGGGAGAATTGAAGAAAAAGAGAAGAAAGAAAAAGAAAGAAATGAAAAATAAAGAAAGAGAAAATAATAATAAAAAAGTACTTATATGTTCGAAACCTGGTAATAGGCTTGTTCGGATAAGAGTGTGGGAATTTTGGGGCACTCCGCTGAAGCGATAAGGTGGAGATACATCATCCAATTCAAGAAACCTTAGCTTCATGAGTGATGGTAATATTTTCAAATCGTGACTATGCCAAGTAACTTGGGACAATGTTGTTTGCTCCATCGTTGTCCTCAAGACAAAGGACTGTGACGAATTGATTTCCTCAAATAATGATAAAAGCGAAACAAAAAACAAAAAAGGGAAGAGAAATATGAAAAAAGAGAAGAAAAGAAGAAAAAGAGAGAGAAAAAAGGAAGAAAAAAGAAAAAGAAGGAGAAAGGAAGAGAAGAGAAAAGAGAGAAAATAGACGATATCATAGGAAAAATTAAGACTCACACCACCCAGAACTCTATTCCTAGAGTAATATTTCTGCGCTCGATTGGTCATACAAGCCCACCCTTTTTGGGGGCGGAGTAAATAATGAGAATTGAGAAAGAGTAGTATTCTGAGGCAACGCGGTAATCATGAGGATGAACCGAGTCACCAGGGAAGACTTCACATCCTTGAATTACTGAGTGGTTGAATCTAAGCCGCTCTTGCACTTGATATCCAGAGCTCTTATGCTGTGTTTTCAAGATCCTGTATGTTAATCTAAATGATACCCTTCAGTGGAATACCAATCAACAAATTGACAAGTTAAAGCAACAAAGATTCCCATGTATTACTTTAGAGATAAGATTCAGAACACAAGGTTGAGGATATTATTAGAGCACCTAACCAGGAACGACTCCACAATGTATAAGAGGAAGGTGATGACAACAGCGTATGTGTCAGACAGCTCAAGAACAAGAAGCGGGTTTCAGCTACGATGCCTTGGTTACTTCAAGAAAGTGAAAGACGAACCAGGACGAGAATGAGATTATAAAATATGGGGACGGTAAGAGGTAAACATCGAATCTGCAAAGAATTAAAGTACAGAGACTGATGAATGATTCTCGTCAAGAGGCAACAAGAAGATTGAGGTTAAGAAGCATTTTGCTCACCCCGATGACGAAACTAACAAATACTCAGAATGTTGGGTCAAAAGAGTTGGAAGGTAGCCGAGCACGATCGAGTGGGGCAATGCAGAACAAAAAGAATGGCAAGAATCTCTGCACATGCATGATATAGAGTTTGTTGATGAAGCGGACAGAGACCCCGAAGAAGAAAGGCAAGTGCTCGTGCAAAAGAAAAAGAGCGAGTACTAATTTAACAAAATTTGACAGAAATGAATGTCAAAACTGAGCATACCGCAAAAAGAAAGGAAACAGAGAAATCCGAAGAATGACTTTTCAAGACATAAGATTTTAAAACAAGTCTAACAATAAAAAGAAAAAAGAAAAGAGAGTGAGAGTGGGAGAAAATGATGATAAAAAAGAAGAAAAAGAAGAAAAAAGAAAAATAAGAAAAAAGAAACAAAAATAAGAGAAGAAGAAGAAGAAGAGAGCACGACATTGCATGCATCATATAGATAGAGGCATGTCAATTTTTGCTTGTTCCTAGACAGGTATTTGAAGAATTGTCAAAGAATTTACTAAAGAAACGAAAGAACAACAGCCATAGCGGCGTGAGGCCCAGATGATAAATCCTTCAGGTCATTGGTAAGTCCTTCGGGCCACCAATAAGTCTTTCGAGCATGGTGATAAGTCCTTCGGGCATGATGCGGCAGCATGAGTAGCGTGAGTCCTGAAAGAACGGCAGCCATAGCAGCGTGAGGCCCAAATGATAAATCCTTCGGGTCATTGGTAAGTACAGAGACTGATGAATGATTCTCGTCAAGAGGCAACAAGAAGATTGAGGTTAAGAAGCATTTTGCTCACCCCGATGACGAAACTAACAAATACTCAGAATGTTGGGTCAAAAGAGTTGGAAGGTAGCCGAGCACGATCGAGTGGGGCAATGCAGAACAAAAAGAATGGCAAGAATCTCTGCACATGCATGATATAGAGTTTGTTGATGAAGCGGACAGAGACCCCGAAGAAGAAAGGCAAGTGCTCGTGTAAAAGAAAAAGAGCGAGTACTCATTTAACAAAATTTGACATAAATGAATGTCAAAACTGAGCATACCGCAAAAAGAAAGGAAACAGAGAAATCCAAAGAATGACTTTTCAGGACATAAGATTTTAAAACAAGTCTAACAATAAAAAGAAAAAGAAAAGAGAGTGAGAGAAAATGATGATAAAAAAGAAGAAAAACAAGAAAAAAGAAAAATAAGAAAAAAGAAACAAAAATAAGAGAAGAAGAAGAAGAAGAGAGCACGACATTGCATGCATCATATAGATAGAGGCATGTCAATTTTTGCTTGTTCCTAGACAGGTATTTGAAGAATTGTCAAAGAATTTACTAAAGAAACGAAAGAACGACAGCCATAGCGGCGTGAGGACCAGATGATAAATCCTTCGGATCATTGGTAAGTCCTTCGGGCCACCAATAAGTCTTTCGAGCATGGTGATAAGTCCTTCGGGCATGATGCGACAGCCATAGCGGCGTGAACACAAATTGACAAGTTAAAGCAACAAAGATTCCCATGTATTACTTTAGAGATAAGATCCAGAACACAAGGTTGAGGATATTATTAGAGCACCTAACCAGGAACGACTCCACAATGTATAAGAGGAAGGTGATGACAACAGCGTATGTGTCAGACAGCTCAAGAACAAGAAGCGGGTTTCAGCTACGATGCCTTGGTTACTTCAAGAAAGTGAAAGACGAACCAGGACGAGAATGAGATTATAAAATACGGGACGGTAAGAGGTAAACATCGAATCTGCAAAGAATTAAAGTACAGAGACTGATGAATGATTCTCGTCAAGAGGCAACAAGAAGATTGAGGTTAAGAAGCATTTTGCTCACCCCGATGACGAAACTAACAAATACTCAGAATGTTGGGTCAAAAGAGTTGGAAGGTAGCCGAGCACGATCGAGTGGGGCAATGCAGAACAAAAAGAATGGCAAGAATCTCTGCACATGCATGATATAGAGTTTGTTGATGAAGCGGACAGAGACCCCGAAGAAGAAAGGCAAGTGCTCGTGCAAAAGAAAAAGAGCGAGTACTCATTTAACAAAATTTGACAGAAATGAATGTCAAAACTGAGCATACCGCAAAAAGAAAGGAAACAGAGAAATCCGAAGAATGACTTTTCAGGACATAAGATTTTAAAACAAGTCTAACAATAAAAAGAAAAAGAAAAAAGAAAAGAGAGTGAGAGAAAATGATGATAAAAAAGAAGAAAAATAAGAAAAAAGAAAAATAAGAAAAAAGAAACAAAAATAAGAGAAGAAGAAGAAGAAGAGAGCACGACATTGCATGCATCATATAGATAGAGGCATGCCAATTTTTGCTTGTTCCTAGACAGGTATTTGAAGAATTGTCAAAGAATTTACTAAAGAAACGAAAGAACGACAGCCATAGCGGCGTGAGGCCCAAATGATAAATCCTTCGGGTCATTGGTAAGTCCTTCAGGCACGATGTTAAGTCCTTCAGGCCACCAATAAGTCTTTCGAGCATGGTGATAAGTCCTTCGGGCCATCGATAAGTCCTTTGGGCATGATGCAGCAGTATGAGTAGCGTGAGTCCCGAAAGAACGGCAGCCATAGCGGCGTGAGGCCCAGATGATAAATCCTTCGGGTCATTGGTAAGTCCTTCGGGCACGATGTTAAGTCCTTCGGGCCACCAATAAGTCTTTCGAGCATGGTGATAAGTCCTTCGGGCCATCGATAAGTCCTTCGGGCATGATGCGACAACATGAGTAGCGTGAGTCCGAAAAGAACGACAGCCATAGCGGCGTGAGGCCCAGATGATTAAATCCTTCGGGTCATTGGTAAGTCCTTCGGGCATGATGTTAAGTCCTTCGGGCCACCAATAAGTCTTTCGAGCATGATGATAAGTCCTTCGGGCCATCAGTAAGGCCTTCGGGCATGATGCGACAGCATGAGTAGCGTGAGTCCCGAAAGAACGACAGCCATAGCGGCGTGAGACCCAGATGTTAAATCCTTCGGGCCATCAATAAGTCCTTTAGGCATAATGCGGCAGTTAGTAGCGTAAAATGTCAACAGCCTCGTAAAAAAAGAAAAAAATAGAAAAAGAAGAAAAAAGAAAAAAAGGGAAAAGAACAGAGAAAAAAGGAAAAGTAGAAAAAAGAACAGAAAAAAGTAGAAAAAGAAGAGAGAGAAAAAAAGAAGAAGAAAAAAGGGAAAGGAGCAGAGAAAGAAGGAAACATAAGAAATAAAAAAAAGAGAAAAGAAAAATCGAAGACGAAAGTTATATAAAGGAGAAGCCTACGTTTTCGAAGCCCCAGTGAAAGGCTCCATGTAAGAAGAACCCTAACTCTAGAATCTCAAAAAAAGAGCCAAAGGTGAAGAATTTCTATATAAGGAAAACTTAAGAGCCTGAAGATTCAGCCGAGGAAAAGCGGAGAGTTCCAGAAGAACACGTGATTCCGAAGTCGTGAGCAGGGAAGTCGGATAAAAATGAGTGCTTTCAGTCTTTGCTTTGTCCTCGTTTCACAAGAACAAGCAAAGAGGGGCAACTGTAATCACTCATTTTTATCTGGTTTGTAAATATGGTTAATATATTAGTATAATAATTAAAGAGGAATTATTATTGCATGTATAAATATTACATTATATGTTTATGATTAGTGAATGTACAGTGTATGTGTGATGTGTGCATGTATATTATAAGCTATGGATATGCATTAGTAATTAGTATAGTGTATGTGGTCACGTATGTTTGCATGTATATATTAATTGATGTGTGTATTCGTATTAATTATGTATGTGCTACATGAGAGTATCTGAATGTGTGTGCATGTGATATATATAGTTTTCATGTATGTTTGTATGTGTGTGTGTATGATTATTATTATGATTATTATTATTATTATTATTATTATTATTATTATTACTTTTGGGCTAATTTAAAATAAAATCCAAGAAAGTTTTATTAATAAAAACCCATTAATTAACAGTCCAAGTCCACATAATATTACAAAAACCCAAAAAAGAATATAACCTGGTTGACAAGGCCCAACAAGCCAAAGCCCGTAAAACCCTAAAAATGTATCTAACCTTGACCAATTTTATTATTATGCGCAGCCAACCCAGAGCCGTCAGATCAAGCCCAGGTCCAACGGCTATGATCAAGTCAAGATGACCTTCCATCTGATGTGCGTGACGCCACTCGCTGCTCAGCTGTCTTCCACGCGCGCGTGGCTCGTAGCTCAAGACGTTTCAGATCACCGTAGGCCACATGTCATGATCCGGTGCAGTCTCCCAATTCCAAGGTTGAATCTCGATCGTCCAAGCTTCAAAGCATCCCAGCCGTTGGATCAGATCTGATCCAACGGCCGAGATTCACTCTGACTGAACGGGTCACCACCACACCTCCTCTACCATGCCGCCGTACTACCGACTCAACCACCGCGCTCAGAGAACGTGCAAAACACCAAAACAATGGATTACCAGTACCAAGAAAATTAGATCTGATGTAATTTTCATGTAATATACGCTACCAAAAAATAGAGATCAAACAAAATATATAGAATCTAACCAAAGTGTATTATCACGGGTTTTTCAGAAATACAAAAAGAACAACGCAAGTCTAGTGGTATTTCCCTTTCTTCTTTTACTGCATGCATATCTTTCAACAAGTATCAACAATATCAAAAAAAGTTAAAGAGGTCGGTTCTTACCCTCGTCGAAAAGTTTCCCACCGCCGATAATAAGCTGTCAGGCTCTTAAGCCAAACACGGTGAACCGGTAAGGGAGAGGGGTTGTTTGGTCTTAGTTTACAAAACTAAAAAAGAGAGGAGAAAGGGTTTTGGTTTTGTTTTTTTAGATCTAGTAAAATAGGTCTCTTTCTTCTAAAATCTAAGGTAGGACGTGGGTTTAGTGTGAGAAGGGGAGTTTTTTAGGTTGTAGATTGAGGGCTGCCGGCGCCAGCGAGCGGCGGCCGGCGGTGGCTAATGATGGCCGAAATCTGGGTTTCAAGGGAGCCGGCTCCAAATATTAGAGGGGGAGAGGATCTGGTGTTATAAAACAAAATTTTCAAATGGCAAAACCCTTAAACCAAGTCTAATAATGTCTATTTATAGACTTTTTATTTTAAAAAATGGTAAAATTACAACATAAGGAGTTCCGCGTTTTTCAATTTTTCAAACCAAGTCTGCCCCTTGGTTTATTCACAATCCTGGTCCCTCGTAGTTTTTAAAATCTTTCGTTTTCGTCCCTTAATCAAATGAAATCAGTTTTCAAATGGTCAAATTATACCCCAAGGACTTCCGCATTTTTGAAAATTTCATTTCAAGCGTGCCGCATGGGTATTTTATAGCACCGGTCCTTTTAAGTTTCCTTAGGCTTGTAATCACGTCCTTAAATTGAGTTTTATTTCCTTTTAATTTCCGCCTTTCTGTTTTATTTCTTAGCGTTTCAGTTCTTGTTTTTGTGTTCTAAATATTCATTGCTTACTTGTGTTTTTATTTGTTTTTTAGCATGTTCTATTACTTGTTCTATTCATAAATGTCATGTTTGACTGTGTTTATTATTGTTTTAGATAGGTTTTTCCTTTTTATCATTTTGCCCATATTCATTCTTATATCATACTTTAGTTTGGTTTTCATGGCATGTTTATGTTAGTATGTGTTTTATGTTTTTAGGTTACATATTAGTGTGTTTTTTTGTCATGTATAAGGTCATGTTTTTATTTATTTATTTGTGCATGCATATTATGTCATATGTTATGTACTAGGTATTAGTTTCTTTGTTAGCAAGTTGTTTTGATTCGTGAAATTAACATCATAATACATTTATGTCATGCATATGTTACATTGTGTTTTTATTTTTAATATGTATGTATTCTTGAAGTATGTGTTTTTTATTTCCCACATGTTTTTTATTTATGTCTCGTTATTATTATTATTATTATTATTATTATTATTATTATTATTATTATTATTATTATTATGTGCTATGTTCGTGTTGTTATCATATTTGTTTAATTTTGTGATATCCATGTTTTTCAGTATTTATTTTGTCTTTTACCATGTCAATGTGAATGCATGTTTCCAAATTATTTCTCTAAAGTTGCATAAAGGAATATAAATTGTCAATGTGGTGCTCTTTTATCCGAGCGTAAACGGGGCAGTATCAGGCGTAGTGATAGTGGTTGGGCGTTTACTCTCGGATAACGGGGCCTTTAAAATTTATTTGCAATTATAACCGAATTTTAAACTAATCGTCACTTTAATCCGGAAAGTCTAATATTAACGTAGCGATAATTATTAAAGTACCAATTTTGGGCGGTGTAGGGGTTCTAATCCTTCCCCATCCGTAACCGACTCCCGAACCCAACAATCTTTTTTAAATCTCTGGTTTTATGGTGTCCGGCCTACCTAAGTGGCCGGTGGCGACTCCAATTTTTAGTAAAATGCGGTTTTTTCTTAAACCCCACGGAATAAATATTTTATATCCGAAAAATCACAAACACTTCGAAAACCTATTTTTTTAGCGAAAGAAGACATCGCTACACTAGAATCTCAGAAGAAACTTCTGGCATAATTCTGTTGGGTCACGGTGGTACACCCCATGGTGCATCGAAAAAATTATTTGATCACCACCAGAGATACATGTACGAGGAACGAATCGAGGTGAAAAGGGGTAAAGCATTACCTATTTGAAATTTGAAATTCTGAATTTGGAGAAGATAGATATCCAATCACGATGTCAATTCCTAATCCGCAACGATAACACTTCGACCTCTACTTAGTTCACCTAGTTAAAATGAGTGTATAAAACTCTCTAAACTATTTAGAGGGTTTTTTTCAAAAAGCATTAATTAATACTAGATCTCTCATGCCTTTATATAGCCTTTGAAATTCCTAATTCAACTTATATTAAGATTTCAATATATATATTAATATATATAATCCTAATTTAACTTTAATTAGGATTTCAATATATATTTAATATATATAATCCCAATTCAACTTAATTAGGATTTCAATATATATATATTAAATATATAGATAATCCCAATTCAACTTAATTAGGATTTCAATATGTATATTAAATATATATAATCCCAATTTAATTTAATTAGGATTTCAATATATATATGAATTAAAATCGAATTATATTATTTATATATTAAAAGAGCCATAATTATAATAATTATTTTCTTTTAATCTTTATCCAGTAGTTAAATTATATATATCAAATATATATTAATATAACTAAATTCATGTACAACAAATTTGTACATATATAATTCATTTAATAGATGCTCATTTCAACCGTTGGTGTGACCCTGTAGGTTCTTTGTAAAGTTAGTAGTAAATATTAGAACATTTCTAATATTACAAACAATGAGTGACATATAGCAGTATGTCATTGTCACCTAAGTTACAAGAAATCATGATTCAATATAACCTCTTCGTGATTAACTTTTTTTCATGTATTATATCTTTTTGTCCTTTATATCTAGATTGGACACAAGTCATGGAACAATCACACTTGTATATTCCATCTAATATTTCTTGATATCTTGAGTAGAATATTATAAACGAATAACTATGATATCTCATACCAACTTATTCGAGCATGGCCATGCATTTCTAGTCTCATTCAATCAAGTGGCCTATGATATTACTCCTATTATGTAGGAGGGACAAATCCTATCTTGATCAACCATATCCCACTGCATAGATTGTGACATATCCAATATCAGTCTTTATAGTCTAGTCATTTACGACACACATTTGACTGTATAAAATATGTCACTCACGATGTTGAAATAATGATGATCTCAAGTTTGAGGATCATACATGTTGTTATCACTATGAGCAATGTTGTGACTGTCACATAATAATCCAAGAAACATGCTCATAGTGGGTCAGTCCAGTATGTCATTCTCTAACACATATTTATGTATTGATTTTGACATCTCCCTGTCAATGACAAAACTTTGTGATCAATTAACTACAAATTAGTCTTAATGCATTATTGTTGTCTGATAAGTGTTCAAAAGTACTATTTTCTTACCCTTTTTACTCATATTATTGTTAGACTTAGGCTCATATTAGTTGCATAATTAGCCATTCATGCATTAATCCATGTTTCCTTCCATCGTTGAGCTTGATTACATAACTTGGTAGTTTTTGTGGGAAAAGATTCTGCTTTGGTGTGTTTTGTGTTTATGTGCAGGATCACTTGCCAAAGCAAGGCTAGAACTAGTTTCCAGGGCAATGCATGAAGGAGATGCCGAGCTAGTTGCCAGGGCAATGCATGAAGGAGACGCCGAGCCAGTTGCCAGGGCAATTGTCGACAAAGAATATGGTGATATGGTAGTCGAAATTGATGACTAGACAAGCCCAAGATGATGTGGAGAAAAGCTAAATCCCAAAGGAGTTTAATTTCCATGAAGAGATTAAAGAAGAATTAAATTCCAAGAAGATATGAAAAGTTCTAGAAGGAATATAATGATAATAAAGAATTATATTCTTTAAAGATAATTTAATTCCAACTTAACTTCCTCCTCAAAGAAGGACTTTGACCTAGCCCTATAAATTAGAGGTCATGCCGTCAACTCCAAGGAGAGAGAGAGGAGAGAATTTTCGACAAGCATCAAGGGCAAGGAGGATTTCGACAAGCTTCATCCTTCATCTTTTTCTTTCTTGTTCAATTAGGTTCATGCTAGGGATTCTTTATCTTGTGTTTCTTTGGAACCTAGCCATGAACTAAATCTATTTGGCTAAGGTTATTGTGTCTTGTGGTTGTGAGAAACTATTGGATTTTGTTTAGGTAATAAGAGTTTGCACTTTTGTATTCAAGGTTTATTCATTCTTGGTTCTTATTCTTGTTTGCGAGTGAATTGGGAGAGGACCTCGTAACTTCATCTATTTATCTAATATCAGGAGAGTTAGATTCAAGAAACGAATGAATATGATCTTTATTCAATCTATTGATGGTGAAGATTAATTCGGCTTAGGAATAAGTTAAGGATTTCAACGGCTAAGAGGAGTGCAAGATTGGTTGTTGTTCACCCTTGATTCACGCGGGGATGTATTATCAAGGCATGCACAAGTAGCTAGAGTTTTGACTTAGGGATAAGAAGAAACCATTGAAGAACGCTCTGCCGAACCTTGAAGGTTGCTGCCCAGACGCCCAAGTACTTGCCCAACTAGTCGCCCAGGCAACCATCGATTAGTTGCCAAGGCAACCCCGTTGTGCAAGTTGCCACGACAATTGAGTTGCCCGTGCACTCTTTTACCAAGACAATCCAATCGGCTATCACACCTTAACTCACGATAACCTGGCCTATCTCTCTCATTTAATTACATTGCCTTTTACTTATTTTCTTTCTATATTAGTTATTAGTTAAAACTTCTATAATCTTCTACTTGTGTTTTCTTTTATTTTTTACAGTGCAAGAGACTAGATTCTTAAAGTGGCACCAATCCTTGTGGAGACGATATCTTTTATACTATAACTTGCAATGTGTATACCTGCACAATTACGTAGCACTTATTATGCACAACAAGTTTTTGGCGCCGCTGCCGGGGATTGGCAATAGCGACTTTGTTTTTATTTTATTGCACTTTCTTTTTACTTTTCTTGTTTAAGATTCAAAGGGCTAACAAACTTTGGTTTAGCATTGGTATATGACCAGGGCGAGACCGATTACACCAGAATATCCCTTTGATCCAGAAATCGAACGAACCTCACAAAGACTTAGACGAAGGATAAGAGTAGCAATGGCTAATCAAGACGGCAATATGAATCAAGATGTTCCAGCAGGAGGAGGAGTGATTCTTGCACGAAACAGAACTATTCGAGACTATCTTCAAGAAGATCTTGATGGACTTAATCCAGGAGTTGTCGCACCTGAAATTGAAGCCGACCACTTTGAGTTGAAACCGGTAATGTTTAATATGATCAACACAATTGGTCAATTTGGCGGCTCAGCAATTGAAGATGCACGACAACATCTTAAATTTGTCCTCGAGATTTGCAACTCGTTGAAAATACACGGAGTCACCCCCGATGTTTTATGATTAAGATTATTCCCCTATTCACTGAGGGATAGGGCGAAAGCATGGTTGAATAGCATTCCTGCCGGATGAATAGGATCTTGGACCAATCTTTTTCGTGATTTCCTTGCTCGGTTTAATCCTACAAATTTGACTGATAAGCTTCGTAACAACATTACTTCTTTTCGGGAGGCAAATGATGATTCCATGTACGAGGCTTGGGAGCGATATAGAGAACTTCTACACAAATGCCCCCTACACGGATTCCCGGTGTGGACTCAAGTAACAATGTTTTACAACGCCGTGAATACACCAACAAAGATGATGCTAGATGCCTCGGCAAACGGCATACTCCTAGATAAGTCGTCGGAGGAAGCAATGCAAATTCTAAATAGGCTAGCCAAGAATGATTATCAATTCCCCTCTACTAGAAGAGGAGGAGTTAGACGCCAAGCCATAATACATGAACTAGGATCATCAGATTCAATTTCGGAACAATTGGCCACTTTAACCAAGATGGTCCAGAACATGCAAAAACCAAACAACACACATGAGGTCAAGGTAATGGATTCTTTTTGTGAGTTATGTGGTGATAACCATGATTCTTCTTAATGTATGCAGAATCCCAAATCCAGCTTCTATATGGGGAATTACAATCGGAACAACAATGTGATGTCCAATACATACAATCCAGCTTGGAATAAGCACCCTAATTTTTCATGGAGTAATCCCAACAATGCTCTAAACCAGAACAATCAGAATGCACAAGCATCGGGATTCCAGCAGAATATGCCACGGCAACAGTTGCCGCAGCAACAACCGACAACATCTAGTTCTTTGGAAAATTCTCTAAATGCTTTTATAATGAAAACTGAATCTTATATGGCTGAGAATAGTAACTTTATAAAAAGAACTGATGCTTTTATTAACAGGACCGAGATGAGATTGCAAAACCAAGAGGCGGCAATCAAATCATTAGAAAATCAAGTCGGACAGTTTGCTCAAAACCTGAATACTAGACCGCAAGGAGGTTTACCTAGCGATACTGAAGTTGCAAGAGGAACTGGCCATGGGCAATGTAAGGCGATCACCACTAGAAGTGGCCAACAACTTAAAGAGGCTCAAGCCCGCTCATCAAACAAAACTCCACAAAAAGATCAAGACGAACCTAGCGGCAAAGCCTCAGATGCTGAACCAGGAATTACCGCGGCAACCGGCAATAAGCATGCCTCAACAACCGACGATAAGGATGCTTTGGCAACCTGTGATAGGCATGCCTCGGCAACCCCAGTTGATAATGCCTCGGCCACTCCAGTTGTCCCGGCAAAGCCGTCAATCAGGTTCCAAACCAATGAAAGGATCGAAGATATTCGACTTCCACCACCATTCCCACAAAGGTTGAAGCGACAAAAGCAAGAATATCAATTCAAGAAGTTTATTGATATCCTAAAGCAAGTCCACATCAACTTGCCAATGGTGGAAGCAATTGAACAAATGCCGAACTATGCCAAGTTTCTTAAAGACATTGTGTCCAAGAGAACAAGGCTAGGAGAGTTTGAAATAGTTGCTGCAATAGAGGGATGCATGGCCATGTTGCACAATCGTATGCCACCTAAGTTGAAGGATTCCAGAAGTTTCACAATACCCTGTTCTATTGGAAACCACTATGTCGGGAAAGCATTATGCGACCTTAGGGCTAGCATAAATTTGATGCCTAAATCGATTTTCCAAAAACTAGGAATCGGGAAGGAAAGACCTACAACAGTTATGCTACAGCTAGTCGACAGATCCTATGTGCATCCAGAGGGAAAAATCGAAGACATACTGGTAAAAGTTGATAAATTTATTTTTCCCGCTGACTTTATTGTTTTGGATAGTGAAGCAGATGAGCATGCACCTATCATTCTCGGGAGACCATTCCTAGCAACAGGGAGAACCTTGATCGATGTTGAAAAATGAGAACTCACAATGAGGGTGAATGACCAGCAAGTTAAACTAAATGTGTTCCAAACACTAAGGCATGCCGATGATCCAGAAGAATGCCAACTTCTTCATGCCACGGCAGAGTTTAACTTCGATGAGGAATTTAGTTGCCTCGACAACTACATTGCCGATCAAGAGGAACCTGAGGAGTATGAAGAATCGGTCGATGAGGAACAACAAGAAGAGGCAAATTGGATAGTCAATCGACCAGGTACATACTTTGAACCACTGGATTACTCAGGTAAGGAAAGTAAGCTCGAAAAGCCCTATATTGAACAACCACCGATTCTTGAGTTGAAACAATTGCCAAAGCAACTAAAATATGCATACTTAGGAACCAATAATGCATTGCCTGTAATTATTTCTTCTAAGTTACAGCCTGAGCAGGAAAAGAAGCTGATCAAAATGTTGAAGCTACACAAAAAGGCAATAGGATGGACAATTGCCGACTTGAAGGGAATTAGCCCGGCAGTGTGCATGTACAAGATTTTGTTGGAAGATGATCACAAACCTTCAATTGAGGCCCAAAGGAGACTGAATCATGCCATGAAAGGGGTTGTAATGAAAGAAATCATCAACTGGCTTGACGCCGACATTATATACCCTGTCTCTGATAGCACATAGGTAAGTCTGGTACAATGTGTACCAAAAAAGGGAGGTATAACGGTGGTAAGTAATGAAAACAATGAACTCATTCCATCCAGGACTGTGATCGGTTTGAGGGTTTGTATGGATTATCGAAAGATAAACAAAGCCACTAGGAAAGATCACTTCCCATTACCCTTTTATTGATAAAATGCTTGACCGTCTTGCAGGTAAGCCCTTTTATTGTTTTCTTGATGGTTATTAGGTTACAATCAAATTGCTATAGCACCAGAAGATAAAGAAAAGACAACCTTCAGATGCCCATACGGTACTTATACTTCCCGAAGGATGCCGTTCAGATTGTGTAACGCCCCGGCAACCTTCCAAAGATGCATGATAGCACTCTTTTCAGACATGGTCGAAGACTTCCTTGAGATCTTCATGGATGATTTTTCTATTTTTGGTAATGTCTTCGACAGCTGTCTCGGCAATTTAAAGAAGGTGTTGGCAAGATGTGAAGAAACTGATTTAGTCCTCAATTGGGAGAAGTGCCATTTTATGGTAGATGAAGGAATAGTGCTCGGCCACAAGATTTCATCCAAGGGAATTGAAGTAGACAAAGCCAAGGTGGATGTGATCGAGAGATTACCCCCACCAAGTTCGGTTAAAGGAATTCGAAGCTTTCTTGGACATGCAGTTTTTTACATGAGGTTCATTCATAATTTTTCTAAAATCACTAAACCCTTGTGCAATTTGCTTGAAAAGGTAAAGTCTTCGATTTTGATGATTCTTTCACCCAAGCATTCAAAACCCTAAAGGAAAAGCTTGCCTCGGCACCCATTGTCGTTCCACCAGATTGGACGCTACCTTTTGAGCTCATGTGTGATGCAAGTGATTTCACGGTAGGAGCAGTCCTAGGCCAACGCACAGGTAAGACCTTCCATGTGATATACTACGCTAGTAAAACTCTTAATAGTGCTCAAGTGAAATACACAACAACGGAGAAAGAGTTACTAGCTGTAGTTTTCGCATTTGACAAGTTCCTATCCTATTTAATTGGTACAAAGGTAATTGTTCATACGGATCATTCGGCAATCAAATATCTATTTGCTAAAAAGGATGCCAAACCTTTTTTGATTCGTTGGATATTACTTTTACAAGAATTTGATATTAAAATTAAGGACAGGAAAGGAACAGAAAATCAAGTGGCCGATCACTTATCACGTTTAGAACGCAATAGGGAGGAGGACGCGGATCTAGAGATATGTGATGCATTCCCAGATGAACAACTTTTAGTTGCCTCGGCAACCATGGACGCGCATGCCTCGGCAACCCTCGACGCCTTGGCAACTCTCGACGCCGCAGCAGCCCTTGACGCGCACGCCTCGGTAATTTTGGGAGCAGTCGCCACGGCAGCACATGCCTCGGCAATACCCTGGTACGCAGATTTAGTTAATTTCCTTATTTGTGGTATTTTACCTTATGGTCTTACTCACCAAGGGAAGAAGCGGTTCCGCCATGATGCTAAGCATTACTTTTGGGACGAGCCTCTTTTGTTTAAACAATGTGCAGATCAGGTTATACGCCGATGTGTCCCTGAAGAAGAGCAACAGAAAGTACTCCGGCAATGTCATTCTTCACCCTATGGATGACATTTTGGAGGAACTCGTACCGCGGCCAAAGTTTTGCAATCCGGGTTGTATTGGCCAACATTGTACAAAGATGCCCAAAACTTTTACAAGCAATGTGATCGTTGCCAGAGGACAGGCAATATCTCTAGTCGACATAGATGCAGCTCCAGAACATCATCGAGGTGGAATTATTCGATGTATGGGGGATCGATTTTATGGGACATTTCCCATCTTCATTCGGCAACCTCTACATTCTACTAGCCGTCGACTACGTGTCTAAATGGGTTAAGGCAGCTGCAGTTCCCAACAATGATTCTAAGACCGTGCAACGATTCTTGCAGAAAAACATATTTACACGGTTTGGGATGCCGAGAGCAATTATCAGTGACGAAGGCAAGCATTTTGACAACAGACTTATTGCCAAGATGTTGCAAAGCTTCGGTATATCACACAAGATCGCCACGGCATATCACCCACAAACTAACGGGAAGCAGAAATTTCCAACCGGGAATTGAAGGGTGTACTCGAGAAAGTTGTAAATCCCTCTAGGAAGGATTAGTCATTAAGACTATATGACGCACTTTGGGCATATCGCACTGCATTCAAAACACCCTTAGGTATGTCCCCCTTCCGACTTGTCTATGGCAAAACATGCCATCTACCGGTGGAAATCGAACACAAGGCATATTGGGCAATTAAGACCGTGAATATGGATTGGGAAAGTGTCGGACAAAAGCGTTTTTTGGACCTCAACGAGATAGAAGAATTTCGTGCACTCGCCTATAACAATGCACGAATCTACAAGGAGAAAACAAAGCAATGGCATGACAAGAAACTATTGCCGCGGTAATTCACGCCAGGGCAACTAGTTATCTTATTCAATTCTCGGCTAAAACTTTTCCCGAGAAAGCTGAAATCAAGATGGTCTAGACCATTTGAAGTTGTCAAACCATTCTCCCACGGTGCCGTGATAATCAAGTCCATCACTGACAAACATGAATTCAAAGTTAATGGATAAAGATTAAAGCACTACAATGGTGCCCATATGGAACGTAACAAAGAAGTGGTCACCTTAGGAGATGCATGAGCATGCTCTCCTTTCGATATTTTATTTTTATTTTTATTTTTAATTTTAATTTTGTCGAACTATTTATTTTTTATTTTTTTATTTTTTATTACTTTCGATTATTTGCTTTTTTAGGATAGATTTATTTTCTTTTGTTTTATCTTTCTTTAAGTTTAAGAATCCCTTTACACATCTTTATTTATTTTCTTTTCTTTTATTAGTTTATCTTTAATTTTAATCTTTATTTGATTTGTCTTTGAATTGTAGGAAAAGAGTTCAAGATAAAGAGGAATTTTGATCCAATAAGGAAAACATCTTCAACAGGAAATTAATGGGCTGAATCTAAGGCTTATATAAAGCCTCCAACTTACCCTAATTAAACCCCCTTGCCGTCACCCTTCCCCTAAACCGAAACCCTATTTTTCGTCTTTCCAAAAATTAATCCCACCCACCATATTTACTACCTATCTTTTCTATAAAACCCATCACCCTTAACCTATTCCTACTTTTCATCTTGCAACTCTTTAGTTTCTTTTATTTCCTTTTATTTGTTTTTACAAAACTCACAACCAAGATCATCTATGGCATCCAAAATTAAATTTTTAGTTCATCCAAGTTCCTCCAAAGAACCAAGATACAAGAAGTTTGCTACACCGGTGGTTCAAGAAAGATTTCACTCCAAGCTCAAAAACTGAAAGATTTACGAAGAACAAGGCTTTGAATACTCCAACTCTCATCAAGATTTCGGCCCTGAATCATTCATCTTCGAGAGGATTGCACATCAAAAGTGGCAAATCTTTTGCCATCAATCGGAACCGGGTAACATCTCATGGGTAAGAGAATTCTATGCTCACTCACCTAACCCGTATAATCCTTATGTTTTTGTTCGTGACAAGGTCATACTCATAAGCCCCAAAAAAGTCAACATCTTTTACGGGCTCTACATTCAGAATGACGAGAATCAAGCCTTTGTTGATCAAATCATGCCCAAGGAACTCGACAAGGTGCTTCAAGAACTCACTCAATCGGGAACTCATTGGAACGATGGTAAATATAATGGCACGGTAAATCGCCTTCGGCTTAAACCCGAGGCAAAACTATGGAATAAGTTTGTTAAAACTTCTTTAATGACTACCACACACAATACTACCGTTGATATACCACGTCTTTTGATCATACATTCTATTTTGCATAATCGCATCATTAACATTGGAAAAATTATTTGTGATGAGATTTTTGTATGTAGCTTAAAAGATAAGGGTTCTCTTTTCTTCCCTTGCTTAATTTCTAAACTTTGCAAGGAGATGCATGTTCCAAGTGAGTCAACCGATGACAAGGCCCTACCAAAGTCTGGTTGGAATCAAGCACAAATCTGAAAGCTAATGGGAGAGGCACCGGAAAAATCCTCAAGGCCTCCAATTGCCGCAGCAACTCCTGCCTCCCCGGCAATCCCTAATGCCCAAGCACCTAACGCCCGGGCAACTCGGCCATCAACCCCGGGACACTTTGAAGCACCCTTGCAACCATTGGCGAGCCACCTAAGGCAAATTGAAGACCGGCAACTAATGTTCATATGGTACATGAAGGAGCACAACAATGCCATCACCCAAGTCATCCTAGAAAAGTACCCGGACAGCCGCGTGTTGTTCCCAATTTTTCCTGCCGAGATCCTTGCCCCAGCAACCAATGAAGCAGTCGCAACGTCAACCGCAACAGATGATGCCACGGCAACCAACCCTGAAGTTGCCACAGCAACCAAAGCTAAAGACATCCCGGCAACCATTGCAAAAGCTAAAGGTAAAACACCTATGCCCGAATCAACTCTTACGGAATCATTGTCTGATTTTTCAGATTCGGACGAGTCCTCCATTGCACCAACAAAGACCGCAACAATTGAATCCTTGACATTGATGAAGAGGACGATGAGGACAACCCCGTACGAGGATTGATTCCACCACCGGAAACAAGGAAACAACCATCGCGTTCAAGCAAGAGAATCAAGACACCGACCAAAAGGAAACTAATCATCCACGCCGACGAACTCTCGGAGTAAGTCCTCATTTGCATTTTATTTTTCGTTATTTTTATTTAATACATGCATTGAGGACAATGCCTCACTCGAGTTTGGGGGGGATTGTTATTAGTAGTTACCATGTTTTGTTACATTCATCTTAAGTATTACATTTAGGATACATAAATTGCTTGCCATGCCTTTAGTTGGAACAAGAATTGCCTAGGTTTGATGAATATCCGATGATGACTTTGCCAATGCACTTAATTGATAGAATTTTTATTCTAGGATAACCATGGAAAAACTTAGAATTTTACTATGATGCTAAATTTGATGAAACACTGTTATAGTTTGATTGATTTAAGGAATTCTAGTGAACTTAGGTTGATAATTAAACAAATAGGGGGATTAGAATAAAAATTGGATGAATGCTAGAGGTGCCCGAAATTGGCTCTAGCATGTGCTAAAAAAATTGATCGCTAGAGGTGCCCGAAACCGGCTCTAGTATGTGCTAAAAAATTGATCGCTAGAGGTGCCCAAAACCGGCTCTAGTATGTGCTAAAAAATTGATCGCTAGAGGTGCCCGAAACCGGCTCTAGTCGAATAAATTAATTAACTTAAGAAAACTAAAAACAAAACACTAGAGGTGCCCAAAATTGGCTCTAGTTAAAACATATTAAAAAGAACCCAATGAAGTAATTTGAAAACCTCTTGTTTGCATAGAATCCAAAAAATCAACTTGCACACAACTCCGCACACACTCACAAGCATTATAGTTTGATTTCGAGTAACTCCTAAGTTTTCCGAAAAATGAAAAGCCAGTCATACTTTGTGCCCCGGTTCTGAGAATTGAAATCAAGTTCAAAGCTAAGTTTGTGAAAATTGAAGTCTTGGCAGGTAATTATTAGTTTGCATTGCTTGAGGACAAGCAATAGTTCTAGTTTGGGGGTGTGATAAGTGTTCAAAAGTACTATTTTTCTTACCCTTTTTACTCATATTATTGTTAGACTTAGGCTCATATTAGTTGTATAATTAGCCATTCATGCATTATCCATGTTTCCTTCCATCGTTGAGCTTAATTACATAACTTGGTAGTTTTTTGTGGGAAAAGATGCTGCTTTGGTGTGTTTTGTGTGTATGTGCAGGATCACTTGCCAAAGCAAGGCTAGAGCTAGTTTCCAGGGCAATGCATGAAGGAGATGCCGAGCTAGTTGCCAAGGCAATGCATGAAGGAGACGCCGAGTCAGTTGCCAGGGCAATTGTCGACAAAGAATAAGGTGATATGGTAGTCGAAATTGATGACTAGACAAGCCCAAGATGATGTGGAGCAAAGCTAAATCCCAAAGGAGTTTGATTTCCATGAAGAGATTAAAGAAGAATTAAATTCCAAGAAGATAGGAGAAGTTCTAGAAGGAATATAATTATAATAAAGAATTATATTCTTTAAAGATAATTTAATTCCAACTTAACATCCTTCTCAAAGAAGGATTTGACCTAGCCCTATAAATTAGAGGCCATGCCGTCAACTCCAAGGAGAGAGAGAGGAGAGAATTTTCGACAAGCATCAAGGGCAAGGAGGATTTCGACAAGCTTCATCCTTCATCTTTTTCTTTCTTGTTCAATTAGGTTCATGCTAGGGATTCTTTATCTTGTGTTTCTTTGGAACCTAGCCATGAACTAAATCTATTTGGCTAAGGTTATTGTGTCTTGTGGTTGTGAGAAACTATTGGATTTTTTTTAGGTAATAAGAGTTTGCACTTTTCTATTCAAGGTTTATTCATTCTTGGTTCTTATTCTTGTTTGCGAGTGAATTGGGAGAGGATCTCGTAACTTCATCTATTTATCTAATATCGGGAGAGTTAGATTCAAGAAACGAATGAATATGATCTTTATTCAATCTATTGATGGTGAAGATTAATCCGGCTTAGGAATAAGTTAAGGATTTCAACGGCTAAGAGGAGCGCAAGATTGGTTGTTGTTCACCCTTGATTCACGCAGGGATGTATTATCAAGGCATGCACAAGTAGCTAGAGTTTCAACTTAGGGATAAGAAGAAACCATTGAAGAACGCTCTGCCGAACCTTGAAGGTTGCTGCCCAGTTGCCCAACTAGTCGCCCAGGCAACCTCGTTGTGCAAGTTGCCACAGCAACTGAGTTGCTCGTGCACTCTTTTACCAAGACGATCCAATCGGCTATCACACCTCAACTCACGATAACCTGGCCTATCTCTCTCATTTAATTACATCGCCTTTTACTTATTTGCTTTCTAGATTAGTTATTAGTTAAAACTCCTATAATCTTCTACTTGTGTTTTCTTTTATTTTTTACAGTGCAAGAGACTAGATTCTTGAAGTGGCACCAATCCCTGTGGAGACGATATCTTTTATACTATAACTTGCAACGTGTATACTTGCACAATTGCATAGCACTTATTATGCGCAACATTGTCCATGCCCATAATAATACTCGACTAAGGACATTTAAGAATAATTATATTATTCTAAGGACTTTATTATTATTCAGTTTATTTACACACGTAGAATAGTAACTGAAAATAATAATGGCAATGCCTCTGTATTAATAAACAGGATAAAACAAATGTCATTTACAATCATCTTATGATTGGTCTTTGGGCATACTCTAACAAATTTTGCCCACGAAGTAATTGAACAAGGTGGCAATGAACTTAGCCACAATTTTGCTCTATCTCTAAGAGAGAATGAGAATAGTCTCAACTTCACTGTCTCTTCAGCCACACCTTGTTGCTGAAATAGTTGGCACACCTCCATGAATTACTTTAAGTGTTTCCTTGGGTCTTTAGAAGGTGATCCATCAAATTGACCTACATTCAATGGCGTTTAAATCATTGCCGGTTTAAGTTCAAAATTAGTTGTATTTACCTCTAGACCAATCAATCCTGGCATCAAGTTATCCATGTTTGGTGCCAAATGTTCTCTGATAGGTTGTTTTTCAGGCATCTCTGCAGCAACAATAGGAGCGAGTGGTATCCCATTATGTATTGTCAGATTCTCCTAATTATTCAAGACACCATCTACTCCACCTTTTCCATTACCATCCATTTTTCGACATTCTCTTTTTATCCTCTGTAGGGTTCTTTTAATCTCTGAATTGTATTGTAAATCTTCCTTCGCAGTGCGGCTCCTGGTTATACACCAATCAAAAGAAAATATATAAAATAAATACAAACAAGTAAAAATCAAAACAATTAATCCTGTTGCAATCTCTGGCAACGGTGTCAAAAACTTGTCAACTGACTAATGCTTGGCAAATGATTGATGATTTAATGTAATAATGTAAGTAAATAGTGCCAAGAATATGTCTTTTTGCATGCAAGTATACACGGTCAGCAAGTAATACAGCAGTAAGCTGAGTATCGTATCCACAGGGATTGTTCAGGAATTAAATGCCACGATAGTTGCTTGAGAAATAGAACAATTGAGATAGCAATCGATTTCGGATTTCAAATTAAGAAAATGATTAAAAGAAAAATGAAGTGGGAAATTAAGAGAGACTGGCATACAAATGTGTCAAGGTGATCGATTGGCGTTGGCAAGGGATGTTTGGATTTCACGCTAGCGATGACAACAATTAACAACATTCAACGTTGGTTTTATTGTTGAGTAGATTTTAAGTTAGCATTGTCTCCATCAATGACAATACTCTAAGTTAATTACTTTTGACACCTACATGTCTATAGTGCTATTTTCAAATAATTAACCTGACAAAGTTTTAATCTTTACTCCTAAGGGGTAGATTCATTTTCGAAGTAAGCTCATCTATTTGAACATCTTTTGTCGAATCTTCTCTCATTAGTATTTGGCAATTAATCCTCATCTCATAAGTTTGTTAAGATATTATGGGATAATGAACATTCAATGTCAACTATCGTATGGAATAAAATATAAAGAAAGTAAGCGGAGGCAAAATAGACAAAAATGTCAAGACATTCAATTATTAAAAACCTAAAACCAAGCGTTCATCGCAAACACCACAAGCCAACTTAAAAGAATAGTTCATGGCTGGGGAAACCAACAAAATATTATCATTTTTAAACATCATCATCATAAAAAAATAAAACTAAGAGAAAGGGACTAAAGAAGAAGATTCGTCGATGTATCCCTTCAATGGATCTAAAGCTCTAAGTCACTGCCTAGTTCAGACCACGGTTTTCCCTCTATTCTCTCTTTCTTCGGCGCAACCTCATTTGCTCAATCAATGTGTTTCTTTATATAAGCTCTTGTGGAAACCCTAATTAGGGTTTGATTTTTGAAAGTTTGTTACGCACTATTGTAGGCGTATTATCTTCTTTTTGAATTAGGGTTGACCTGGCTTTGACTCATGGCTAATTGACTGGGCATCGGGCTTCTTTTTTTTCCAATCGAGCATGGCATTCTTCCTTCCTGATTTTGCCAACTATACTCGGTATTTCTCTTCTCCTCCAACTACTCCTCTAATCTGCCTAACCTGTCCACCACAACAAGAAAACACCCACTCACTCTGGCAGTGAAAAACTGTACATTCCTTAACTCCTAGACGCAAATGCATGAATATACTGGCAAAATGCACAAATATGTACCCAAAGTCAAGCAATAACATGGCAGTATATACGAGAAAGTAGAACTTTTGAGGAGTTAACAATATAGGTACACGAGGACAGGTATCGATACACCTGCTCAAAATAGAAAGAGCCGTTCGACATTTTTACACTGGGTATCGATACACCCTATAGTGTATCAGTACGGCTGAGGCCATATCGGTACCCTATTTTGCTACTGGAAAATAGAGTTCTTGAAAAACAAAGGAGCGTACCAATACGAGTAAAACAAGTATCGGTACGGCTGACTGGGTATCGCTACACTAACAAGTGTATCGGTATGCCTGACTTGTTTTTGACACTTTGGCTATTTAAAATCATTTTAAACATGTCAAAAACCTTTTGAAAACCTTTCAAACATTTTTTTCAAGTTAATGGACTTTTAAAATATTTTTTAAATTAGTTTAAGTCCAAAAATATTTTTCATTTAAGTTATATCAAAATCAAATATCTCAACAACTCTCATCAATACTTTGTCCTAAAAAAACTCATTCTTTAAAAATAAAATTATAAATATATTTTAGAATTTTAGATGATAATTGTTTTATTAAATAACATTACAAATCTTACTCATAAATGTGCAAAAGAATATGAAATATATATATATGTATGTGTATCTTATATGATTAGAGAAAGCCTTTTAAATTAAAATCAATTTGTACTATAACATATTAGATAGTTACAATTAAATTGGTACAAAATTAGACAACTCGACTCGACTCAAATTTCATGAACTTGACTCGAATCGAAAAAAGTTCAAATAAAGTTTGAATATTAAAATAAGACTTATCAACTTGACTAACTCGGAATTTTTTTGACTCGACTCAACTTGATGGAATGCTCACCCCTAAACTCGACTCAAAAAACTTTCAAATAAAGTTTGAATTATAAAATATGACTCGTTAACTCGACTAACTTAAATTTTTTTACTCAACTCGATCGAATACTCACCCTTTTAAGTACTAATTTGAATAGAAAACCCAAGCTCAAATACATATTTGGATAAAAAAATTTAGGTACTAAATTGAAAAAAAACAAAGGTATGAAACTAAATCTGGAATTCAAATTCAGGTACCAAAATATATATTTACCCAATATAAAGAGAAAGAAACTAAAGGGGAAAAACCATCTTACCCTTGGCTTGGCTCCTGCCGAAGAAACTAAATGGCGGGTCCTATACTCCTCCGCTCTCTCTCCTCCTCCACCTCTAGGAAATCTCTTTCCTCTCACTTGCCCCAACTCCCCACGCCTCTACCGCCGCTTCTCTTCCGGCCCCGCCGCGGTGCCACTGCCTCAACAGATCCGAGTGCATATTTGGACCCTGGTAGACTTCAAAACGTGGCAGTGATTGCGCATGTCGACCACGGGAAAACCACGCTCATGGACCGGCTGCTGAGGCAGTGTGGAGCAGACATCCCCCACGAGCGAGCCATGGACTCCATCAGCCTCGAGCGTGAGCGTGGTATTACCATTGCGTCTAAGGTCTACTTTTTCATACTCTTTACATAATCCCAAAAGCAGTTAATATTAAGTTGCATATTGATCGGTTCATTCTATGATACAATTGAGCAATTTCAGGTTACTAGTATTTCATGGAAAGAAAACGAGTTAAACATGGTTGATACACCTGGACATGCTGATTTTGGTGGTGAGGTAAGCTGCAAGTTACATATTTAGGTACAAAAAAGTTTGTAATCTGATTTGTTGTCATAGTAAGCATCTAGAGAAGAAAATTTTCTGTTCTTTATATTATCATTCAAAAGTGATTTAATGGAAATCAATAAAGTGTTGGCTGACAATTCAAATAGTGGACGTAATTTGCACTTTTTTGGAAGCTTAAGGCATGCAACTTACTGGGTTTTGCTTGCTGAACCTTCAGATTGAACGAGTTGTTGGCATGGTTGAAGGAGCAGTATTAGTTGCTGATGCTGGTGAGGGGCCACTTGCACAAACAAAATTTGTTCTTGCCAAAGCCTTGAAGTATGGGGTCCTTGCCTGGGTTTTACTTACTGGGCCACTTGCACAAACAAAACTTGCACAAACAAGTTAAACTTACAATATTAAATTAAAAATATTTGTATTCATAAAACTATTTACATTACATTATCTAAATTTTACACTTGGGTCCTTGCCTACTAACAAATCCTATGCACTTGGGGTCCTTGCCTACTAACAGATTACAATGACTTACACCGATGTAAGTCTTTGTAATTTGTATAACAAATCCTATGCACTTGGGGTCCTTGCCTACTAACAGATTACAAAGACTTATACCGGTGTAAGTCTTTGTAATTTGTATTACAAATCCTATGCACTTGGGGTCATTGCTTACTAACAGATTACAAAGACTTACACTGGTGTAAGTCTTTGTAATTTGTATTACAAATCATATACACTTGGGGTCCTTGCCTAGTAACAGATTACAAAGCCATAATTAGTTAGTTAGTTAAATTTTTACCGGTATAAATCTTGCACTCAAGATTTAAAACCCCTTCTTCACTTTATGAACGCCATGGATGATTCAAGCTTTACGGTCTTTAGAAAGTAAAAGTAAAAGTTGTATATTTAGATTTTTTTTACATTATCTATATATTGTCCTATGTTTTAAGTCTGTTTTATTTTCACCATAAATCCTCTTCTCAGTTATAACCTAAGAAAGAATTGACATCAAAATCTTAAAATTTTAATTTTAAATTCAAGTTGAATGCCAAAAAAATCAAGGGCAAGAAGAGTGAGAATGATGGACGATGGGGAAATTTTTCTTTCCAAGTAATTTTATAAACGTTAACATAAACAAACTCTAAAAAGAGAAAATAATCTTTTATTTTAGGGATATTATGGTCCAAAACGATTGGAAATAACATAATACCTAAGGATTGGAAGGGAATGACATTCCCATCCTAAACCCAAAAACACGCTATTGTTGGTAATGTTATATTACCCCTAATGGAAATCTTTGCAATCCAAACATGGGTATTAGATCCAGGAAAAGTTTTTTTTCCCTCAAGTAATCTTCTTTTCCATGATCCAAACAGCCCCTAAAAGTAACTGATAAGCCTAGCCGTCTATCTATATGTCTAATAAAATAAATAAGACTAAAGCACACACATAGGAAGAAAATATTTTATTTAGAGCATGCAAAGCTCACCTAGTACCAAACGATCCACCCAACATGCTGGAACCCTAACCTGGAACAACCTGATTTGGCTATATAAGTCAAACAGCAAAATTTAAATCCAACTGAACCCCAAGTAGTTTGTATAATTTAATTTGCTCTTCTTGTCTTTTTATATATCTATTGTTTTTAGTATTTCTTTTATACGCAGCCTTTGGATATCATTAATTAAATTGGGGATGTTTTACAGGTTGGGGAAATTTTAAATATCTTAGTTCCAGTTGCTAAACACAGCCTGAATGATCTGTTTGAACCAACCTTACACTAATTTGATCTAAAAAGCCAACAATTCAAATAGTCAACATAAATCATTCAGGCTGAAATAGCTTGATCCTAAGGAGACTTGAATTTTAAATAATTAGAACTATAAATTGCTTAGAATGACTAGCTAGAGTAACCAACTCAAACCTGATCTAATCTACCCAGTTCAAACATATACGTTCATTCCTTGCTTCTTTTCATCTAGAATTGTGGCTTTATGGAGAACTTGGGAGTTCGAATTTAATCAGAAGTGTTAAAATTTCAACTAGAATTGTGAAACATATATACAACTTGTTGTCACTGTAACTTATGTTTACTTTTAATTTCTGTTTTGCAATAGGATTTTCAATTAATCATGAATTTCTGCTCTTCATATTTGTATGGCTGCCAATATGATATTTCACTCTAGTACATCTATTGTACAGAATGCTATATACATGTTGCATATTCCATTTAGCATCTCAAGAGTCCTTTAAAGTTTGGCAGATTGGATCTATACTTAAATTGGATTTTTCTTGCATTTGTTAGGTTACGACTGCATTGCCAACTGTTGAGCTGGATCCCCCCACCATTTCCATGACTTTTGGTGTCAATGATTCTCCATTAGCTGGTCGTGAAGGTACCCATGTAAGTTGTATACTTGCCTGTGTCCTTATCATTATATATTTTGCTATTTTTATTGGTCTTTTGGCTTCCTCTTAATTTTCATCTACAATTTCCATTTAAATGCTCAAAATGGTGTCAAATAGAGGAGTAATATTCATTAAATGGCTTTTTAGTTCCAGTATACTTTGCAATATTTTTGTAAACACCCTTTCTCCTATCTTGCAGAAAATAAAAACCATTTTTTGTTCAATATAAGTTAAGGGTTATATTGTTCTGTTAAGTATTATATGTCCTGGCTGTTGCTCTTTAGTTTAGGTGAATTTTAACGGGTTATTTTGTTAACGAGGAAGTCATTCTTTTTTTGACAAATCCTAAATCTAATCTTAATCCTACCTAAAAGGGAGGGAAAGGGGGACTCTAGGGGAAGGAAGGGGAGTGCTCCTAGTGGGTCTTGACCCCATGACTTACGGAAATATGAAGGAAAAAAGATGAACAGCTTGGCCAACTGGCCAAATTTGCTCGCTCAACAAGGAAGCCATTCTTTAAGTTAGCTATGAAAATATTTTGTTGAAACAAATTTAAATCAATTGAAACGGGATAAAGTTTGCAATTTATTTATCAAATTAAGGTAAGGTCAGTATGTATCATGATTTGTCATTAGATATTGATTATATTTTAACACCTAACATGGCAGAAAGGATTACCAGGTATATTAACAAATAATATAATCAAAATTTAGTTATAAAATTTAAATAGAAAAATTGATTTAGAAAAAGTAGAGGAAAGACATAAAATAGAAATTTGGAGTGAAAAAGAAGCAATTCTGTATCAACGAAGGAAATTAAGGGAGAAACAGCATGGGAGAAAACAAAGAAGAATCAATAGAGGGAGAAATCTCTATAACCAATATTTTAAAACATAAATACTCAAATATTCCTAGCCCTAGATTTAAATCCTAAAGATAACTAATAACCCTAGCTGTCCATAATATATCTAATGCTTAATAATAAATCTGAAATAATAAAATATTGTAGAATGTTTAAAAGCTCCTGCGTCATGTTAGATTAGCCTTTTTTTTCTTTTTGCTATTTTTATGATAATATTTATATTTTTGAGAAGATGATGAGAAAAATTTGAGAATTAGGGTTTTATAAAAGGGAAATCAGATGTGAGAGGAGAATTTCCTGATTATTTTCTCATTAATGAAATTTTCTCCATCCAACTTCCTTTTGTCAATTCTGTTACAACTGTGTGAGCTGAATACAATGGCGTCGTCCCATTATCAAGTGACTTCTAAAACTCACAGTTTCATAATACTAAACTCACCATTTCAATAACAGGCTTATTACAACTAAAATATTCAAACTGGTTCAAACACTACAATCTCAAAACAATTCTTATTAACACTACTAAATGCCTGCATAGACTTAATATATATTTTAGAAGAAATTTCATGTTTAGATATCGAATAATTGTTTGTTGGCAACTTTCAATCATTCTTATATTTGTCACTTGACTATATTTTAAGTGAAAAGAAAAAGTAGAACATAGAATAGGTATAGGTGAATATGGTTCCACTAATATTTCTAAATCATATGTATATTGTTATTTAGTAGTTGTTACAATTTTATAGTTGTTGTCTCCAATCTTTTTGTTGAATCTTGAAATTCATTTGCCACAGTATAATATGCCTATATGCTGCTAAGACTGAAACTTAATACTTAAATTTAGAATTATACTGCAATTCCTCCAATCAACCTGAGGTAATACTTGTGCTGATAAATTTCTCTAGTTGACTGGAGGAAAAATTGGTGATCGGTTAATGGCTGAAGCAGAAACAAATCTGGCCATAAATGTGCTTCCAGGCATAGCAGATTCTTTTGAGGTTTAGGGGAGAGGAGCACTGCAGCTGGGTTTGTTGTCCAACCTTTGCACTGTGCTTTTTTGTTTCCTATGGTTTAATTACTATAGCATAGAGTGCTCTGCTTCTTCAACTTCAACATGTGCTTTTGATATTTGGTGCTACAGTACGGTGTCTAAGCACATACCTTAACAACGCTTGTCAGTCTCTGAACTCAATAAGAATATGATCTTACCTAAACCTGACCATTCTTGTATCGATGTCATGTTTGGGTATTATCCTGTCATAATTGTGTCTAGGGTATTATATAGTATTTATTACATTGTCACGTAAATAACTCGTGCTATATCGTTTTTGATACGTTTTTATATTTTTGTTCTATTCAGTGTTTCAGTTATTTTTCCCTTTTTTGTTGTATAAGCCTGTTGTATCTACTATTTTGGGGTCTAAACTCTACTGGTAGGGGCAATATCAGTGGTGATGATTGGATTTTGAAAGCATGTTCATTTACTTGCCAATTGCACTTAAACTTTGCACTCCCTTGTAACAAACGATCAAAAATCTTATAATCAGGGGAGTATAACCCACATTTTTTTCCTAATTGTAGAAGTTTTCTGTTTTCTGCTATGTTGCACTGATAAGGATACGGGTACAGAAACGAGGACGAGAAATGTCAATTTCTAAAATTACAGGGTACGAGTACGACAAAGATGCGATAAATATAAAATAAATTTTATATTCTAAAAAATGTAAACATAAAAGGTCAAAAAATCATGTGAGCATGACATCACATGTACTTATACACTTATAGTTGAATCATGTAGGCAAGAGAAAGTCGAAAAGAAAGAAGAAAAACATAGACAAAGGGTAAGAGAATAAAAGAAGAGAAAAAAATAAAGAGATGAAATACTTGCAGGTACCAAAGCGGGTACGACTTTAGATTGAAGTATTCATGCTTCATAGGTTTTCTGGTCGTAAAACTAAACTCTGGCACCGTTTTCTTACGCTTTGTGATTAATACTTGTAAATCAACAAAACAATAGAGAAAAATATGTTATATTTCTTATGTTTAGGTTACAACTTTAGAGACTTATATATACAACGAATTCTATAGTTAAAAGAAAAGTCAACTATACAATAAAGTGGTAATATATGAACAGAATTTGTCAATAATCAATCAATGTTAAATATAGATAAAACTAGAATGGTAAGTCAACTAACACTCCCCATCAAGCTGGAGCATAGATGTCTATCATGCAAAGCTTGTCACTTAATCTATGGAAACATTTCTTCTTAAGTGCTTTAGTGAACATATCAGCAATTTGAACCCTTTAAGGGGTAAAAGGAGTGCAAATCTTCTTATCACTAACTGCATTTCTCACAAAATGACAATCAACTTAAATGTACTTTGTCTGTTCGTGAAAAACAAGATTGCTTGCGATATGAATTGAAACTTGATTATCGCAATGCATAGTAATACGATCTGAATATGTGGTTCTGAAATCTTTGAGGAGAGCTTTTAACCAAAACAACTCACATGCTTAGTTGTAAAAATCGCGTCTGAGGCACAGCAAAGCGCCAGAAAAAATGCCTCTCATGACAGAGGCAAAGCGACATACGAAAGGCGGTAGGATGCACGCGCCTTAGGGGCTTTTCAACTGGGCGAGAGGCGCGGCGCTTTAAGGCTTTTGGGAATTAGCAGAAAATATCACGTGGGTAAAATAAAAAGAAGTCACGTGGATTTATAACCCAGCCAGCAAACCCCTAACCTCCTTCAATTTCACGATAATTTGGAGGGAAAACCTAATTAGCTCTGCCTCCACGATTTCACCCCACCTTAGCTGTCAGCCCAACCCCAACACCACTGTCGCACCACGCTGCCAGGAGCACCGCCAAGTACGTTGTCGTTCTGCTTCTTCTTCCCTCTTCTCTTTTCTCCTTGTCCTGCTTCTATAGGCTTTAGTATTAAACATCAAGTAGGTGTTTGCTATCAATTAAATAATAATATTAGTAGTAAACATAGTTGACCTCTAACCAAATAAGAATCATAGAAATCTTTAGTTGGGTTTGTTTCGAGCTTTCTTATATGTGAGATCAGAGGAAACCGTAAGCATAATTTGGAAATCAGCTCTATTAACCATTTATGTAACGATGTAATTTAATAATTTTATTTGTATTATTTGAGCTTTTTTAAAAAATTAATACAATATTATAATGGTTTTAAAATTTACATCTAATTGAAATATTTTTATCTTTTAGCATTTACATTATAATTATCATGTTTTTAAGTACAAAATATGTTATAAGGTTGATTTATAAATTTTTGGATAAAAAGTACGCCTTACCTACGAAAGGTGAGCGCCTTCGGCTAGCGCTTCGCGCCTCGGCTCTAGGGACCTTTTGCGCCTCGGAGCGCCTAGCGCCTTTTAAAACTAAGCTCACATGTTGTTTGAGCCATGGTACGATATTCTGCTTCAGCACTAGATCTTGATACAACTGTTTATTTCTTACTCTTCCATGTCACTAAATTTCCACCCACAAAGGTACAATAACCTGTTGTAGATTTTCTATCACTTTTGTCACCGTAATAGCTAGCATCAGAATAGCCAACTAATTTTACATGATTGTTATTTTTGAACCATAATCCTTTTGCGGGAGATTTCTTTATATAACTTAAAATGTTGCAAACAGCCTCCCAATGACCTTTTTTAGGCTTGTCCATAAATTGACTAATCAACCCAACAATATGCATAATGTCCGGTCTAGTAACTGTTAAGTAAATGAGTTTTCCAACAAGTCTTCTGTATTTTCTATAGTTTTCAAAGTCGTCATCCTCTTTCTATAAGTCGAGATTATGGTTCATCGGTGTATCCAATGGTTTTGCACCAAGTAAACTTGCTTCTTGTAATAGATCAGTTGCATACTTTCTTTGAGACAATACTACACCTTCTTTAATAATGGCAACTTCAATACCAAGAAAGTACCTTAACTGACCAAGATCTTTGGTAACAAATTGTTGTTGCAGGTGTTTTCTATTTTCTTCAATTCCAGTTACATCACTACCTGATAAAAGTATATCATCAACATAAACAATAAGAAAAATAATTCATACTAAAGTATGTTTAACAAAAACCGAATGATCAGCTTGACTTCGCATGAATCCTGCTGCAAAAACAACTTGACTGAACTTATCAAACCAAGCTCTGGGACTCTGCTTTAATCCATAAATAGCTTTGCTGAGCTTACATACCAAGTGTGTCTCCCCTTGAGCAACAAAGCCAGGTGGTTGCTCCATGTAAATGTCCTCATTCAAGTCTCTATAAAGAAATGCATTCTTGACATCTAGTTGATATAGTGGCCAATCATAATTGACTGCAACTGAAATAAGCACATGAGTAGGGTTCAACCTAGCAACAGGTGAAAAGTTTCAAAGAAGTCGATGCCTGGTGTCTGCGTGTATCCTTTTGCAACCAGTCGGGCTTTATATCGATCAATAGAGCCATTAGGATTGTATTTCACTATAAAGACCAGACGACAGTCAACAGGTGAAGCTCTGTTAGGTAAAGATACCAAATCCCATGTATGTCTACTAAGAAGAGTTGACATCTCCTCATCCATGGCCTGTTTTCAATTAGAATCTCAAACTGACTTTGTAAAATTCTTAGGAATAGATATGGAAGACAAGGATAAAGCTAAAAGTCGAAAATCAGAACCAAGATTATTAAAGAAAACAACATTACCAATAGAATGTTGGGTACAAGAACGTTTACCTTTTCGTAGAGCTATTGGAAACTCATAAGGATTATTAGCAGAATGCATTGAAGGAGTTGGTTGTGAGGCAGGAGAAATTTGTATCTTATTTCTTCTTGTGTAAACTTGTAATGGCTTAACGGGAGGTAGTGTTATGGAGGTAGGGAGAAGGACTGACTCTTTGACTTTAGAGTTTTGAAAATATGATTCTGACTCAAAAAAGTGACAGCATCTGAAACAAATTTTCTTTTGGACACCAGAGCATAACATTTATAGCCTTTTTTAGTTCAAGAATAACCCCAAAAAATACAACGAACAGTTCTAGGAGACAGCTTATCCATGCCAGTTTCAAAAATGAACAAAGCAAACACACCCAGAAATTCGTGGAGTTAGAGAAAATAGTGGAGAATTTGAAAAAAAAAGGTATTGAAAAGGAATGTCACCTCCAAGAGTAGAAGATGGCATCTTATTAATGAGAAATCTAACAGTGAGAACAACATCACTCCAAAGGTATTTGGGCACATTCATTTGAATCATAATAGTATGAGCAACATCAAGAATATGTTTGTTTTTGCATTCTACGACATCGTTTTGTTAGGGAGTATGAGCACAAGATGTTTGGTGAATAATACCATGAGCATAACAGAAATTTGAGAAGTCAATTTTCATATATTCCAAAGCATTATTAGATCGTAAGACAAGAACATTGGTAGAAATTTGAGTCTTTATTTCATTATAAAAGGCTTGAAATACATCAAGAGCAAAAGACCTGTCTTTTAACAAATAAATCCAAGTCATTCAAGAATAATCATCCACAAAATTAATAAAATACTTATGACCAGATAAAGTAGGATAACGACAAGGTCCCCATATATCGAAGTGAACTAGATCAAAAGGACTTAAACTTCGACTATCTTTGGACTGAAATGACGCTCTGTGATGTTTTCCTAACTAACATGCATCACAATTTATTAAAGAGGAAGACTTAACAAAAGGTACTATTTTATTTTAGCTTTGGAAAACTAGGGTGACCTAAATGACAATGCCAATCATGAGGAGACACACCACCACCAACAACAACAATAGAATAATTAAGATAATAAGCTCCTCATGATTCAGAGTTGTGTCCAATCGATGTATTCGTCTGAAGATCCTGAAAAATACAATGAGTAGGAAAGAAGGTTAAGGAACAATTCAAAGCTTTTGTTATTTGATTCACTAAAAGAATGTTAAATGGTAATTTGGGAACATGTAAGACTTTATTAAGAGTAAGAGAATGGGTGTGAACAGTACCAAAACCAGAGGTAGTAGAAACAGACCCATCGACAATAGTAATTGGTGAAAAAGATGGACATGGGGTAAAATTATGAAATTGACGTTGGTCACCAGTCATGTGATTTGATGCACCAGAATCTATTAACCAATAATTACCAGAAAGAGTTGCAAGTGCAGCAATGCCTGTTAGGAAAGTATGATAGGCAGTGGAAGTAGGCTGTGAATGAATTAACTGTTCATACTACACTTTAGAAATCTGAATAATATCCTCAGATCCAACTAAAGAAACAGAACCAGCTAAAGGGAATGTAACAGTGGCTGCCTTAGTAGTGTTGTGCCATTTGGTACGTTTGGTAGCCTATTTAGGTTTACCATGTTTGTCCCAACACGCATCTTCAACATGATTTGCTTTGCCATAAAACCCACATTTTCTATCGTTTTCTCTACTTTTTCCATTATTGTATTCCTGCCCTTGTGCTATCATTGTAGAATGTTCAAGAGTAACAGATGGGGATGATACAGTTAAAGAGGCTGATTTCAAGAGAGAGAATGCAGCTTGAAGGGTGGGAATGGTACTTTCTCCAAGTAGTTGACTTCTAAGAGTATTGTGTTGGTCAGTTAAATTCATAAGAAATCCACAAACAAAGAGATTTTCCCATTAATGTTTTTGAGTTTCTAAATCTGTAGAGAGAGGCTGCAATTCACAGAATTCGTTGATAATTCCTCTATAGGCAGCAAAAAATTCAGGAAGGGATTTCTCACATTGTTTGTTATCCACAAGTTGTTAAAACAAATAGAAAATTCGAGAATTATTACCATTATTTGAAAACATTTCCTTATGGAGTCTCACATCTCCTTAGCAGTTGAAACCATCCCAACGGAGGCAGTAATTTTTGGTTCCAAAGAATTCAACAGTCACTTTTTTACTCCACAATCAAACTAAAGCCAGGCTGCATATTTGGAATCCTTAGTGTCTGTCATCATTTTAAAAAGATGATCACGTCTTTGAGAACCAAGGAAGGTACGAAATGCTTGCTACCAAAGAGCATAATTTCTACCATTGAACTTGACTGTAGTTTCAACAGTAGCACGTAAATCAGAGTTTTCGGCCATCTTAAATTACAGATTCAAGTATGAGAGAAAAATATAACACAACCTCAAAAACAGAGGCATAACCTCAAAAATATAGGCACAAGAAAGCAATCACACAAGAGGGGATTGATGAACCCTCACAAAAAAAATAGAAAAAAGAACATGCTACTGATACCATGTAAATCAATAGAACATAGAGAAAAATCTGTTGTATTTCTTATGTTTAGGTTACAAATTTAGATACCTATATATACAAAGAATTGTATAGTTAAAAAAAAGTCAGCTATACATTGAAGTGGTATTATATGGACAGAATCTATCAATAACCAATCAATGTTAAATATAGACAAAACTAGAAATGGTAAGTCAACTAACAGTTGACCAGACCTTGGATGCTTTCTTATGGATTCATGGATCTTTTTTAATCTGAAAAGCTAAATAGGGTTAAAATGATGAATGGTTATCAAGGTGGTGCGCCTAAGCACCTCATTAAGGAAATAAACAAAAAGGCACTTGAGATCATTTTCGACAAGACACGTTTAATAGTGCATGCTTGGGCTTCTGGGCATGCCTTTTTTGAAGGTGGTTGGTGCAATTGAAAAAATCGTCTAATTGAAGTTCTCTTGATTTTTTTTCTTTTTAATTTATTTATTAATTGTACCCTTTTACAGTAAAAAAAGGGACAGTGTCAAACTCTATGTTACTTTAACTCTTCATTTTCCTTGGAGTATCCATGTTTGATGTAGTTGAAGATGGGTATCTTAGTACAATATGTAAGTTATAAGATATATGTAGAATGACGAAAATTGAAATAAGTTAGAGAATTCTATTCCCCATATATTTAGTTACTGACATTTAGGATAAATTCGTGCTGAATTTGTGTAATATGTGCAGATATAGTTGTTGAACTTTTGGTGCAATTTTCCCTTAGATTAGGCTCTATTGTAAACTATAGATATGAGTTGATGTTATCAATAAAATTAAGAAAATACAAAGAATTCAATTTGATTCTCTTCACAAAATATCCATTATCTACATGGTATCGGTTTAGGTTGTCGATCTTAGCTACAACCCTATCCAGAGATGCATTCTCAAAACTCTTCCAAGATTAGCTCAGAGGCTAAACCACAAACCACTGACAGCAGCAGTGGTAGTTTCCTCAGCAAAAGACAAATGAAAGAACTGCAGCAACTCTTTGGACATATGAACACTGCTTTTGACTCCAAAATGGCTTTTACAGCCCATGAAAGTAGCATTTCCTTTGCAAATTTGGCTAACAACATTACTATTACAACATGGATTGTGGATTCAGGGGCTAGTGACCACGTAACAGGAGATTTAAAGCTTTTTAGACCTTCAAAGTAGTAGATTCTCACTCTCATGTCAGAACAACAGATGGTTCTCTCTCTACCATTGAAGGGAGTGGTTCTATCAATATAAACCGAGATATTAAACTACAATCTGTCCTTTATGTTCCTCATCTAGCCTGCAACCTAATTTTAGTTAGTAAGTTATCTGCTGACTTGCAATGTAGCACTAAATTTAACTCAAATGTTTGTGAATTTTAGGATTTGAGCTCAGGGAAAGTTATTGGCAGAGCTAAGCTGTGTGGAGGTCTTTACATACTTGTAAAAAGCCTGCCTTCCAAGACAAAAGCCTACTCATGTTACCTATCTCAGTTTAATTCTATCCCACCAAAACATTCTGATTCTTCTAAAGAAATAATTTTATGACATTTTAGATTAGGACACCCTAACATCTTTTACCTTGCAAAATTGTTACCTAAGTTGTTCATTAATAAAAGTCCTAAACACTTTTTGTGCGACATTTGTCAATTTTCCAAGCAAACAAAGAGTGTTTATCACCCTTCTCCATACAAATATTCAAAACCTTTTTCCATAATTCACAGTGACATTTAGGGCCCTTCAATAGTAAAAAGTCTAAATGGTATAGGTGGTTTATCTCTTTCATTGATGATCATTCTAGGACTACATGGACATTTCTAATGAAAGTCAAATCAGAAACTAGTGAAATATTTAAAAAATTCCACAAAATGGTTGAAACTCAATTCCAAAGTAATATCCAGATTCTTAAATCTAACAATAGCATGAGTATTGTTAATTAACAGAATATCTTTTCTGCTATTTCAAAAATCCATCATAAATTCCATCTCGTTACAGACTTTTTATAGACTCTAGTATAGGACTTTTAGTACATTAAGGAGTCCTACTTAATAATAACTTCTAATTCTAATCTACTATGGAGATAGACATTAAGTAGAATAATAAATACTAATTTCACTTTGATTACAACACTAAGACTTTATATGGATAACTCACACCACCCCTCAAGCTGGAGAATATACATTGTATAATCCCAACTTGAATAAAAACTTATCAAAAAGAGCTTTAGACAGAGCTTTCGTAAGAATATCTGCCACTTATTCTTTTGTAGGATCGTAAGTTAAAGAAGCTACTCCACTTGTAAGCTTTTCTGCAATAAAATGTCTGTCGATCTCAACATGTGTGGTTTTGTCATGTTGAATTGGATTTTTGGCAATCTGTGTAGTAGACTAGTTATCACAAAACACTTCAAAATTGTTGTTTTGACCCATTTCTAGGTCTTTTAGTAGCTTTATCAGCCAAATTCCTTCACATATCCCGAGAGTTAAAGCTTTGTATTCTGCTTCTGCACTACTCCTTGACACAACAGTTTGCTTTTTGCTCTTTCAAATCACAAGATTTCCCCAAACAAAAGAACAGTAAGCACTTGTTAACCTTCTATTAGTCAACTCACTTGCCCAGCTTGAGTCTGAATAAATTTTAACTGTTCTGTCGAGGGTCTTTTTAAACATTAAACCATGTCCTAGTGTACCCTTTAGATTCATTAGTATCCTTGTAGCCTCTACCATGTGTTATTGTCTCGGATTAGTCATGTGCTGACTGATGATGTTCACAACAAAGGTTATATCAGGTCTGGTAAGAGATAGATAAATTAATTTTCTAACTAATCACTGAAAAAGTCCCTTGTCAGCCTTTGGACTAGACCCATCTTTGCTGAACTTTAAACTTGCGTCCATTGGAGTATCAGTTGGTTTACAACCCAACGTCATTGCCTCTGTGAGTAAGTCAAGTACATACTTCCTCTGGTTAATTACCAGACCTTTGCTCGATCTAGCTACCTCCATGCCTAGGAAATATCTAAGCTTTCTTAGGTCCTTCATCTCGAATTCTTTGTTCAACAGAGATTTTAAGTGGCTTATTTCCTCTTCATCATCCCCTGTCATAATTATATCATCCACATATACTATCAAAAGAACTTTTCTATTTTTGTAAGTTACCTTAGAAAACAAGGTATGATCTGCCAGAAACTGTTTGTATCCATGTTCCATAATCACTCTAGTGAATCTATCGAACCAAGCTCCTGGTGACTATTTTAACCCATAAAGTGATCTATCAGGCTTGTAAACTTTTCGCCTATTCTCTTTAGACTCTAAACTAGGAGGAATCTTCATATAGACTTCTTCTTCCAGTTTTCCATTAAGAAATGCATTCTTAATGTCAAGTTGATAGAGTTTTCAGTCGCAATTAACAGCCAAACTCAAAAGAACTCTGACAGTGTTTAACTTAGCTACCAGAGCAAAGGTTTCCTTATAGTCTATTTCAAATGTCTGTGTAAAACCCTTGGCCACCAATCTTGCTTTGTATCTGTGCACACTACCATCAGAATTGTATTTGATAGCAAACACCCATTTACATCCCACCGGTTTCTTGCCTTGTGAAAGATCAGTTATGGTCCAAGTACCATTTTTCTCTAGTGCTTTAATCTCCTCTTCAATTGCTTTCTTCCACTTGGAGTCTCTTAAGGCTTCTTCAACAGTCTTGGGAATCTGTTTTTCATCTAGGCAAGCTGTAAAGGCTTTAAAGGAAGGCATCAGATTGCTATAAGAAACATATCTTTGATTAAGATGCTTTGTACAATGTCTCACCCATTTTCTTATAGTATTAGGCAGAACCTCAGGTTCAAGTAAATGATGAGGAATTTCAACAACATCATTACCTCCATTATCCTCTGAGGCACCTGGATTGAAGTCCAATTCTCGGCAAGTGTCAGATTGCAACACAGTCTCTGGAATGGCTTTTTTCTTCTGGTATATACCTACAACTGGTTAGTAGGCTAAACAGTAGATTTAGGTGAAGTATGAGGAGCTATAGGAGTAATATTAGATGAAGTAGGTAGAGGTGGAGTGTTAGAAACAGGGGTATCTAGTTTAGAAAAATTTCGAGGCTCAAAAAACAAAGGAGCAGTAGGTATATAAGGCAAAAAAGAAGAATATCTTTGATATTAACAGAATATTTTTTCTGCTATTTCAAAATTCCATCATAAATTACATCTCGTTACAGACTTTTTATAGACTATAGTATAGGACTTTTAGTACATTAAGGAGTCTTTCTTAATAATAACTTCTAATTCTAATCTACTAGGGAGATAGACTTTAAGTTGAATAATAAATACTAATTTCACTTTGATTACAACACTAAGACTTTCTACGGATAACTCACAAGTACTTTACCCAAACACTAGGATCTTTCTTTAGAGAAAAAGGTATTGTCCACATTACATCTTGTGTTGATTCACCTCAGCAAAATGGGGTGGCTGAGAGGAAAAACAAACACCGTCTTGAAGTCACTAGGTCTCTATTATTTTCTACTAGTGTTCCTAAATACCTTTGGGTGAAAGCTCTTTTGACTGCTACATACTTGATAAATAGGATGCCTAGAAAACCTTGAAATTTCAATGTCCAAGGAATGTGTTTCTTAACAGCTTCTCACACTTCAAGCCTATGTCTTCCATTCTACCACTAAGAGTCTTTGGATGTACTATTTTTGTACATAATAATGATAAATCCATGTCTAAGTTGGATCCTAGAGCCCTTAGGTGTGTTTTCATAGGGTATTCCTCTACTCAAAAGGGCTACAAATGTTACTGCCCCATGCTAAAAAGACCACTTCTATGGATGTAACCTTTTTTTGAAAACAAACCATATTTCTCTAAGTCTAAAATTCAGAGGGGGAATTCACATGAATTCCAAACACTTGAATCTTTTGAAAGCATTCCCTTAACTGCACAACCAATATTCAACATGCCAACAACTTTTCCCCAAACATAAACCACTGTACCCATCATACATTCCTTACCACAAAGTCCAAAGCCCCAACCAGAACCTCATTTAACTTCAATTCCACAAACTCCACCAAGCCCTAAAACACCAAATTTACCTACCTCATTTTCAGTCCCCTTAACTTCACCAAAAACTTCTCAAACTGAAAGGATGGAACTAAGTGTTTACAAAAGAAGACAAAAACATATCCCAGAAGCTTCCATACAGCCTAGAAACTACCAAGAGCTGGAACCAAGCTTGAATGCCTCAGAAAATCAAGAAGGTAATGAACCGTTTCTAAATGAAGTACCTATTCCCCTAATTAATACTGGTGATCTACCAATTGCTCAACGAAAAGGTGTAAGGAAATACACTAGTCACCCAATTCAAAAGTTTGTTCCACATGGGAAGTTGATGCCTTCTTTTAAGAATTTTACAGCCAATATAGATAGTATCAATATTCCAAAAATAGTGGAAGAGGAATTGAAGGACACTAAGTGGAGAAAAGCAGTAGAAGAAGAGCTCATGGCACTTGAAACAAACAACACTTGGGTCATAGATGATCTCTCAAAAGGAAAGAAACTAGTAGGCTAAAAATGGGTGTTCACAGTGAAGTACAAGGCAGATGGCAGTGTTGAGAGGTGCAAAGCTAGACTAGTGGCCAAACGGTTCACTCAATCTTATGGAGTGGACTACCAAGAAACTTTTGCTCCAGTGGCAAAGTTGAACACTATAAGAGTGTTGTTATCCTTAGCAGTAAATAAGGATTGGGTACTTCATCAGCTAGATATCAAGATTCTTAAATGGTAATTTGAAAGAGGAGGTATACATGCAGATTCCACCGGGTATAAAGGAAAATTCAGGAAAACGGAAAGTTTGCAGGTTATTGAAGTCTTTATATGGCTTAAAACGGTCACCTAGGGCATGGTTTGACAGATTTACAAAGGTAATTGTTCAAGATGTTTACAAGCAATGCCAATCAGATCATACCTTGTTTGTAAAGACCACACCAAACAAGAAAAAGGCAATGTTAATTGTCTATGTAGATGATATCATCATAATAGGAGATGATCTTATTGAAATAGATAGATTAAAAAGGCTACTGGCAAATGAATTTGAGACCAAGGACTTGGGAAGCTTGATATACTTCTTAGGTGTGGAGGTTGCTAGATCAAAGAAAGGAATAGTCATCAATTAAAGAAAGTACATACTAGATTTACTTTCAAAGACTGGAATGAATGGATGCAAGCCTGCAGAAACTCCTATGGAAGCAAATTTAAAGCTGAGAAGAAGAAATGGGAAGCCCTGTGAACAAAGAGCAGTATCAAAGGCTAGTAGGCAAATTAATCTACTTATCCCTCACTAGACCATATATAGCATTCTCTGTTAGTATAGTCAGTCAGTATATGAATGACCCTAAAGAAGAACACTTAGAGGTCGTGAATAGAATTCTGAAGTATTTAAAAAAGACTTATGGACATGGGTTAATTTTTAGAAAAAATGAAGATAGATCAGTGAGAATTTTCTCAGATGAAAGTTGGGTAGGACAACTAACTGATAGAAGGTCCACTATTGGATATTGTTCATTTGTTTGGGGGAACCTAGTGACTTGGAGAAGCAAGAAACAAGAAGTGGTTTCCAGAAGTAGTGCTAAGGCTGAGTTTAAGGTCCTTGCACTTGGAATTTGTGAAGGAATCTGGTTACAATGATTATTGACTGAACTGGAACTTTGTCACAGCGAACACTTTGAGCTACAAAGTGACATTCAGTCTGCTATGAGTATTGCTAAGAACCCAGTTCACCATGACAGAACAAATCATGTAGAAATCGATAAACATTTCATTTCTAAAAAGGTGAATAGTAGGTTGGTGAAGTTGAATTTTGTTCCTACAAAAGGTCAACTGACAGATGTTCTTACCAAGGCACTTCCAAGAGTTACCTTTGATGAAATCACATCCAAGCTGGGACTTTACAACATCTACTCCCCAGCTTGAGGGGGAGTGTAAGTTATAAGATATGTGTAGATTGATGGAAATTGCAATAAATTAGGGAATTCTATTCCCAGAAATTTAGCTGCTGGCATTTAGGATAAATAAGTGCTGAATTTGTGTAATAGGTGCAGATATAGTTGTAGAATTTTTGGTGCAATTTTCCCTTAGATTAGGCTCTATTGTAAACTATAAATAGGAGATGATGTTATCAATAAAATAAAGAAAATACAGAGAATTCAATTTAATTCTCTTCACAAAATATTCATTATCTACACAATCTTCTGACTATTTGGAAGATCTTGAAAAAATCCAGCATATCTATGTCATATGCATACCAATTTGTGACTTTACCATTTGGTTTGAGAGTTTGAGTAACATACGTTGAACTCTTTACTTCTCAATGTTTGAGTTTTCAAAAACAAACTTAGAATTATAAGGTAACCATGCATATTAAGCAAAAATAGACAAATGAATTTTTTGTATGTCTTGTATGATTAATAAAGACAACTTTTTTAGGTTTATCATTAGAATTACATATGTTAATTCTTAAGGTTGTTTTATTTGTATACACATATATCTTGTATTGCTATTCTTCTTCTTGTTTGCCTTACGGAATGTAAGAATTCTGGCGCCTAGAGTGTGCCTTGATACAGCTTTGCATGATGCTAGTTATCGACATATATGACATTGAATTTTGAAGGTTTTTATGCAAATTTTAATCAATGGTTTTGTGACAATTTTGAATCTAATCATTCTTTTTATAAACATAGCCATTGCCAACCTTCAATTCATTTCCACTTTTCAGTAAAAACAGTGATTGGTCTGTTCATAGAACTTATTGTGATTTTGGAAAGCTAAATAAGGTTTAGCATGATGCTAATTATTGACATTTATGAAATTGAAAATTGAAGGTTTTCATACAATTGAGCCAATGCTTTTGTAGCAATTTTGATTTTAAATGGAACATTCTTTATGTAGTTATGGCAACTGATTGAACCTTCATGGCTAGCTGACGGCCAAAGTCATAAGAAACTAACTTAAATGCATCTGTTTACCTTAAACCATATCCTGTAGATTCCTGTCTGATTTTTGTGGCCTGTCTAGATCCTTTTATATGCATGTAGTTGTTACTTGCAAATGATATTTTCTTTTCCAGGGAAATATTCTTGTTTAACATCAGGTATAAAATTGAGAATGGCCAAAAGCTAGAGCCTATTGAGGAAGTGACTATTGAGGTAAGTACTACATATTTAGGCATATTAATTCATTTGCTTCTATTATACTCTTTTGAACTTGGCAAATAAACTTGTTAGTATAGGTTAATGATGAGCGTGTAGGGTTAGTTATGGAAGCTGTCTCATAGGCGAGCTGAGGTTGCAGACATGGGTCCTGTTGCTGGAAATGTTGGTAGAACTAGACTGTCATTGACCTGTCCATCAAGGTTAGTTTCTTTCGTTTTCCTTTCTTTCTTCTTGTGAACACTCTCTTTTGGCTGCGAAAGTGATCTTCTCATCCCTCCCTCCCTTAAAGAGGGATGGGTCAATGGGGCTAGGGAAATTGAAATTCTTCTTCAACCCGGAATACCTTTTGATTGATGATTTGTTCATAAACCAAATATTTGTGCACATGCTTTCCTTTTTGGCCAGAAAAATGAAATGCCAGGTCCTTGATTATTCTTTTATCAACTTCTTGCAGTATATGCCCTAAGTTCATTTACATTTTGTTGAAGTTTAGTTTTGTGATTGGGTTTTTCACTTTTAGGAGCTTTACCAAAGTAAACAAGAATTAAGAAAGGATAAAAGATTCCTCATTTATTATTATGGTGTAAAATAAGGTTATATATACAAATAAAGAATCAAGATACCTACTCTAACTAACAAAACGAATTCCTAATTTTTAGAAGCTTCATACAGCTGTACATCCTAATACATTTTTCTATACTGATGATGTAACACAATTTCTCTTAGAGACAAAAGTTAAAGAATGAAATTTCGAAGCAATACATTCATGGAAATTAGAGAATTATGTGATATTTCATAATGCACCATTGCAATATAGAAGTTTAACATATCCCTTGATTGAATGCATTCCACTGTGATACGTTCAGTGTGAGATCCTGTGGTCTAACCCTTTTAATATGCAGCAAAAGATAAACAAAATTACAAACAATTTGCAATAGTTAGTGTGCTAGATGTATCTTGTTCCGGGATATCATGTCACGGAGAAGGGCCTATTGTTAAATTAATATTGACTAGGTGGGGAAGGTGGTTTAGTTCAAGGTTAGTTTGTCTAAGAGGTGGTTTCGATTTGAAAAATTTTAGTTTTCATCTCTATGTATTTGCGAGTATTGCAAATGACGGTATCGAAGTGGTTGAGCAGATTGTAAGAACCACTCAATGAAGCATATTTATACACAAACATACAGTGATGATATGATCGTTTCTTTTGTGAAAATTCTATCTGGATGCTGTTTTGTTCGTTAGGTTGATTTATTACGAGAACCAGGAAAATTTTATACTTCTATTTTCTATACCCACGTGGAACTGGATTTATGCATAGTGCTTTTCTATGTATGTATTTCTGCATGTTCTTTTCTTTCCCTTTTTTGGTATTGTTTTCCATGTCCATTTCATCTTGTTGTATCTGTGCAGACACTAAATTTTGTCCGAATTTAAATTAAAAATATTCGAAATAAAATCAATCTACACCAACCTTTTAATACCCAAAACCTTATACTCTAACCTAATAGCCCACATCAAATATGACCTATTAGCTATGATTTTATATAATAAAAAATATAAAATAAATAAATATTTTAATTCTTTCCTCGTTAAGTCTTTACTCTCATTGCATGGATGGATGGATGCCTCGCTCTTATTGAATGAACCACTACTTGGTGCTTAAAGTCTTGAACTTCGTTAGTTCTATTTTAAGGGATAAAATAATAATAATAATAATAATAATAATAATAATAATTCCCCCACCAAACCAACGTACACGGCTATTCTATTTTTTCTCCCTGGAGCCGCAATCCTCATTCACCTCTGGCAACTCAACTCACTGCCAAACTCTCCACTGCCATTATTTTCCCAAACTCTCCACTGCCCTTGTTTCCCCAAAAGCTGAGACATTTTTCATTTCACTCACACTGCTCACACACAAACCCCATTCACTACCAACATCAACTTCCCCTTCGGCAACCCCCAAAAAAACTCCCAAAATTCTGCTTCATTCACCGAATCACTTTCCCATTCGAATCACAACCCTTAAATCAAGATTTTCAACCCCATCGACAAAGATACGTAGATTGATCGATCGAGCATATAGTTAGGTTTTGGTATTTTCTTCCCTTGTTTATTATATATTTATGTGTAATCCATGCTTATGGTTTAATGGAAATATTGATAAGATTTGTTAACAATCCTCTTTATTTATTTGAGTTTCTTTCTTATATGTTTTTGTTTAATTTATTTGTTTGTGCTATGTGTTTTATTTTATTTGTTGGATAAGGTTTAATTTATTATTTGCTTGTATGTGTTTTAGAATAGATTAGCTTTTTAGAATTTGTTTTAATTAATTTAAAACAACATGCTTTTGGCTTAATGGGGTGTGTGTTTAAATTAATTAAAATAATTTAATTTAGGTTTTCAGGTTGGTTGAGGCCTTAGTTAGAATTAGGTTTAAAATTTAATTTAAATGCTCGGCTTATTGGGGCATAAGTTTTAAATTAATTAAATTAAATTTAGGATTAGATTTTTGGAGCCTTTAGTTATATTTAGGGTTCAAATCAATTTAATTAATTTAAATTTATCCTTGACTCATTGGAATAAATGTTAAATTCATTAAATTGGTTGGACGTCTCTTAATTATCTTTTAGAATAAAATTGATATTTGACTTAGGTAGACACATAATTAAAATCATAATTAATTAATTCGATTCATTTTAAATAGAATCATTGACTTATTGGGATACTAGTTTAAAATTAATCAAATTAATTATTTTGATTCAAGATAATCAATGAAATATTAGGGTTTTCTAGTTTTAAGATTTAATTAATTTAGGGTTAATATTAGACTAACCTAGTTAATAATTAGATCACTAATTAATTTTCCATAATTTGGGCCTCTTTTAGTTTAGGACTTTAGTAGACCTAGGGTTTAATTTCAAGCTCTTCCTTGTCTTGCATTTTAATTGTCATTCATATGACTTTAATTTTTTAATGGACATGCATTTGGTTAATTAACTTAAATTATAAAAAGAAGGTATTTATTAATTCTGATATTTGTGTCTTAACAGTCCTTGCTCAATGGATGTTGACCAAATATTCGAATTAATTCTTACCGTCTGAAGGTAAATTTAATTTGGATTAAAATTTGACAAGTCATAATATCATTCTTAATTGTTTGCATCATGCATAAAGGTGATGTACTTGAGTCGAACCGTAAATTAACATGGCAGTCGGTCTTATTCGATGTCTGTTTAATTTACGGTTCGATGTACAGTCGCCCTTATTAACTAAATGTTTAACTAATTCGAACCCACCAATTCGACAAAGCTTGTCTGATTAAAGTCTATATTCAATCATGAACAACCTAATTAAACTCAATTCGAATTTCGATAATTTCCATCAATTAAAAGCAACATATATTTTGGTACCGACTTCCGAAGCATGATAGGAGTGCTAATTCTTCCCCACGCGTAACCAACTCCCAAACCCGTTTTTGAACGAATCTCTAGTTTTATGGTGTCCAGCCTAGCTTAGCGGACGGTAGCGACTCCAAGTCTTTTTTTTAAAAAAAACGCCGAGATTTTTCAAAACCCCAATTTTTCAAAGAACTTTTCTAGCGATCGAAATTTTTAGTCTCTACAGCTAGTGACTCCGTTGGGGACCAATTTTTGTTTTTTACGAAGCAAAAAAGAGAGTTAAGCCAAGAAACTATTTGTTGCTTTTAATGATGGAAATTTTGAAATTTAAGTTGACTTTAATTAATTTGTTCCTTTTGAATATATTACTTTAGTTACACGGGCTTTGATAATTGGTGATTTTGAATCAATTACTCATTTAATTTTTAAGGAATCACCGGCATGTGTTGCATCATGATCATCAAGCTCTATACTCGAGCTCTGTCCCTTGAGTGGGAGTGAAAAACCACATACCAACGTGAGTAACCCTCCACGGGTCAGTAATTCACTTCTTGAATTCATACCTTTTGACACGTGAGCAACCCTCCACGTCACTAGGTCGTGCTTTCCCTCGAACCGAATCTAATTCGGAAGCCTGTAATGGGGCAGAATTGGGGTTTGTGTTACCTTAGTAAGTAACGAGATAGGTTCGGGGGTACCCTTGATTAGAACCGAGCCAATGTACGTAAGAACCTAGGAAGCCTACCCCGATTAGAGCCATGTGGATAACCATAGCGAATTAGAATTCATGTGGTTAGGTTTTCGCTTTTCTTCGTTGATTAATTTGCTTCACTATATTCTTCATTTGATTAATTCTTTCCATTATTTGTTCTATCCATTACTAACATGTCCTTGTGTTTTCTTTTTTATATCTTGTCATTTCATAAAGAAAACACTAATTTGGAAATAGTCTAAAATTAATGGCATGATCAATGAGGGATTTGGGTACGTAACAATGATGAGAAGAATTTCGAGGATTTCCTACAAATGGGTGATTGGCCGAAGGGTAGATCCGAGGAAAGTGAAACCAAGGTTCAAAAGCTCAAGGACCAAGATGCAAGCCACAAAAGGGCAATCCAGAGTATTAGATACCGATGATGAAATGACTCTAGGATGCTGCTTAGAATATTCGGGGCAAGAACAAGATATGGCGAACTTGATGGATTAAGTACGCATAATTGCCTAATAGCTTTAGTTTCTAGCATGGAATGCCATCAGACTTAAAGAATTCGCCAAGGAAGAGTTGAAAATGGAACAAAGGCCGTCTTGGTGTGGGTCGTATGTCTAGCAGTTTTCTTTCATTGTTGTAATGAAACAATATCTCTATTAGTGCAAGTTGTCTAACGAGGATATTTTTGAAATCAGTGTTTCTTCTTTGCATTCATGCATGTTTACATTATGTCGCATTTGTTTGTAAAAATTGAAAAGTATTGGAATTAACTAAAGGTTTTCATATGAAAGAACTTTAGTGTTTCATATTTGCATTCAGTTGTGCATTTTTAAGTGTTCGCTTAAAATCATTTATACGATACATCGCATGTATTAATTCATGACACAATAAAATTAATTGTTGGGGATCTCGTGCCAGTGATCAAGGGTCCTACATTCACACTTCCTCAATACCAAAAAGGTAAATAGAAGAAAGTTTTGCCAAGTTAGAATTTGATCTAAGGGGGCAATTAGAGCAGGCTCAGTTAGAATGGAGAGATACCATAGTCAATTCCCAACAAGATATGATGAAAGAGTTGTCTCAGCTGTTAGAGCTCAAGTGAAATGAGAACCTGAATGGAAAATGTATTGTTAAAAATCCCACTCTGAACTTGGGAGACCCTTCATACTTGATCTTTATCAACACTATCCCAAAACCTCTATAAGGAGTGACTTCATCACATCAAGTCAGCGCCTCCACTCATGGTCCACCGGGTCTAACCTTCAGTAATGCAAAAAATTTTAGAGATAGTATTTTGGATCTAAACGAATTGGAGGGATTAAACAAGGTCAAGGCGGAGTTCTTCAAGTAATTAAAGAAAACCAAAAATGATCTTGACGAGAGGTTTCGAGCAAAAGAGGATAAAGAAAGATCCTATGGATTGATTGCTAAGGAGCTTAGTTTGGTCATAGATTTGGAAATTCTGCATAAATTCAAGACTCTAAAATTCGATAAGTTTGACGGGACGACTTGTCCCAATGCTCATATAACCATGTTTTGTCGGAAGATGGCGGGATTCACCAACAACGAGAAATTATTAATCCATTGTTTCTATGATAGTTTGGTAGGGTATGCCATGAGGTGGTATAATCAGTTAACACGGGCTCAGATCAAGTCTTGGAGGACTTAGCCAAAGCCTTCACAGAATAGTACAAACATATAACAGAGATGATCTCGAATCGATTCCTACTACAAAGTTTGGAACAAACACCTGATGAGATTTTTTCCAATACGCTCAACGATGGCGAGATATGGCAGCCCAGGTTCAACCCTCAATTTAGGAAAGAGAAATCATTCTTATGTTTGTGGATACTCTAAAGAGAGTGTTGTACGATCACTTGATAAGCCATCCTACCGTTATCTTTACGAAATTAGTCGTGACTGTAGAGTACCTCGATGATGCTATAAAAAAGGAAAGATAAACAACCCCTACAACACAACCCCTCAGAAGAAAGATGACTCTTACGTTCATATGGTGGGTTCTCACTCAACCAATCAGCCTTAAGGCCACTTCCGTAATCAATCATTATGGTCCGCAAAGCCTTCAAAGTTTCTTCATCCAGTTCCAATCTCGTACATTGATTTGCTCCCAACGCTTGTTGAGATGAAGCTTCTGACCCTGGTTCGGTCCAAACCAAAAAATCCTCCTTATCCCGAGGGTTATGATGTTAATGCCATATGTGACTACCATGTGGAAAGTACGGGCCATACTACGGAGGATTGTAGAGCCTTGAAAAACAAGGTTTAAAGTTTGATTGAAACCGGCATTTTGAAGTTTTAAGAAAAAAGAATGGTGAACATGACTTTTGTGGGGTACTGATTTCCTAATTTTCCTTCATATGAGTTTATTTGTTTACATTTCGTTGCATTTTATATTTTCTTTTGAAGTAGTGTATGGAATTAACTTTGCTACTGTTTGCCCAAAAATAGCAAATACCTTTTTAAGGGCTCGTGTTATATTTTCCTTTTTCATTTCAATGAATGGATACATCTTTTAACTAGATATATATGTGTATATTCTTTCTTACCCTCGTAAATCCCCGGATATCACGTGCATGATATGGTAGTGATTCTAATAAAAAAATCAATCGAATGTTGTGATCACGATAAAGTATGATTTCTTGCTTAATACGTTCTGGTCAGTAAAGCGCGAGACGCAAGACTACTTCTCCTTCGATAATGTTCGATGATAAGAAAATCTCTTAGAAAAGCCCAATGGAGTTGCTTGAATGTGAGAATTCTTTTAACGTAAAAAAAAATCAGAAGGGTACTCTGCTATAGCAAAAAGGCTAAATAAGGATGTTTTGCTCCACTTACTCTAATTGAGTTGAAAGCTTCGGCTGCATAAGTAAATTTTCAACTCATGATTATGCTGAGTAACTTGGGGTATTGTTGTATGCTCTATCATTATTCTCGAGACAAAGGACTGTGATGGGTTAAATTCCCGAAAAGAAAGAGAAAAGTTAGAAATTAAGAAATGATCAATTGAATAAGTCTCAGAGCATCCTGATGGAGTTGTAGAGGGAGAACAAATCTAATAAGGAGATATGCTCCACATGTTCAATACCCTAGTGTTAGAGATAAATCTTTGAAGACACTAACACTATAGAAAACACATGTACTAGAAATTCTCATAATGATATTTTCTACACTCCATGGGTTAAACAAATTTGGAAAACTTGAACATACTTTGGAAAAAAACAATAAGAATTAGAATGAGTAGTTTTTGAACAGATCAAGCAAATACCATAATTATGAGAATGAACCTAGCAATCTGGGAAGAATTTCACAACTTTAAATATCGCCACAACATTCAAAGTCAAGTTGTTGATCACAAGGGGATTGAATCTAAGACGCTCTTGCATCTGATATCCGGAGCATTCTATTCTTTTTTATATTGATTTTGATTTTGTATATTAATCCAAAAAGCATCATCTGTTAAAATGTTAATCGGCAAACTGACATATAGATGAAAAAAGAGGGAATGAAAGAAAGAAAAATAAAAGAAAAAAAGAGAAGAAAAAGAAATAGAAAGAATAGGGTTTCTTTGTATTGCTTCAAGAATAGAGTTTAGAAGTCAGGGTCAAAAATGTATATGATCGACCTAACACGAAGGAATAACACATCAGTGATCCTGGAAAGAATAATAGCAAGCCTTGGTATGCTACACGGTTCAAAGGCTCAAAGTGAGTGTCCGCCATAATGCCTTGGTTGATTCAGAAAAATAAAGATTGAACCTTGTTAAGGAAATGAAATTTTGGAGACTTAGGGGCATATTTTCAGCCTACCGTTGAGACAAAAGAAGACAGTACCGATGGGTCAAGGACAAAATAACAGTTAAACCCAAAGGCAAGATAAGGCACTACTAAGATCAAGAAGAAGAAGAATATTTCTCTGTATGGCTTCAGGGTATAGTTTTATCATGAAGATTTTTATGAAGAACAAACATGATAAATCAAAAAAGATCACATTTCAGCTTTGCATTTGACTTGTGGGAATTGATTGTGCTTTGTGTCCAGATGACTCTCGAAGAAGCCATTGGTTATGTAGCTTCTGATGAGCTTATAGAGGTACGTACGCCACTCTTTGATTTTGTGCTTCCCATTTTGATGAGCTTATAGAGCTTGTGTCCTTCACATCACACGTTTCTTTTCATGGAGTAGTCTGAGTTGTTACAAATTCCAATATTTTTTATGATTCTGAAAGTAGAAAATATCGATTCCCCCGCGGGTCGCTAAATGCATTTGCATGCAACAGGTTACACCAAAAGCCATCAGATTAAGGAAGAAACATCTGAATGTTAATAAGCGCAAAGCCATGAGTAAGAGGATAAAAGGCTGAGTGAGGCTTTTCCTAAAATACAATTTTGGTATTTCCTCAGTGTAGCATAGTACGGTTGGCTTTAATACATGTATACTTTGTTTCCATAATTTATTTATATTTATAGAATAGAAGAAAAAAATCTGTCTTGTTTTGAAAAAAAATAATAAGGGAGCAGGGGGAGTTCAGGTTTTTCCTGTGTAATTGCCAAAGAAGCGACAATTGAATTGTTTATAGCATGATTTAATACATTTGTTCTTAACACGACCTCTACTAAAGCAAGGGAAATTGTAAGATTGTCTATATCTCAGGGGAAAACTTTCCGAGGAAAAATAGCTCGACGCCTTACAAAGATTTAAATATTTATTTTTTTATTAAAATATAATTTAGATACTTAAGTGATTATGGAATAGTAATTGTGTACTTATTTTGACAAAAAAAATAGATTAAGTAATTAAAGCAAACAGCAAAAATTTAAGTATTTTCTTTGCTTTAAGCCTTTTCTTTATTTTTAATTGTGTGCATGGAATCTGCTAAAACATATTAAATTGGTTTACTATAACTGAATGGCTTAAATGAAAAATAAATGCCTAAAGTATACAATTTTTAAATTTTAGGTGTCTAAAGTATTTTTTTTTGTAAAAATATGTGATTAAAGTTTTAAAAGTTATAATTTTAGGTGTCTATCTGTTAAAAACCCGTTATCTATTTAAAACGCGACACATGGCATGGATATTGATTTTTTTAATTATTTTAAAAACTTTAAAATTTAAACTTTTTTTAAAAAATCCCAAAATTTACAAAAAATGTTCAAATGAGTCCCTAAATTTTTACCGTTGCCGCCACCGGCTTCCGTCTCCGAACACACTCGTTCGGTCGCCGAACCTAGCCGGTCATTTTATTCAACTTGTCGTCGTCGAAAACCGGCGAACGGTGTGTCAATCGAACGGTTATTTTACGTTCGACGTTCAATATTCTGTTGGCACACCGTTCATCGGTTTCTGGCGACATTGAGTGAGGGGAAATGGTCGGCTGAGGCCGGCGACCGAAAGGGTGGGACCGGTGATGGCGGCCGGCGGTGACAGCGGTGAGAATTTGGGAATTTAGGATTTGGGGATTTGGGGACTATTTTAGAAAGTTTTATAATTTCAAAATTTTTTTTGTAAAATTTTAAATTATTAAAAAAATAATAATTTAAAGAAATTAAAAATGACACATGTCATTTTTATATTGGTTAATGTTTTTTTAACGGTAGTTAACAGCCGAGCACTTAAAATTATAACTTTTGAAACTTTAGGCACATATTTTTACAAAAAAAAATATTTTAGGCACCTAAAGTTCAAAAATAACATACTTTAGGCACTTATTTTTCATTTAAGCCTAACTAAATTAATAACTTTATCTGTAATGGTTTTTTGAAATGGCTATTCGAATTTTGATTTTCATTTTTTTTTAGTTTTAAATGGAATTAACCAACCTCAAATTAAACTTTTAAGCTTATGTACATACATACATAGAGATACAAGGGTATCGGAGGTGGTCAGATCTTTTGAAATTCTTAAATTTTTATATAGTTTATGTATTTTTTTATATTTTTTATTGATCGATTTAATCTCATACTCGAAAATTTTATAATTTCACTCTTAAATTTTTAATATAACTCTTTAAAGGTTCGTATGGAAATTAAAAATTTTCACAAGTATTTTATATTTAGAGTTTATGGATTAGGGTTTTAAATTTAGGGTTGCGAGTTAAAATTTAGTATTTAGGGTTTAAGATTAGAGTTTAGGTTTTAGGGTAATATGTTAGGTTTAGGTTTTAACTTATAAACCCTAAATTTTAATCTTAAACCCCTACATTCTAACCACAACCCCTAAATTATAAATACCTAAACTTAAACCCTTAAATCATAAACTGTAAATTAACTCTCTAAACCCTAAATTTAAGGCGCTTGTGAAAACTAAAAGTTACGATGGTATAATTACCCTCGTTGAACAGCATAACCAAAAAGATGTGTGGTTTTATCTCAACTTATCTGGACAGCAAAGACTTGCCCCCATGAAATTCAGAAGCGCAAATAACATGAATAAACAGCCAAAAACATAAGTGAACCAAAAAGCATATATATACATGTAGCCATGTCACTCTCGCTAAAAAATGAAGTTTTTTTTTTGTTTTATTTTGTTTTGACAATATTTTTTTCCGCGTGGAATTTTAGAAAAACTCGCATTTTATTTTGAAAATGGAGTCGCCACCGGCCACTTAGGTAGGCCGGACACCGTAAAAACCAGAGATTTAAAATTGATGGGTTCGGGAGTCGGTTACGGATGGGGAAGGATTAGCACCCCCACACCGCCCAAAATTGGTACCTTAATAATTACCGCTTTATTATTATTAAACTTTCCGGATTAAAGTGATTATTAGATTAAAATTCGGTTATAAATGCGAGTAGATTTTAAAGGCCCCGTTATTCGAGAGTAAACGCCCAACCACTATCACTACGCCTGATACTGGCCTCGTTTACGCTCGAATAAAAGGGCACCGCATTGACAAAATATATATCCGAAATGTAACTTTAAAACACGGCAAACATAAATAAATACAATGCAGTAAAAATATTAATATAATAAAATATTAATCTAACTTACATAAATATTAATCTAACTTAAAAAACTAAGGTAAAATATTTAATATTTATTTTTGCTAAAAAACTATATATATGTTTAGTTGATAACTTATATATATATATATATATATATATATATTCCTTTTACACAAACAAGCGTTTATTGTCATTATTTATGTACATTATAATTAAGTAAAACATTATATATTATCTTACAAACATGCACAAAGCTATGTATACACATGTATAAAATATATATATATATATATATAAATATTACTCATAGATGAAAAGACATAAATATGTATGTACCTATATGTTATATATAATATATAATAAACTACTTTATGATAATAATAATAATAATAATAATAATAATAATAATAATAAAATAAATAAATAAATACAAGGCATGAACTAAGCTAATATGTAAAACATGTAAATAACAAAAATAAGGACTAAAATGAAACAAGTGCAACATTTATGAGCATAAATTAAAACTAACATAGATAAAAGCTGGAAATTCAAATACTAGAGTGAAGTGACTACATTAAAGTAAAACACAAATTAAAGGCCACAAAAGAAACAAAAGAAGGATGATATTAAACACACGAAACAACATAGAAGGACTAAAAACACGATTATTCCAGAACAGAAATGAAAAAGGAAATGAAGAATAAGGACCGAAACTAAGATTAGTCCATAGGCAATAGTAAAAGCAGGGAAAGAACTGGAGGACCTATTGTGTAATTTTACCGTGCAGAAGTGCCAAATATGAGATTATATAAGTGAGGGAGGATCTAGATGGTGATTATTCCAATTTTAACTAATTCAAAACCCAAAAGAAAGCTGCACAGACTAATTTTTCATTACTTCATTCGACGCTTCCCCCTTTCACCAAACTCTCTCGGTTAGAAACCCTAACGGCGGTCGCTCTTCTATTCAACGCTGTTCACCGGCCTCACGGCGAACGCACGGCAGTGCTTGAACAACCAGGTATGATTCGAACCCTTCCCCTTTTTGATTCGAATCAGTATTTTAAAAGCAAAAGAAAGAAGAAAAAAAAACAAAGCTTTGATTTTAAAAAAGAAAAACCACCTTTGCTTTTCTTCGATTCGAAATTACAAGAGGATTATTTTTGCTCTGAAATTTCAGTTTTTTTTCATTTGATTTCCAAATGTTCACAGATTTTTGAATCTAAAAAATATTACCCCCTCTCTATTTTTTCGAACCAGAGAACCCCCTATTTCTTTCTTTTTTCATCTGCCGTATCTCTCCAATCTCAATTTGTAGTGTGGGTTCCCTTGTAATGGTGGTGTGGTTTTTGCTTTTAAAATGGATCATGGGAAAATGGGGATAATAGGTGGAGTGTGGGAAAGCTAGCATGAGGTATGACATGAGGAATGGGTGTTTAATTGGCATGGTATGGGTGGCATGCCCTTTTTGTTATTTTATGTTTTTTTAATTTGGTTCAAATAGGGTAAATGACTCGAATATAATTTTGGGGCCCGGATAAAAATGAGTATTACAACTGCCCCTCTTTGCTCATTGATGTGTAACAGGAATAGAGCAAAGACAAAAGAATAACCATTTTTGTCCGGTCTGGCTGAACTTCTCTCCTTTTGACGCGTGTCTTCTTTCTTCGGTAGATCTTCTTTCTCTTCGGTCATGTCTTCTTTCTGGACTTGACGGATCTACTTTGTCACTCTTGGAGGAAGCAAAATCTTCAAAACGGGAGGTGGTCTATTAGGGAAGCAAAATGAGTGCGACTCACTACATTATTGATGACGATGTGATTCCTAAGAAAACTTGACCCAGCTGCAACACCGACGAAGAGGTAGGGTCTACAAAACTTGATCCAGTTGCAACACTAACGAAGAGGCAGGATCGATGGACAGAAGTTCTGATGTCTGATCCAGCTACAACTCTAACGAAGAAGCAAGATCAAATGATTGAAAGCTCATTTTGATTAGATTTTTTTCTTTCTTTTTTTTTTTTTTTTTGTTTTTTTTGTTTCTCTTTTTTTTTCATTTTTTCTTTTTTCATCATGGTAATACGAGAGTAAAAATGACCTGGCTACAACACTGACGAGGAGACTCGGGTCGAAAGATAGATGTTGGACCCCACTACTCCATCAACGGAGAAGTAAGATCGGAGAACGTTGGTAACATGGATTCAACCACCCCATCAGCGGAGGGCTGGATCGGATAATGGCAACCTGGGACCGGCTACACCATCAGCGGAGAACAGGATCAGAGGACGACTGCAACTTGGACCTAGCCACTCCATCAGCGGAGGGCTAGATCGGGCGATACATTTTTTGAATTTTTCATTTTTCATTTTTTTCATTTTTTTCTCTTTTCTTTTTCTTTTTTTTTTTTTTTTTTTTCTTTTTTCTTTTTTTTTTTTTTTTTTTTTTCTTTTCCTTTTTTTTTTTTTTTTTTTTCTTTTTCTTCTTCTTTTTCTTTTTCTTTTTCATTAATAAAAGGGACTTGAAAATCAGTAGAGTTGGGTCTATCAACGGAGAAGCAGAACATTATCTGGAACCCTACTACACCATCAGCGGATAAGTAGGATAGCAGTAACTGGGACCTAGCCACTCCATCAGCGGATGACTGGATTGGATAATGACGACCAATAATCGGCTACACCATCAGCGGAGGGCAAGATTGGAGGACGACTTCAACTTGGACCTAGCCACTTCATCAGCGGAGGACTGGTTCGGATAATGACGACCTGAACCGGCTACACCATCAGCTGATAGCATGATCAGTGGACAACTACAGCTTGGACCTAGCAACTCCATCAACGGAGGACTGGTTCGGATAATGACGACCTAAAACCGGCTACACCATCAGCGGAGAGCAAGATTTGAAGACGACGGAAGCTTGGACCTGGCCACTCCATCAGCGGAGGACTGGATTGGATAATAACGACCATGAACTGGCTACACCATCAGCGGAGAGCAAGATTTGTAGACGACGGAAGCTTGGACCCGGCCACTCCACCAGCGGAGGACTGGATTGGATAATGACGACCTGGAACCGGCTACACCAACAGCGGAGAACATGATCTGAGGACGACGGGAGCTTGGACCCGGCCACTCCATCAGCGGAGGACTGGATTGGATAATGACGACTAAGAACCGGCTACACCATCAGCAGAGAGCAGGAACTGAGGGCGACGGGAGCTTGGACCCGCCACTCCATCAGCGGAAGACTGGATTGGATAATGAAAGTTGATAAATTTTTTATTTTTGATTCTTGATTTTTTATTTTCTCTTTTTTTGAACCATACAAAGAAGTAAGACTTGAGGAAAAATTAGGTATGGTTGCACCGTCAGCGGAGAAACAAGACCTGAATAGAAATTCGATCTGCATGGGGAAAGGTTCGGATCTGTTGCACCATCAACGGAGAAACGAGATCTTCATGATGTCCATACTGCTGTACCATCAGCAGTAAAGCAAAAAATCTGGCAATGTTGACTTTCATCACACTGCCGTTGGAAGAACGAAGTCCTAAAAAGGAGAAAAAACAGTTTTAGTAAATAGTTCACAAAATTTGTCGTTGGTACCCTTTATTTAAATGTTTCGGCATCTTCCTTGTGTTGAGCCTTCTCCAAGACTAAGGTTGGCTTTCTTGTCATTACCCCCATGTCGGGGGTGTTTGGGTTCTCCTCTGAACCTGTTTATAAGCAAAATGCCTGAATTTTATGCCTAAATACATGGCGACTTCGGTATATGCACTTAACCTAAATGTATGATGTATGCAAGGATGGTTTAGTGCAAGATGAATGCAACTAGATGCATGAATGCGACATAATTTGATTTTTGGTCTTTAAAGGGATACCCCTAACTCTCGATTGGTCATGTCGGGATCTTGGTTTTTCATACGGTGGTTCCCCGACTTTGCCCCGGGTTCGATCCGCTTTCATCTGAGTGGATGCCCCAAAAGTTTATTCATTATATAACATCATCTGACATTGTTCTCGTAGTAAATTTGAGACTTTAAGGTGATATATTTTGGATATTCAGGACTCAGATATGAACAAAAGATGTTTGCATTGCTACTTGTAGTTTTGATCCCTTACAAAATACTTTCACCACTATTGTACTTAAGTCGGTGAGGTTGGTTTACAAAAAATATTACTCTGAAAGTGATAAAAACTACAAGGGGACCTGCCATGGTCAGGACAATGCAATACTTAACATGGTCCCGCTCAAAAAACCTTCAACACCCTCAGTTGGCATCTTCATGCTTTGGAAAAGGGTTCCCACTTGTGGCTGAACTTGTAGGGTTTTCAATACTTATAACACCGAGCTTGAGGTACCTTTCTACCAGCCTCTTGAAGCCTCAACAATTTTCAATCGTGTGGCCCGCCTGTCTAGCGTGATATTTGTAACCCGCGTTAAGATCATACCACTTAGGGAATGGGGGTTGCATCAAAGCCTGGTGGAAAGGTACCACTATATGGGCTTTTAGCAGTTCCTTGTACAGATCTCCATACGACATCGGCAGGGGAGTGAACTCTATCTTCTCAGTGTTCTTCCTCTGACCAGAACCTTGGCTTGAGGCAACGTGAGCACTAGGCACGGCCTTAGATTGCACAACTGTGCTGGGCTTGAAATAATTTGCATTGTAAACTCCCGAAGAGTTCAATTCCTGGTATTTCCTTCCATGGTAAGGTTTCTTATGGGAAGAACTTCCATCGTCAATTTTGCCAGTCTTGAAAGCATTCTCGATGAGCTCACCGGATAACACGAGGTCGACAAAATTGGTAGTCGTGTTGCCTATCAAGCGACCCAAGATCGGACCCTCCAAAGTTTGTACAAATGTGACCACGGTCTCCCTCTCACTGAGTGGGGGTTGGACCTGAACTGCTATATCCCTCCAGCGCTGAGCGTACTGCCTGAAGCTTTCATTATGTTTTTGTTTCATCTGTTGTAACGTCCACCTGTCTGGCATCATGTCATTGACGTGTCGGTATTGCTCCATAAAAGCTTTTGCCAAGTCTCTCCAGGATTTGATATGATGTCAGCTCAATTGATTATACCATCGGGCATCAGATCCCAATAGACTGTCTTGAAAGTAGTGAATTAGTAGCTTGTCATCTCGGCTGTATCCTGCATCTTCCGACAGAACATAGTGAGGTGAGCGCGAGGACAGCTTGTTCCGTCATACTTCTCAAACTCTGGGACCTTGAATTTAGGAGGTAAAACCAAATCTGGGACAAGACTGAGTTCATTGGCATCGAATCCACTGAAGGTATCTTCTACTCCCATAACCTCTAGCTTCTCTTCGAGTCTCTTACATCGATCTTCTATTTCCTTTGAATCTTCTACCTTCGGTTTCTCGATCTCAAACAGATGATCCATTTCTGAGATAAAATTTTCAGCTTGATTGCCCCCGGTCTTAACTTCTTATGCAGATGGATGATTATAGGGATCGACGTACCGGCCTGGTGTAGATGAGACTTTCCCCGTGAAATGATCACCTGGGGTTGAGTTTCTAGCTGTATCCTGGTTTGAACGGGCGTGAACCCCGGAGGATACATAAGATCCTTGTCCCCGGCAGTGGGTCTAGGATTTGCAGTGGGATTTACAACAGAGGCCTCTCCCGGCTCGGGAAGCTTCAATCCCAGCATTTGTGCCATTTGGCCCAGCATGTCTTGTTGTGACTTTGCAAGTTGTTCCCTCATATCCTGTTGGACTTTCGCCAATTGTTCCTCAACCTGCTTGGCTATGTTCACTTGCAATTTTTTTTGGTCTTGCTCGATTTTCTTCAATCTTTCATCGTTCGCCATCTTTGTTTTGTATCGGGTCCCGTATGGATGCTGAGCTGACTGATCTTCTACTTTATCCAGTATCACTGTCATAGGGCATCCCTAGAGTCAGTTTTCTTATTTCGAAAATGAATGTATATGCAAGCAAAATGTGTCCTAAATTGATGCAATGCAAAATCAAGATTGTGACGATGTTGTGCAATGATGCAAGTAAAATCAATGCGATGAGAATAAAATGCAACGAGTTAGCACCAAATAAAATGATTAAATAAAACAAATGAAAAATAGAGTAATAAAAATTGCACATAAAAAAGAAATAAGGCACCAAAGCCTAAATAGGATGACCACTAATAGGGCAGAGTTTCACATGGCTCTAAAGGGTTGGCTCCTACGGCTCACTATATGCAGTTTTGGTGCTAAGAGGTACCCGAATTGTCCTTGCTATCCTCTACTAAGAGTAGCAAGGCCCCCGATCATCACCCATTATAGGCTCCTTTTAACCGGGTTCAATTCAGGGGGACTCATTCGCTTATGCATGCACGAATGAACGATATCCTTACGAAAGCATAAGGTACTCGAGCCCCGAAGGTACTTGCTAGGCCTACACGAGAGAACGATATCTCCACGAAAGCATTAGCGTTTTCCCCCCACTTACAAAATACGGGTTTATATGCCATATTTTAAATGCGTTAAAATAAACGCGCAATTATAACCGAATGCTAGTTTAATATTCATTTTAATCCGAAATTTCTGATATTAATAAAGCGATAATTATTTGAAAAAAGCTCGACTCTCTTATTTTTTTGAAAAACAAAAATTTCCTCAGCGGAGTCGCCATCTATAGCGATGTCCCTCTCGCTAAAAAAGGAAGTTTTTTTTGTTTTATTCTGTTTTGACAATATTTTCTTCCGCGTGAGATTTTAGAAAACCCGCATTTTATTTTGAAAATGGAGTCGCCACCGGCCACTTAGGTAGGCCGGACACCGTAAAAAACCAGAGATTTAAAATTGATGGGTTCGGGAGTCGGTTACATATGGGGAAGGATTAACACCCACACACCGCCCAAAATTGGTACTTTAATAATTACCGCTTTATTAATATTAAACTTTCCGGATTAAAGTGATGATTAGATTAAAATTCGGTTATAAATGCGAGTAGATTTTAAAGGCCCCTTATTCGAGAGTAAACGCCCAACCACTATCACTACGCCTGATACTGGCCCCGTTTACGCTCGAATAAAAAGGCACCGCATTGACAAAATATATATCCGAAATGTAACTTTAAAACACGACAAACATAAATAAATACAATGCAGTAAAAATATTAATATAATAAAATATTAATCTAACTTACATAAATATTAATCTAACTTAAAAAAACTAAGGTAAATTATTTAATATTTATTTTTGCTAAAAAACTATATATATGTTTAGTTGATAACTTATATATACATATATATATATTCTTTTACACAAACAAGCGTTTATTGTCATTATTTATGTACATTATAATTAAGTAAAACATTATATATTATCTTACAAACATACACAAAGCTATGTATACATACGTATAAAATATATATATATATATATATAAATATTATTCATAGATGAAAAGACATAAATATGTATGTACCTATATGTTATATATAATATATAATAAACTACTTTATAATAATAATAATAATAATAATAATAATAATAATAATAAATACAAGGCATGAACTAAGCTAATATGTAAAACAACATGTAAATAACAAAAATAAGGACTAAAATGAAACAAGTGCAACATTTATGAGCATAAATTAAAACTAACATAGATAAAAGCTGGAAATTCAAATACTAGAGTGAAGTGACTACATTAAAGTAAAACACAAATTAAAGGCCACAAAAGAAACAAAAGAAGGATGATATTAAACACACGAAACAACATAGAAGGACTAAAAACACGATTATTCCAGAACATAAATGAAAAAGGAAATGAAGAATAAGGATCGAAACTAAGATTAGTCCATAGGCAATAGTAAAAGCGGGAGAGAACTGGAGGACCTATTGTGTAATTTTACCGTGCAGAAGTGCCAAATATGAGATTATATAAGTGAGGGAGGATCTAGATGGTGATTATTCCAATTTTAACTAATTCAAAACCCAAAAGAAAGCTGCACAGACTAATTTTTCATTACTTCATTCGACCGCTTCCCCCTTTCACCAAACTCTCTCGGTTAGAAACCCTAACGGCGGCCGCTCTTCTATTCGACGCCGTTCACCGGCCTCACGGCGGACTCACGGCAGTGCTTGAACAACTAGGTATGATTCGAACCCTTCCCCCTTTTGATTCGAATCAGTATTTTAAAAGCAAAAGAAAGAAAAAAAAAACAAAGCTTTGATTTTAAAAAAGAAAAACCACCTTTGCTTTTCTTCGATTCGAAATTACAAGAGGATTATTTTTACTCTGAAATTTCAGTTTTTTTTTTCATTTGATTTCCAAATGTTCACAGATTTTTGAATCTAAAAAACATTACCCCCTCTCTATTTTTTTGAACCAAAGAACCCCCTATTTCTTTCTTTTTTCATCTGCCGTGTCTCTCCAATCTCAATTTGTAGTGTGGGTTCCCCTGTAATGGTGGTGTGGTTTTTGCTCTTAAAATTGATCATGGGAAAATGGGGAAAATAGGTGGAGTGTGGGAAAGCTAGCATGGGGTATGGCATGAGGAATGAGTGTTTAATTGGCAGGGTATGGGCGGCATGCCCTTTTTGTTATTATTATTTTTTTTTGAATTTGGTTCAAATAGGGTAAATGACTCGAATATAATTTTGGGGCCCGGATAAAAATGGGTATTACAATACCATAAGCACATAATAAATGAATCAAAATGCGTGTCGAAACAGTTATGATTTTTTTGGGGGGGATAAGCAAGAGCTATGAATTTTGTTTATTTATAAGCTCAAGGAAAATTCAGACATAAATTGGCAGTGCAGTGCGATGGGGAATGCTAGTTTCACTCTTTTACTTGTTGTATGTGCCTTGTGGATGTGCTCAGGGATATGGTGCCGATACAACTGCTCCTTAAAATACGATCCGGACGAAATGCTGGAAAGATACCAACGATGGCTGAGCCAACATGGCCGAACGTACAAGAACAAGAACGAATGGGCGTTGCGGTTCGAGATTTATAAATCCAATGCTCACTTCATTGACTGCATCAATTCTCAGAACCTATCATTCAAGTTGATCGACAACAAATTTGCAGACATGTTAAATGATGAGTTCAGAGCTGTCTATTTGGGTTATCAGAGGATAAGATTTCCAAGTGAGACCAAGAGCTTCCAACAAGACAGATACCACGGCTTGCCAGAAAGTATAGACTGGCAAACGAAAGGTGCCGTGACCGAAGTCGAGGATCAAGGCAACTGTGGTATGACTTATTTGCTTGGTTAATGAATTGCAGTCACCAAAACAAATTTAAATCAATGTGTGGCATTGATGTTATACAGGGAGTTGTTGGGCATTCTCGGCCGTGGCAGCAGTAGAAGGGATCAATCAAATTAAGACAGGGAAGTTGACGCCTCTTTCGGTACAAGAGCTTGTCGATTGTAACACCGGCTCATTTAACGAAGGCTGCAACGGTGGAGACATGATCAAAGCATTCGAATTCATTATAAAGAATGGTGGAATTGCCGCCGAGAAAGACTATCCGTACACAGGAAGTGGTGGCAGCTGCAAGGATGAAGAAGCTAGAAATCATTCAGCTACGATTAGTGGATACGAACAATTGCATGCAAACATGGAGAATAGTCTGCAAGTTGGAGTTGCTGAGCAACCTGTATCTGTTGCCATCGATGCAGGAGGGTATGAATTTCAGTTCTACAGCAGCGGCGTCTTCACCGGAACCTGTGGATATCAACTCAATCATGGAGTTGCAGTAGTTGGGTATGGAGAAGATGGTAAAAAGTACTGGGTGGTGAAGAATTCATGGGGCACCTCCTGGGGTGAATCCGGCTACATAAGGATGCAACGTCAAGTCACTAATGAAAGAGGCCTTTGCGGTATTGCCATGGATGCTAGTTACCCTGTTAAGGACTGAACAGCTTTTCAGGGAAATTGGCATAGTAATTATAATTTACGAATACATTAATAATACATGTTGAGAAAAGATTCAAATCACATTAAATCAGATATGCAGAATAGTTTCACATTTAACTTGATAAATCAAGTAAATAGAAACCGATGCAAATCAGATCTTAAGGGATAGTAGTCCATGTTTTCCTTAGAACTCCAACTTAGATAGTCCTTTTTAACTTAGCGGCTCCGTTCGGCAGAGCTTTCGAAACCCTAATTTGGGTGAAGAAGCTTCGTTTGGGAAAAGGTGGAAATTTCAAATTTTCCAAAAGCTATGTTTAAGATCAAATACGGCATAAAAGCTTAGTGAAGAAGCACAAAAATTAGTTGTTCGGTGGAGCTTCTCCAAAAGCTGGGTGGAGAAGCTGCGTCGAACGGACACTAAGTAAATAGAATTTGTGTTTCTCTAAAACACGAATAAATGTAATGGGACAATTTGTAGAAACCTTCCCCACTTCAGTTGTAATAATTCATCTTTGAGAAATAAAATATGAATATTCAGTTTGATAGGTTCAATCCTAGTTACGTGAAAACTGGTATAAGAGCTAAGTTCGCGTAAGACATTGATCCGAGATAACACACTTAAGAGAAGATGCACCTGGGAAAAACAAGAGAGCTAGCTCGAAGGAGTTGTTATAGACTTTGGAAAGGAAGGTGACCCAAATGAAGGGATCAGTAAAAAAATGTCGATGAGACCGTCAATGTGGTGGAGACATGCATTGAAGAAATGTACTCTGTAAGAGATGAGCTCAAAGGAGATATGATCTCATCAACAAGTCAATCGTCTGCATGAACAAAAGGAACGATGACTTAGAAGCCAAATGAATCATAGGGATAATGCCCTTAAAGTTAAGGTTGTGGCTTATAGGTAAGAGATGCAAGATCTAATGGGTGAGCGGTTTTTGTGCAGGGCATCGTTGAGCAATGAAATGACGGTCATTGCCCACAAACCCAAGATGGATTCCCCAAAGTTAAAGGAGTTCAAAGGAACTAGATTTATCGAAGATGTGGAGAACTTCTTTTAGGTGCTCCAATTGTAGGGTATTAAGGAAGATACCAATGAGAGTGTTTATTTAACCGATGTCGAGCTGCTATGGTGACAACATAAGTATTTAGATAAGAAACATGGATAGACTTCCATTGGAACCTAGACAAAGTTCCAAGCTGAGTTTAAACTATAATTTTACCCGAAATATGTTGAGGATTATGCTCGATCCAAGCTTAGGAAAAGCTTAGGAGTCTTAAGCATGATGATTCGATATACGAGTATGTTGGTCAATTCATCGACCTCATGCTACATGTTTTGGACCTAAGCTAAAAAAGGCACCTTCTGTGAGTTGTAAATAAGATAAGATAATTAGAGTTTGTTATTTACTATAAAAAAATCTAATTAGTTTAGATTCTAGTCCTTAGTTTAAGAGATAAGAATTGTAGAGCTATAGATGTAACCCTCTTGACCCGTCACACTCAACCGAGCAAACATGGCTCTCAACTCCACAGCCGCTTTCCTGCTCAAAGCATCAACCACAACATTGGCTTTCCCCGGATGATATTCAATGGTCAGATCACAATCCTTAAGCAACTCCAACTATCTACGTTGCCTAAGATTCAGCTCCTTCTGTGACATCAGATATTTCAAACTCTTATAATCGTATAAACCACACATTTCTCACCATAAAAGATAATGCCTCCAGATCTTCAAGGCAAACACAACCGCTGCAAGCTCAAGATCATGAGTAGGGTAGTTACGTTCATGCACCTTCAACTGCCTAGATGCATACGCCACTACCTTACCCTCCTTCATCAACACACAACCAAGCCCAACATACGACGCATCACTATAAACAACGAACTCCTTTTCTCGATTCTGGTTGAACCAAGACTGAAGCTCTCATCAAGGCTTCCTTCAACCTTTCAAAACCTCGCTGTCTATCCTCCGTCCACTCAAATCGAACATTCTTCTGTAGAACCTTTGTTAACAAAGCCGCCAAACTAGAGAACCCCTCCACAAATCTTCGGTAGTAACCCGCCAAACTGAGGAAACTCCTAACCTTCGTCACGGACTTGGGCTCCTTCCAACTCATTATAGCCTCAACCTTATGCAGATCAACACGGATTCCTTCGGCTGACACAACATGCCTGAGAAACACAACTTCCTTGAGCCATAACTCACATTTGCTTAACTTAGCATACAACTGATTCTCCACCAACTTCTAAAGCACGATCCGCAGATGGCTATCATGATTCTCCTCGGTACGAGAGTACACAAGAATATCATTGATAAACACAACCACAAACTGGTCCAAAAACTCATGGAACACTCTGTTCATTATGTCCATAAAAGCAGCTAGAGCATTGGTCAAACCAAATGCATCACAAGAAACTTGTAATGCCCGTACCTCGTACGAAAGGATGTTTTGGGCACATCCACCTCCTTCACCTTTAACTAGTAGTACCCAACCTCAAATCTATCTTGGAAAACACCGAGGCTCCCCTGAACTGATCAAACAGGTCATCTATACGTGGTAAGGGATACTTGTTATTTATTGTCAACTTATTCAGTTGTCGGTAATCTATACATATCCGTAACGTACCATCTTTCTTCTTAACAAACAGCACCGGTGCTCCCCACGGTGAAATACTGGGTCTAATAAACCCACGGTCAAGCAACTCCTACAACTGCGTTTTCAACTCCTTCAATTCCTTTGGATCCATGCGGTACAGAGCAATGGATACCGGTATCGTACCCGCAAAGACCTCGATGCCAAACTCTACCTCACGGTCAGGTGGCAACCCTGGTAATTCCCAAGGGCCTGGTTTGAAACAAATTGATGAAGTCT